>CM057828.1:65341747-65701747 GCA_030068075.1 Paguma larvata | reverse complement strand
TGAGTCGGTGACAGTGACAGCTTCTGGAGGAGGCAGGGGCGTGGGAACTGAGTAGGGAAGGAGACTTACTTTTCACTTATAGGCCCTTCTGAACTATTTGCTGCTGCTTCTTTTGAATCCTACACTGGGGTTGTCTACACACACACCCCAGGTTCCATGAGAGAGGAGAGGAAAGGGCTGTCTGTTCTTGGAAACAAGAATACTACAAAAAGACAATGACAATGGCTATCGCTTCCTGAGAGCCTTCGATGCCAGTGCTTCACATTTCATCTCCAAGGCTCTCAACGACTTCTCGGGATGGGCAGTATCTCTATTTCACAGGTGAGATGAAAAGGCCCTGGAAAGTTATATCACTTGCTTCATGTCACCCAGCTAGGAAGTGTGCAAGCAGGATCAGAATCAAGATCTGTTTGATTCCAAAGCTTCCAGTATGCTTCCGTAACATGGTCCTCCTTATGAATGTACCATACCTCAATCCAAGCCTGGGCAGCTGTCAAAACATGAGCCCTAAAGTCCAAGAACGTGGAGCAGAGGCCATTCGAAGGTCTATCTTCTAGGACAAAGCCACTGGGAGAGACACAGTCCCTGAGAGGGGTGGTTTGGAAGTGTGGGGTAACCTCTGGCGGTCCTCTCCATTGGCCCTATACTGCCATAGCACAGAGAGGACCCCCGAAGGTGCTGAGAGTGACTTCATGCCAACGAGCCTCAATGGAAGAGCTGGGTCCCCCCCAAAACATAAGATCTTCTTCACACGCCTGCAGCTGCCTTTCTAGACAACTCCAGTGACGTTCCCTCTTCAAATAATCTGGCCTCCTCTACCCAAGCTTCCAAAACTCCTCTTGGCCCATCCTCGGATAACCCTCCTTGTTCTCTTTCATCCACAGCCTCAAGAGGCCACGGAAGAGCCACCAGCTGCCGAGCTGAACTGGACAAAGTTTTCTCTGGCAGCGTCGACTTCGTGGTGACTCATTTACTTGTGCCCACAGAACGCCCTGCTCCTCTCTCCTCTCTGTTTACTCCAGTGCTTATAAGCACTTTGAGTTTTCCAGCCCTGGAGTCCGCCTCATTTCTCTGCTCCCCTTCTCATCACAGCTCCTGAAAGCCAGAACATTCCTCATGTTCCCAGATCCTCACCAGCCTGCCTTTTGGCCCCTGTGCTCCACAGGACTCATGATTAACAAGGTCCCTGAGAACCTCGAGGCCCACAAACAAGAAGGCGTATTTGCCTTCACACTGTATTTGTTAGCTCGGCACTTACAGTACACAGCTTCATGGTATCTGGATTAAGGAAGTATCGACGGGGAGGAAGAAGAGGCAGTGATCTGTTTCTCAACTCTGTGCTCGATGTCCATGTATTCCAGAGGAACAGGAGGCAGCAACAGCATGAAATAACTTGTAGGACGAATTGGCCAACAATGGTCCCTAATGGTGTCTATGGTCTGACCATAAATCAATAGAACTGTGGTCACTCTCCAACCTTCATCATCCCATTTTGGTTTGATTATGAATTTTGGACCTCCTGGGATGACCACGACTAACTCCTATGGCAGGTTAGTTTGACTATCTCGGAAGTCAAACCAAATCCCGAACGGTGGAATGGGTCCCCAGGGCTTGGAAAGTAGCCAGTGACACAGCACTAAAGGGATGCTCTTCCCTTGAGAACACCATGAAAGGGCTGAGTGGACTCCCTGAGAGCAAGGACTTTGCACTTATCTTTGTGTTCCTGAGGATGTGGAACCTGACACAGAGAAGGTACCCCCACCCCCACCCTCACCCCCCACACACAACGTAGACCTTTCTTCCTGGGATCAGGATTTCACAAACAGACGTAAGTGGCAGAGGGGCTCTATTTGAACTAGACTAAAATAGAAAAATACCAAATAGAATTTGAATGAAGCAAAGGAGAAGCAAGGGGAAGGGGGAGAAAAGAGAAGCAATTATGTATATTTAATTGATTTTTCTTTTTGGCAGCAGTTATGTTCTACGAAGTCACCATGCACACTGAATTAACACATACTGAACCATTGTTCCTAGAGTCAGCTTCCTGGGAGCCTCTGGTCACAACATTTTCATCACTCAATCAATACACAACCTTGTTTCACATGTGCTTTCTATTTAAAGGCACTTTACTTAATATATATTGTTGATTCATTAAAAACTGAACTCAGCCAACAGCACTATAGCTCATGTCTGAACGAAGCTTCTTGAACACATGTTTTCTTTATAAGGCACATCGAAGCTTTCTTGTGCTTAGGACCACCTGACGCACGTCAGCACTATGCTTGGGGCCATCCTAAACAGTGAGATCACCATCACACAGCACAAAATGCAAAACCTGTGACACTAAGCAGCCCACAGAAAGGACACTTGTTTGTAGCAAGAGAACTGAAACAAGAAGGCAGAATGTCACCTTGTTCACCTGGGCTGGGAATGCGTGCCTAAGGGGTCTTGAATTTTTCACCATTCTGAGCCATGTCCAGAAAGGACCACAAAATTCTACAAGTATTGATGTGGGGACTACAAGGAAATTTTAACAGGTGGGCAAGTTTGCAAATACAGAATCTACAAATAATGAAGACTGATTGGTTGATTGTGTGTGTGTTTGTGTATTTTTATGAAACAAAATCAAGACAAACAACAAGAGATGTTGGCTCTTCAGAAAGTGCATCCTGGCTTGGTCATCAAGGCAGAGACAGTAAAGATACAAGGTAGACAAGGACAGGCTAACAAGACAAAAACAGCAAGCTGCCCGTAATACCAGTACTTTCACACAGGGGTTGTTGGAAAGAAGGGCTGGGGGGGGGGGGGGTGACATGAGCATAAGGTGCCCACAGGCAACAGAGTCACACTGCGGTGACATGGATGTGCAAACATACTATCCCTGTCCATTTTGCCATTTCCTGCACCTGGCCTCGGGTGTCAGGGAACTTGTCCTCCCTCCGCCCAGATGCCCACCTACAATGGTTCTGCCTCAAGGGGTCAGAGCCTAGGGGTGTGTCTGAGGGGAGGCAGCACAGGTGCATGGGGGATGGGGCCACTCCAGTGAGGAATTGACCTCCAGTATATCATAACCCAATAAGCAGTCACCTAAGAGTCCCATCTCCCAGAGCTGAACCCCAGGGAAAGGTGGACTAGAAAGAGAGGGGACTGGGGACAGGGGTCTATGAATTAACCAAACAGCTCCAAGAGCTTTTGGAGACCTTTGGGTTATAGATTGGTGACATATGACCTTTGGTCAGAGTCCCCTTATTGCCAACTCTTAGTCCAGTGCCTCGATAATAGATGCTTATTAAAATCCAGTGAGTGTGTAAAAGAAAAACCAAAGGGAGGGCGTGTGGCTGGAGAGACGTTTCCTTATTTTATTAGGGCAGTGGCCCATTAAGAACCTAAGTATTGACCCATCCGGTTCAAAAATAACATCTCATACTTTATGTTTTTTGAAGTACTTTTATCTATGTCATCTAATCAATGCCCAGACTAACGCTCTATCAGAGAGGAGTCAGATATTAATAAGCTCAGGTGTGTGCTTGAGGTAACTGAAACAGAAGTCAAAAGACCTGAGTAAGGATGTGCGATGGCACAGCCACCTCTATAGCCCACACATTTCTAGCTGCTTTTATGATAGGAAGCAGCTCTGATGTGTGCACCCGCCCTCCCTCCCCATTATTACTTCGAAGGCCCTGGCAGGAAAGGGTCCAGGTGGGCTCTGGAAGGCCCACCTGTGGGAAGCGCGGACGAATGAGAGACACGGCAGCAGAACCTGCAGCCAGCAATGCTGCTGGTCTGGTTCCCCGAGCTGGGGAACAGCCTGCCGGGAAGCCAAGTGGGCAACCCGGGCCAGGCCGAACAGTCAATTAGCACCCACAGACAGCCCGCTGCCCAGCGATTGCTCAAGGCAGTGAAACTCCGGGCCGGCTGGTTCCCGGGACAGAGGGCAGGTGAGCTGGGAGCTGTGTTCACAGATGGCCCATGAGTCCTTGTGTGGGGGGCGCGGGTATGGGGCAGGTACCTCACCAGGTCCCAGGCTCTGATTCATTCTGCCCTCGAAGCCAGTGGGTGAGCCCTTCAGTTCGGACAACCAGGCCGACCTCTGCCTTCTTGTTTGGGACCTGACTCGCTCTTTCCTCTCTTGATGGCCAGAGCCCTGTCCTTTTCTTTACTCATCTCCAATGAAGACCATTATACAGAAGTTCTTTTTTTCATGTTTCCTTCCAGGATTCTCTCCTGCTTGCTCTCTCTCCAATATATGCCAAGTGCTCATTTCTCATGGTTCTCGGTCCTATATTGCAATTAATCACTTTCTCATCCTCCCCACCCCTCCACCCCCGGCTTTGGATGGGAACACCCTTCGTCTGGCCTTTCCAGTACATTCTCCACACTGTTTGCACTTGTGACACTGAGCTCCCTGGAGAGAAGAGGCAGCTGGTAGAGAAACTGGCCCCAGCTGAACAGGATGGTTGGCATACTGCTGACATTGCCCGAGCTTTCCAACCTGGGACAGCAAGCCGTGGGTGACGACATGGGCACAGATCGAGTAAGTATGGAGGTCCAACCAGGGTACGATTTCCCTCGTTCCGAGGAATGGTTTCATTCGGATGGGAGGATAAGCTCCGAGGCCAAGTTCTGGGACTTCCCCAAGGACATGCCTGTGACCATCAATCTATTAGGAGGTTGACTCCAGGACAGACATATGGGTTAATATAGGGGACTGTGGGTCAAAGGGGCAATGGGAAGATAGGGACCTAGAGACCTAGACAGGAACCTCAGGAAACTATTTCTAAGAGGGTCAGAGGACATAGCTGAAGCCAAAGGGAGGGGAGGAAGAAGGTGCTTTCACCAAGACCCTGTTACTCCCAGTGGCCGTAAGAGCTCGCATGTTCCGTGGGCGTGGGAAGGAAGGAGACAGGGAAGATGCGGGGGTTCTCTTCATGGGAAACGTTGCTTCCTCCCCTTCCCCTTGCCCTTGGGGAGGACTCACCTGAAGAAGCCTTTGCAGCCTTCACAGGTCATAGCGTTGAAGTGAAAGCCGGTGGCTCGGTCTCCGCACACCCCACAGATTCGGGGCACGTTCCTGTCAAAGTCGCCAGGGTCAGGAAGGGAAGTGCTGGCCGCCATCGCTTCCATCCCTGCAAGAAGAGCAGGCAGGCTGAGGCCAGAGCCAGAGTCAGTGCCAGGGCGGGCTAGTATCCTTTGCACCCCCACACCCCCATCTGCCAGAAGCTGCTCATAGCGTGGTTTGGGTTCAAAGGCTGCATCTGCCGCCTACTAGCCAGGCTACTTTGGGTGAGGTGGCTAGCCTCTCTATACCCTACCACCCTCCCTGAAGAACGGCGTTTCCCTTGACAGGGTGTGAGGCGTCCACTCACCTCAGGAGCAGACCTGAAGCAGGTCAGAGGCCTCTAATCTGCCCAGCGCCCCCTCCATGAGAAAAGCGGAGCCCTCCCCCCACATCCTCAAGTGCACATAGATCCCCTTGGCCCCTCTGTCTGGGGGACGGAATAGCTCACATGCCCAGCTCAGACCTTGCTATTCTGGGATCCCCGCTCCTCACAGCCCCGTAGCTCAGAACCGACCGGCCCGTGCCCCTGCGCCGAGGGAATCCAAATCTTGTTCCCGCTTCTTTTTTTTTTTTTCCAGTAAAAATTTAACACATCGATTTGAGCATCCTTCTGAATAATGTAAGTCATATACAATTAACTAATTTTGTTTTCAGAGATGGCTTTTATAAATAGGCATTATCATCTAGACATGGATTTCACACTTGAGGAGAGGGGAAAGACAGAGGGAATGAAATCTCATGACTTTTGGAAACCCTTCTTGGAAAGCAGTTGACTTAACTCTTCCATCAGGCAAATTGGGCCCTTGGCTCCGCGCTGTCAGGCTCAGAGCTCGTCAGGCCTCCCTAAGATGCTTCAGACCCTGCCACCTCCTACTTCTATCTGAGTTGTCACAAGGGCCATTGCAGGTTTCAGTGACCTCTTGGCCCCAGGGCAGGAGGGTCCCTCAAGACAGAAGAAATATAAGAGAGAAAGCTGGTTATGAGCCAGTACCATGTTCTCCCACCCCGAGGCGAGAGAGGTAGGTTCTGGAGGGCCCTTGGGAGGTTCTGGGCTTCTTTCCAAAGGAATCTTGGAGCTCTTCAAGTCACCCAACGAGGTAAGTGCTACTACTGTCGCTCTCTTTACAAATGAGGCCCAGGGCGCCTGTGTGGCTCAGTTGGTTAAGCTCCGGACTTCGGCTCAGGTCATGATCTCAGAGTTCGTGGGTTCAAGCCCCGCGTTGGGCTCTGTGCTGGCAGCTCAGAGCCTGGAGCCTGCTTCAGACTCTGTGTCTCCCTCTCTTTCTGCCCCTCCTCTGCTCACCCTCTCTCTGTCTCTTTCTCAAAAATAAATAAACATTAAAAAAGAAATTAAGAAAAAAACAAATGAGGCCCAGAGAAGCCTAAATCTCTATCAACTATGATTACAAAACACACAAAGCAAATACTTAATTTCTTTTTAATTCCACAAAGAGCTTCAAACCAAAGGAAGAAAATGGGGTGGATAAGGATAGGGGCGGAGGGGCCCCTGATCGCAGATGGATGTAGAGCCTGTCTCTCTCGGCTTTTCTTTTCCTGGGAACTTTAATGTACTGGTAGTGACACTATTGCCCGTCCCCATCACAGCTGGATTGACACTTGTTAAACTGCAACGTTTATATGCACGCACACACACGCACACACACACACAATGCGTAGGAATAAAGACTCTTAAAAAAAAAAAAAAGAACAAAGGAATGATTAACAGAAATGTTTGAGGGACTGAGACTGGGGACAGGCCTGCAGAGGCCTTACATAGGAACTATATTTCTTTGAGTGGTAGGTATATGGTATCTTATTATGTTTATTGTTATTAATGGGGCGCCTGGGTGGCTCAGTTGGTTGAGTGTCCCACTCTTGATTCCAGCTCAGGTCAGGATCTCACGGTTCGTGGGTTCGAGCCTTGCATCGGCCTCTGTGCTGACAATGCAGAGCCTGCTTGGGATTCTCTCCCTCTCTCTCTCTGCCCCTCCCCTGCTTGCTCTCTCTGTCACTCTCAAAATACATAAGCTAAAAAAGTATTAAAATATGATTTTATGTTTTATATGCCCGTCTGCGTATCTAAAACATTTCGTAATTTTCGAAGAATTAAAAATAGAAGAAAAAGTGCCTGTGGGTTTGTCACCGTCATCCCTGTAGCCCATCCCAAGGCCAAGCCGACACCCCAGGGCTTCTAGAGTGCCACACACATCCAAGCTGTGGGCAAGGATCCCAGAGGCCCAATACGTCGTGGGGCAATAGGAGAAACTGTCTAGGATGCTTGTGGCTTAACCCCAGGTCAGCTGAGATGACGCAACCCTCAGTCATCATGATGTTGCTACAGAGTCTGTGTCATCCAGGCGACTGAACATCTGGTGGATTTGGTGGAAAAAGGAGAAATCGAATGTGGGCGTGGGGGGAATACCAGACAAATCAGTCCGAGTGCTCTTCATCACACGGGCTCACTAGTGACGTCATAATGCAAGAGAGGTGGGACCACAGGCTACCCCAGCATGGCAACGGTGCCTTCCTGCATTGGAGTGAGCTACCACCTTAACATCGGGAAGGCTCCTGGCCATGGGGTGGGGGCCCAGGACCCATCCGCCGGAGGCCCACAGAAAACGGGACCATTTCAGGTGCGCTGAGAGAAAGCTCAGCCGAGCTTGGGGTTGTTCGCTGCTACCAAGGAGCCAGGGCCCTGGCCAGAGTCCAGAGGTGCAAAAGAGACCCAGGCATATATGGCCAGAGAGCCGGCAGTCCCAGGAATGGGCAGGAAGAGACCATGGGGGCAGGAGAGAGAAAGAGCAGACTGGAGCTGGGCAGGAAACATCACTATGCTGGACAGCCACCACCCCCCCTCACCATGCCCTGGCCTGAGAGGCGGCGGCCTCTCCCTTCTGAGCCCCTCTCTGAGCCCCCACCCTGCCTCCGGCTGGCTCTAGGCGTCAGCTGCAGGCTGCTGAGGGTTCTGCTGACACAGGACCCGACCCACATTTGCGAAGCCCGGGGTAGCTTCTCTTCCTTCCCTTGGCCCCCTCCTTCCTATGGCCTGCACCAGCCTCTGGAAACCAGCCAGCCAGGGAGGTTGCGGCTGATGAGGAAACACCCACCTGGAGGTGCAGGGGCGTGGGGATGCGCTTCCGTGAGGTCACAGACACGTCCAACCAGAAGGACTCTGAAGTCAAAAAGGGGAAACACTTCACCTACAGCTCGGCGCTGACCTCACAGCCAGGTCTCCGGCGAGCCCAGTGAATGGTACAGGAGGTTCTCTCAAGAGACTTTAGTCCCCAGATCAGGGACTGAAAACTTGACAGAGTGATTTGCTGGGCACAGGCGCGCCATGTCATCGCTGGCAGGGGCGAGGGGGTGGAGCCTGGCAGCAGCCAAGGACCAGCCCTCCCTTGAGGCCGGGAGTAGCAAGAAGCAGTGGGGCGGGCGGGGGGGGGGGGGGGGGGGGGGGGGGGGGCAGCAACCAGCATGTGGGCCGATGGAAAGAGCCTCCCTATTTCTTTCACAGCAGAGGGTGTGGAGAAGGAGGGAGGGCTTTTTTTCCAGGGGAACTCGACTGCTCCCGTGGGGCCCCCCAGATTTGGGGGATGCTGGGGGGGCGGGGCGGGGAGCAGAGTCAGAGGATGGCCTAGCACACTGCTGATGGCAGGAAAGAGACCCCACCCCAGCAGGGAGCGCCAGACCCCTCGGGCATGCTGGGAATGGGGCAGGCTGGGACTGCAGCACAGGGCCCAGCCTCCTGGGACAGCTTCGAAGGCAGGCGTTTGGGCGCCTTGTCGGCGCAGACTAGGTGTGGGCGGAGCGAGCGCTGCAGGGGTTAAATACAGCAACTCATTGCTTTCAAACAGGATGTTTTCTGCCACTTTTAGCTCTTCCTGAGACACGCTCCACAGCCCCTACCTCGGTGAGGACTGAAGGCGGGCTGACTCCGGTGCCCACAGTCTATGTGTTAGTGGCATGCTGGGTCACCAAGGTGGGGCTGGCAGAATTTCACCCGTCCCACTTCTACCCACACCCAGCCCTGCTAGTCCATCCCTAGAGACAGACAGACAGACCACACACTCGCACATACACACTTCCTCCCTTCCCCAATGCCAACAGAAGGTGCCTGACCCTGAAACTTGGCAAAAGCCTTCAAGCTAATCCCCAGATGGGGAAGGTCCAGACCCCTAGCTTTGGTTCCGCTGCCTCCTAGAGGCCCGTCTAGGCAGGAGAGGGAAGCCACGGGAATTCCAAGATGTGAGCCTTAGGACTGTCAGCTCCCTGAGCCCACTTCCCACCTCCCTGGGCACTGCCAGCCCCCAACAGTGGCTCAGTCGGTTAAATGTCTGATTTCGGCTCAGGTCATGATCTCATGGTTCATGGGTTTGAACCCTGCGTCAGGCTCCATGCTGACAGCTCGGGGCCTGGAGCCTACTTTGGATTCTGTGTCTCCCCCTCTCTCTGCCCCTCCCCCAGTCACACTCTGCCTCTCTCAAAAATGAAGGAAGGAAGGAAGGAAGGAAGGAAGGAGGGAAGGAAGGAAGGAAGGGAGGGAGGGAGGGAGGGAGGGAGGGAGGAGGAGGAAGGAAGGAAGGAAGGAAGGAAGGGAGCCAGGGGATGATGAGCTGAAATAACCTGAGCCAGGCTGGCCTGCTCCCAAGGGCCACGGGTGGGATGAAGCACAGCCGCTGGGAGAGACATGCTGCCACTTACCCCCCAAGCCAGGCTCTCCTTTGCTCCCCGTACGTGTGCTGTCCAAGGCCCCCGGCTGATCACACTCTTCTGGATTCTACCCCTTATCAATTTCCCAGAATCCCTGCTTGCTCCTCAGAAGCCGACGTGACGGCTGAGGCAGCACATCAAGGACCACTGCTTTCCTGTCCTCAACCCCTAAGGTTTTCAAAAGTCAGACTTGAGTTCCAGGCAGACTACTACCCTTGAGCTTAAGGAAAAAGAAAGTGTATGGAGTATCTACTCTGTGCCAACCTGCTGGGCTCTAGATGTGTGATCTACATAAGCCTCATAACAGTCCCATGAGGTGAAGAGCAGTCCCATTTTACAGATGGCAAAACCAAAGTCTGGAATGACTTGCCCAGGGTGCCATGGCCAGGCGAGTGGTGGGCCAGGGGCCACACAAGGACAAACCAAGTGCAATGCCCACGTGCTGCTGCTGTCTCCTGCCGATCCCTCCCATACCCCAGTGATAATCCCCAGTGGAGACCTGCTACTCTGCCCTGAGCCCCGCTCCGAGTTCTCCAGTATGCGCTCTCATTCAGTCCTCACAATAACCTCATCAGGTGGGTCCCGCTATTATCCCTCTCCTAGCCATGGGGAAACTAAGGCACAGGGAAGTTGCTTGTCTTCGGAGTCCACATTTGAATTTAGACATTTTTTTTTTAATGTGTTTTTTTTTTTTTTTTTTTTTTGAGAGGCAGAGAGAGACAGAGAACGAGCAGGGGAGGGGCAGAGAGAAACAGAGATACAGAATCCAAAGCGGGCTCCAGGCTCTGAGCTGTCAGCACAGAGCTGGACACAGGGCTTGAACTCACGAACTGCGAAATCATGACCTGAACCGAAGTCGGACACTTAACTGACGGAGCCACCCAGGCGCCCCTGAATTTAGACCCTTTAGCCTCGAATCCCCGCTGCCACCTTCCCTAAGGGAGATATCTCAGTCACCTCATCAGCCCTAAGTCCTGGATGCCTTTCACTTCCACTAAGTCAGGGAGCAAAGAAGAGAACGATCTCCACAGGTCATGAGGGAAGAATGCCATGGCACGTCTCCTTCCAAAGCTCCCGAAGTCACAGGACGGCAGGCACCAGCCAGGACCCCCTTCCTGCCAGCCAGCCCCTCTTATTGGGAAAACCTCGTTCAACACACTGGTCTCTCTTCCCCATGCAGCTGTGTGCTACTGGATGGTCCCTCTAGGAGAGGTTAACCTAGATTTACCCTAAAGTTCCAAGCGCAAGGAAAGTGGGGCAAGGACACAGGGTAGAAAAAGGAGAGGTGGAAAAAAAAAGTGCTTAATACCACCCCCCTTTGCCACATCATACAGCCCCCTACCCCTGCCCACAATTCACGTTCTGAGTACATAGGACATCCCATCGCTTCTGCTGGGGCTGTCCCCAGAGCAACCCCCTCCTGCTCCGCTTTAGAAATACCCAACCCCCTGGCATTGAGCCTCGGAGAAACAGGGGTGGGGAGCTCAACTCTGCAGAAAGCCCCTGGCTTCCATTCCACCGGGGACTGCGTCCCACATCAAAACCCCTGCCTGAGCCTGACCCAGTCCTGACCTTGTCTTAGCAAGAAGTGAAGAGATAACGTGTTTCCTTCCAGTCATCGAAGCCACAACTACTGTCTCTCCTACATGTCTGCCTGTCAGTGCACACAACCCACACCCCATCTTCCAAGGCTTCTGCTAAACGGGCATCGCCAGGGCAGTCGAGCCCCAACATCATGCTAGAGCAAGGGAGGTTCACTCATCCTCAGATGCTAAGAACCAGGAAGGGCATGACTGGTGTGGCCCCTAATGGGCCCCAGGGAGAACAGGAGCCCAGGACAGGGGGCCACGCTCAGCTGGGCTGGGACTGGAGTGATCAAAACTGAGCCTTCTAATTGTCGACATTGGTTCAGAGCTCCCTTCCTTCTAGAAAGAAATGGAAAGCTAAGTGATTTCCCAGAAGAGGGAGAGAAAAATTCTTCTTCCTGAAATTGGCACATACAGAAGGAACCACACACGGAGCTCTCTCCAGAGCCAATGGGCCCGTGTGTAGGCCGGCCATGCTGCATGTGAGCGTCTGTGCACACACACGTTTCTTGCCTATTTTCACTTCATCCTTCTTTCAACTCTGTCCAGAGTGCGCAGCACTGTAGGACCTAACTAAGTTTTGGTCATTTCTTTATTCTAGTGTAACTGAGGCACAGCAAGGCCATGGCCAGCTAAGGGGATGCCTTTTCTTCCTTCCCATCATCCCTAACATACATCCACATTTCTTTTTCCAGAATGGTCTCAGCATTACCTCCCAGAAGAAGCTGAGGAGGAACAGAGAGAAAAAGAGGGAAAGGGGAGAAGAAAGTATATTATATAAGTAGAACTTGTCCAAACTATTTCTTGCCTCATTGTCTCTCCAGCCCCCCCACACACACGTATTTTAAATATGATAATGAGAATGGTTGGAAATTATTTTCTGCAGATCATAACGTCCAAAGTAAAACCCAATAGCTATCGGTCACCTCAGATATCTCAAGAGTGGATGGAACTCTACCTAGTCCAACCATCTTAAATCCCCTCTATAATATTCTAGCCTGTACTCGCATATTTTTCCTGATGGAGAACTATCTCCCCTGGCAATCCACTTTCCTTGGATGGCTGTAGGTTTAGAAAGCTCTTCACTGTACAAAGATGAAATAGCTCCTGTAGCTTTCAATCACTGGTCCTAGACAAACTGTTTACAGCCATCTAAAGCGGACACAGAACGAAGTTACTAGGCCGTTCCGACGGCGTCTCTGGAGGAAGGCTTGGCGGGACCATCACACGGCGCCATCGTGCAAATTAGAAAAGGGCCCAGTCCTCATCTGCTAGAAAATGGTCGTAAAAAGTAGAAAAGTCTATGATGTTTATGATGCGAGTAAGACTGCAGGGGGGAAGCAGGAAAGATAACGGGGGCTACATTTAATTTTGGCTTGGACCTCATAAACTTCTGGGTCCGATCGTGATCCCCACAAGGGCAGTAAATAAGGGGGGCGAATGCTGCGTCTGCCTCCATGACTCTCACCTGGAGAGAACAGTTTCCGGTCCAAGGAAAGGGCTCCGTGGGAGAGTGTGAGGAACTGCATACACTCCCCCAAGCCTGACTGCCCTCTTCTGTCTTCAGCTCAGCAGTCCCCAGGGGAGGCTGGCCCCCAGCACTGCAGCACTAGGAACACAGGCAAGGTGTCCCTAACTTATCTGATGACTGACTGAACCGTGGGAAATTAAGTGGCCGATGACTCAACAGTCGCGAGAAGGAATTTATCCTGAAGGTGCTTCTAAATCACACCTTTGGGGGAATATATATCTCCTTCGAGGATCTGATACAGGTCATGGATGGACACCCCATGCTATGCCAAGGGTTAGCGGGTTACTCCTTAGAAACCATGCTATCGGCTCCCGCTCTATCTGCTATTCACCGAGACTCTGTCTTGGCTGACTGTCCTCTTACTCTTGGGAGCACTGGCAGCTTCCAGGAGCTGAGCAGAACCCAGAGGCAGGAACCCACAGGGCCCCAGACAGTGGGGCTGGAGATACATAGCTTGCTGAGATATATTTCCACTTCTTATCAACAGCGATTATTCCTGCAAGCTGCTTTTTTCCAATGGAAACTCTGCCCTTAGCTTTGTCAACAAGATTTCTGGGTTGATTACGGCTCTCCAGGTAACAAGCAGGCCAGGCCCTGTCACTGCTGGAAAGCGTGGGCAGTGACAGTGTCTGGTGAAGCATAGGGAACTGCCCATTCATAAGCTGCAGCCTAGTCTCTCTGGTTTTAGAGTAAAGAAGCTGAGGCCATCAGAGGGGGAGTGACTTGTCCCAAGAGCACAAATGAGGCAGAGGTGTTTCTCCACCTCCACCCTGGCAAGTCCCAAGACCCCTCATCACCAGCCCGAGCCGCTTCCAGGGGTCAGAGTGGCGTGGGTGAGAAACGGGCCATGGGAGGAGGGATGAATGTCATCTTTGGAGGAGGGGGTTTGTGGGAAGCCACGGGGGAGGCCCTGAAGCGCACTGCAGTGGGACCACCCAGCACTGACGCCATCCCCGACAAGCAGCACACAGGAACGGAGTGAGGGTAACCCACTAGCTCTTGCCCAACCAGCTCCAGCTCCTGGCTCTGGCGTCCATGGGCCAAAGAAATGGACCTGGACCCAGGGCAGTAAGGGGAAATCTTAGAGGGACATGGGATGTGCCTGGTCTGCTCTCTCACTACTCTGCGGGCCTCTCCTGGATACTAGGATGGGGGTACTTCCCTGGGAAGCATGTAGTGCTCCAGGCCAAGGTCGACAGGACAAGGAGGCTCTTGGTCCGGTGACTTGGAGACCAAAGAATAGAAATTGGAGCAGCCCAAATGGAGATCACCAAGAATACATCGGACATGCTTCTAGTCCTCCTCTGGAGAGACCCGGACTCCTACTATGGCTAAGCTAGGCGATGGCTAAATGGGATTTAAAACAACAACCTTGGCCTCGAGGCAGCAGGAGAAAGCTGCTTCTTTCTCCCAAGATTCCCAAGCCCAATTTCTAGCGTCTCTGTGGCCCTCTACCCAGACTAAGCACCTTTCTTACTGCTGGGCCCCTGGCCCAGGTCCACGCAGGCCTGAGTCTTCCCCTGCCCAGACAGATAGATGTCCAGCCCCCAAATGGTCCACCCCGGCCAGCCTTCTCCTCTTCGTTTTCCTCTGGGACCAATGCAGTCTTTGTGTCGCTCACACTCTTTCTACACTGTGTCAGTACCCAAAGCACCAGGTCCTGCCAGTGCTGAGACACTCAGGATCCTTGGCATCAGATCCCTCGCTTCCCTCCACAACCGCCCTGGCCAGCCTGACACCCCTGGCAACGTGACTCCCATCCAGGTCCCCCCGAAGCCCATTCCTGCATCCTCCTCTACAAATGCGGACACGAGAGTGCCTGGGTCCAGGGCTGTTGCAGGACCGACGTCTCTGTCTAGCACTCAGCACGGTCCCTGGCACAGTGCAGTTGGACGCAAGCTGGAGCTCATTACTAGAGCTGTAACTGCTGTCAGTACGAGTCCAGAGCCTGGAAAATCAGGAGACTTGCAGGCCCCACAGAGGTGCCATGGAGGGCAGAAGGCCTGCTCTGGGTCCCAAACACACCACTCCAAAGAAATATTGCCCAGAAAGCCACACTTCCACTGAACTGGGGAAAAACTGGCCACCCCACCCATTGGGCTGTGGCTTCCAAAAATCTGGCTGCTCAGGGTGAGGAAATTTTTCCCAGCTGGATTTTTTTGGAAGCCACGGCCAAGGGCTAGTCTCTCCCCTCCAAGCAGAGAAGCTGAGGTACACATCTGGACTTTTCCTCTGCAAGAAAGAAAAGACTCGTGGCTTCAGACGTGCTCCTTCTGCCCATGGCCCATCCCTTCCTTTCCCTCTGTCCCCCAATGCCGTTTCTCTCCTACTTCTTCTGTCACCTAGGGCTTATCATGCATCTACCACATACCTGTTCTCCCCTCGTGGGACCTGAGGCTCAGAGGCCTCGTGAGGCTGCCTGTGTCTCATCAGGGCAGTGGTACTCCCTCAGCTGCTCCTGCCCACCACCGAATGTGCAGAACGCAGGGAAGACTGAGGTGGTGAGCCAGGGGCTGGAGCCCGGAGGCGGCAGTGAGGGCTGCAGCTGTCCTGGCAACAGGGGGACCCACCGTAGCCCTTAACCCAGACACTGGGCTGGTCTGGCTCAGGGCGCCTGGACTCCTGTTTGCCCCTGGCCCTCGGGGGCCCTGGAAGGCCTTTCACTTATACCATTAGACTGTTAGGCCTGTGTCAGAACCATTGAAGGATCCCGGGTCTTCTGAGGTACGTAGGATGGCTCCAGTCCCAAAGGGGCTGATCTACCCAAAGGCATCCTCTCTATCTTCTGGGTTATTAGTGAAGGGGTGGACACTCCTCACGTATTCATGAAGCCTTTCAGGGCCTGGGCCAAATAGGTTCCCATTCACTTTAGAGGGCAGTGCAGTCACCCCAAGGGGACACCAGCTGCTTCTCAGTTTCTCATTCGAATCGTTTCCCCCTAATGGTCTTTTCCAGAGCTTCTGTTTTGCTAGAGTTATAGCTATCCTTCTGTGTAGATTTCTTCTCGGGGACCCCCTTGGATTGCCAGGGAGCTACAACATTCTTTCTTGGCCTCACACTGTGGTGGGCACTGGTTCTGGCCTCTGATGCCTTATCTTCGATGGTGACCCCTGAATGGTTTTAAGCACCGAGACCACAAGACCGTGGCAAGCCC
This sequence comes from Paguma larvata, assembly GCA_030068075.1. NCBI lineage: Eukaryota > Metazoa > Chordata > Mammalia > Carnivora > Viverridae > Paguma > Paguma larvata. The sequence goes on along the minus strand of CM057828.1, from coordinate 65,685,707 downwards.
TGTCCTGGAAGTCAGAGACACAATGGAGAGCCACACACAGACCCTGCCCTCTTGAAGGCCCTGAGGGGGACAGACAGGAAGGACAAATCAGTAGGATTCATGGTATGATACAGGTAAGCACACATGACGAGAGTGTGCAGGAGAGCTCCCGGCTTTGTGCTGGCAAGAGAAGGCTCTTCGGAGGAGGTCACTTCCTGGCTCACTAACAGAGACAGGAAGGATCATATTTCAACATGGCAGTCATAAGAAGAGTAACGAGGGTTCCAGACCGACAGCGCATGTGCAGAGGCCAAGAGGCAAAAGGGAAGGAGAGTGTTGGAGGCAGGGAAACTGGTTCTGCGTGGCTGGAAAGAGAGAGGGCACCAGGAAGAGATGAGCCAACTGCCCACACTCATTGTAATAGAAAGTGTATTCCATTCTTTCCTTTACCAAGTACTTCTTCTAGTAAACCCACGGAGTCTTGAATACCAGGAATTTTAAATTATCGCAACGATATTTAAACTGAAGACTTTCAGAGTCCAATCAGATTCCCATTCCAAACTGAATCGAGCTCCAGCATTGTATGGTAAGTAAAAATAGGGCTCTCTCCGCTTGGTTTATTGAGAAAGCACCCCAAGGTCAGCAAGGCAGTGGGCCTCTTCTTTAGACAGTTGCGGTCCCAGCTGGTACACACCCAGAGCCACCACCCCATCCTCCCTCAGGGGAAATCCTTTACCCCAGGGTGGGGGTGGGGTGGGGAGAAGGACCAGCATAACTGAGCCAAAAGGCAGAGACAAACGAGAGAGTTCTGGAAAACTCAGCCCAACTGAACAGAAAATACGTTTTCTGAGAGAGAAACCAAAGAAAGAACAAAAGGCTCAACAAGGCAAATGGAAGTTGGTGGACCACTCAGCTGCATGTCGCCGTTTCAATCCTTCTTTAATGCATCAGTCTGTCCAGGGTGGCCGGATACGGTTGCTGGGCAAGGGGACTGCTGAGTTACACACAGCCTGCCCAATCCCAAGCCCGCCTCCACTGTTCCACGTGCTCACTGCTCTCTCCTGCTCAACGAGGTCACTTCCTTGTTGCCAGGAATCGCTGTCAGGAAGGGAATCAGCCACAGACACACAACAATGTGTCACAAAGCACTCGCACCACGGATACCTGTGGAAAGTCACTGACCTGGGTGGGCACACGCCAGCCCGTGCCCTGAGTTGGAATGTCCACGCGCACTGCTGGCAACAACACACGCTGGGCCTTCCCCTCAGAGCTATTACTGAAGATAACCTTGTTTCGAGGTTTCAGGCCAAAACATCCGAATCTGTCAGGAGGATTCTTCCCCAGAGCCACCCAGGGGTAGGAAACGGCTGCCTTTGTCCTAGCCCGTGAATCCCCTCCAGACTATAATCCCCTCCCCCAGCCCTATCCGCTGGCCACCTTCCTCTTCCTTGTTGTTCTTTGCTGCCCAGGGGCAAAGATGGAACAGATTCGCCACACAGAGCACCTTTCAGTGGTGCCGCTGGGCACGCAGGAGCGACACCAGGGTCTCCAGCGGAATCACCTCTTACCCTTCTCCGCGGCCAGCTGTGTGCGGCCCCCAGTGGCCCTGGGCCTGCCGCCCACCTGGGCCTCCGCGCCCGGTTATAGAATTGCCGCTTCCTCACTCAGCGCTCTTTCCCACGGCAGCAAACGTCCCTGGGGAAGGCGGCCGAGGGACCCGCTCAAAGGAGTGAAAGACCTCACTCCAGCCGGAGGGGCAGGCCCCACTCTGTCAGGCAGCCCGTGGGCAGCGGGTAGGGGAAGAGGCTGGGGGCCTGTGGCCCATCGCAGCCCCTTCCCCCACCACCTCCCTTTTACCTGCCCCCCACACCTTACTTTTGCCAGAGCTCCCCCTGACCTCAAAAACAACTCTGCAGCCAGGCTCTGCAGGAGCTCAGGATTGAAGTTTAACAGAGACCAAAATAATTCCCTGGAGTGAGCTATTTTCTGCCCAGCTTTGGGAACAATGGCTCCAGGTGGCAGGCAGCGGGGGCAGCGGGGCAGGCTTGGGGAGGAAGCTGGCCACCAGCCATCCACTGGTTTGGGGTCTTCCCCGTGCCCGCTCCACACTCTCCCTGGCGCGGGATTTTCAGGGAGGTGGGACCTTGGTCAGGGGCTGCGCCACCTTCCCCCACCTGTCAACCCCAGGTGATGAGTGAGGACAGCGGGGAAGGGGAGGCCTGCGGGGACCTTGTGCTGCCTGCACACGAGGCTTCAGTCTTCCATGGCTACTTCTCTCTTATGGGATGGAAGGAAGAAGAGAGAGAAAACAGCGCTACTTTGCCAAGCCCCAAACAGGGATTCTGCACCCATTGGCCTATCTCACGGCATAAAAATCTCACAATATTTATCTGAGATAAAACATTTAAAGTGTTTTATAAAAATTGTGATAATCCGTAAAAATATTACTAATTTACAATTATCGCCCCAGGTTTTAAGAGGAGGAGGAAATTCAGGCAGGAAAGTAGAAGGCCGTGAGAACACATTTGCAGTAGTACAGGGAGCGTGACCCTCTCGGGCGACGTGAGGCCCTCACAGCCCGGAAGACCCGAAGGGCCGCAAATGTGGGCACGCCATTCGTTGCCTACTAAGCCCAATCCCCAAATTCCACTAGCCTTTCTTTTTTTTTTTAGATTTTTTAAAATATTTAATTCTGAGAGAGAGAGAGAGAGAGAGAGAGAGCAAGCGGGGGAGGGCAGAGAGAGAAAGGGAAACACAGAATTCAAAGCAGGCTCCAGGCTCTGACGTGGGGCTTGAACTCGCAATTCGTGAGATCATGACCTGAGCCAAAGTCGGACGCTCAACCGACGGAGCCACCCAGACGCCTCACCCTATTCTTTCTATTTTTTTTTCCCCTAGAGACTCTGCTTGACTGTTAGTTTCTTTTTTCTTTCTCCACACAGAACTTTCCTTCTAACACCTCTGGGAAAATATCTGGCTGGGAATATAGAGTCGGGGGGCGGGGGCGTGGGGGAGGGAGGGCACTCATTCATGGAATATCTTTAGGCTGATTTCATTAGAAGCCTCCAGGAAGAAATGGTCTGCATGATACAGTGTTATCACGTGCTGGGAAGGGGACCGTGGAGAGCGATCGCACCTTTAGTGAGGAATTCGGCGTCGAGGAGGGCCTTCCTGGTCCCACGCTGTCTAACAGTCACGTGTTCGAAGAAAGAAACTACCGAACGACACACGGGAAGCCTGCAGGCTAAACCCGGCCAGGAATGTGTTCACTCTGCCACCGCCCACTGTTACCAACTGGTCGTCATAATTTTTTTAATTCGTTGTCAATGTTTTCAAAAAATAGAGAGATTTCACTTTTGGAAAAATTTTGGATATCCAGCTTCCTGGCAAAAATATGGGCTAACGTGGCCACACTGGTCTGCAGTTCCTGGGGCCACCCTGCTGGCCTGAGGTGGAGCGGACCCTCCAGACCGGGCTGTGCCCTCCGTTCCACCCCACCAGGGTTTGCGGCCCTCCAGCCTCACTCATCACCTGGCCCTACCCGCCCCCACCCTGCAACCGGCCCGGCCCCGCAGTGACCTCAGAGCTCTGTGTGCAGGCAGACACAAGTAAGAGAGGCTCTGGGGGCAGCCTGCGTGAGCGCAAACCCTGCCTCCCCGCACACCTCCTGCCAGCCCAGCCATGTCCGGAGCTCTCTAAACTTCTGTTCCCTTGCCTGCAAAATGAGAAAAACGACCAAACCCACCTCATTCGTCTGTGAGGGTCAAATGAGATAATGCAGGTCAAGGGCTCGGCATCGCGGCTGGCCCGGGGTACCTGCTCAGGGAATGTTAGTGCTTGTTATTCTGCAGGACGGCTTCAGGAACCGGGGAGAACTCTGAGCTGCAGCCCAGCTTTTTATAATGTTTTAGTCACACAAAGCTCCAGCCCTTCGACTGTCTTTAAAAAAAATTTTTTTAACGTTTATTTAATTTTGAGGAGAGAGAGACAGAGCACGAGTGGGGGAGGGGTAGAGAGAGAGAGAGAGAGAGAGAGAGAGAGAGGGAGACACAGAATCCAAGGCAGGCTCCAAGCTCTGAGCTGTCAGCACGGAGTCCAACGTGGTGCTCGGACTCACGAACCATGACATCATGACCTGAGCCGAAGTCAAACGCTTAACCGACTGAGCCACCCAGGCGCCCCGACTCTCTTTTATAGCTCAGGGGTCCCGGTTACCTACAAACACGTTTCCATCCAATAAGCAGCCGCTGAGCAATCTGTGATGAGTTAAGTATTGCGTGGCATAAGGACACTTCATATATAGGACCCAGCCCTGTTCTCAGGGGCTCGCAACAGAGCGGGTACATAGACAATTGAACAGACAGGCACAGCCCTGGCAGGTGGAGTCAAGCACAAAGCTCTCCCCTCCCCACCCTGCCCCAACCATCCAGGAGCGTGGCATCGAAGGTGGAACCAGGGGTGACTCTGACTCGCCCTCTCCTTCTAGGTTCCAAAACGTTCCAGAGCTTTACGAAACGACACTAACTGGCAAGTTAGCTCCACTTCCCCTCTAGTTTCTCAGGCTCCACACTTGAGTTCTCCCACTGCACCCTGGTTAACACAATTTCATCTCGACAAAGTCATTCAGATCTCAGATGGAGTTCATTATAATGGAATTTTACCTGAGGCTGCCATCCCCCGCTTCTTAACATCGTGGCACCCAAGACGTCGTCGGTGTGCTTGCCAAATAGGCTGGGCAGAGGTACCTTCCCGCCCCTGGCAGAAGGCCGGAAATTCAGAGCTGTTTGGAACAAAGAACTCTGCCCTGAAGGTGTTTTCCAGCATCATCCTGGCCAGCCTGGAAGCGTCCCATTCACCCTCGGCTGGCACCACCTACTGCCTCTTTTGCAGCCCTCCTCAGACAGGAGGAGGAGAGAGGAGACAGAGCTGAATGATCTGGAATACTGTGCAGGACAGGTTGTGGGCAGGCGAAGCAGGGGCAGACAGTCCAGATCTGAATTTAAATTCTGGTTCTGACTTAGGAGCTCAATGACTCTGGGCAAGAAACCTAACCTCTTAACTTCTTGGAACATCAATTTCCTCTTCTGTAAGAAGGGAATAACAATATTACCTACTTCATAGGATTATTGAGGGGCATATACAAGAAAAGGCATGAAAAAATTTAACCCAGTGCCTGGAACGTGTAAGTTATAACAACCATTGGTTTATTACGATGTCAGCTTTTATATGATACATGATATGTTAGCCTCACAAAGGCCAAAGGTTGGTGTACAGAGAGACACTGGGGCAAAGTCGGGGTGGGAGGTGATTGAAGAGTGGGTGGGGCCCTACCGCAGAGCCCAGTGTGGGCCTAGTGACCAAGATGAGGCCCAGGGCAGAGGCGCTCACCTGCCTCTGGAGCTGACAGGCACAGACTAGCTGGGTAATTACAGGATTGCGGCCTCGGGTGGCCCCTGCGACTGCCCAGCAAGCCACATTCTTTCGTGGGTGGCTGGGTAAGTGGGCGGCCGGCTGTTTATGTGGCCGCCGGGACACTGGGTCTATCTACCCAGCACCCCCAGGCAAAGTGTTCAACCTTGGAAGGGGAAGGGATTCTCTGTGGGCATTCTGCTCCTTTCCCCAGAGCCCCTCCTCTATTCTCTCCACCCCAACCCTCTAGCACCCTCTGCTTCTCAGTTCGGAGAAGTCAGCGGGTCAAAGATCAAGGCCAGACTCTGAACAATTAGTCTTCAGTTGACTTCACCTGGAGTCTTCAAATGATCAAAGAGCCCTGGACAGATGTAAATCCCATCACTGGCCCCCAGCGCCCTGAACTCTGATTAACTAATAAACACAAAGTTCTGGTACTTCCATGTCCTTTTCTCGCAATTGATGCCCAGGGAAAATATGCCACCTTAATACCCTTAGCAGAAATACAATCCAGTGGGTATTAAGCTGATCACCTAGCAGGTGCTCGGCACTGACACTAGGCTCTCGGTTGAACTGAACAGAACACCAAGTATTGGGCTGGGTGTGGAGCCGTGGGATCCCTTGCTCGCTGTTTCTGGAAGCCCAGCAAGGAAGGGCTTCAGCCGCTCCCGGAGGTCTTGAGCAGAGCTCACAGAGTCAGGCTGACACCTGTACAGGACCGCCTGTGTACCACACATCAGAGAGGGGTACGCATATAACCGGGCGCGGACGATTCAACTATAAGAGCTGAAAGAGACTTTAGAAACTCATCTAGTGCAACTTTTTCATTTAGACGTGAAGTCCGTATCAGGTATTGAAAAGGATGGGGAACAATGGGAATTTTACCCACTGCCGAAGGGAAAGCTTCTCGGTACAACCACTGGAGGAAAGAGTTTGGCGCTGTGGAGCAATGCCAAACACAGAATCCCATGTGCCCTGGCAATTCTGCCCCCAGGTTTGTGCCCTGGAGAAACGCCTACGCGCGCACGAGGAGACAAGCACTGCGTACTGCCAGCAGGATTACCGTAATAACTCTAAACTGGAAACAACCCAAACGTCCATCACCAAGAGGGAGGACATACAAATTGTGGCACGGCCTTACAATGGACGTCACCCTGAGTGAAAACTAACAAACTACCTCTGGGTGTGTCAACCCAGGGGGGATCTCAGAAGCATGACACGGGGTGAAGGACATACATCACAGGGAACGTGCATGTAGGTAAGCCCCATAGGCATGTGAAGGTTAACAATACATCGTTCTGTAAAACGTTCGTAGACGATAACTTACAAAGAAAAGGAAGGAAATAACTAACATTCAAAATATTGGGGGGGTGGAGAACAAGGAAGGAGATGTAAATGGGAAGAGGAACGGGGTTTTTAAGGCACTACAGACGTTCCATTCTGAACTTAGGTGATGTGTACAGAGTATATTATATTATTCTTTAATCTTTACATAAGCATATTGTATACCCATGTGTGTATGATATATTTCACAGTCGAAAATAAATAAATAAATAAACAAACAAACAAATAAATAAAAAGAATTGAAGAACCTGAGTCTCAGAGAAGCTAAATAACTTTCCCAAGTTCATCAGCTAACAAATGGCTAGAAGAGAAATTTACCAAGTCTGAGTTCAGCCAGGTACAAAGACAGCCATTCTTGGATTCTAAAAGGATCTCTCACAACGATGAGTTTCTGTTCTGATCAATTTGAGAACCATTGCAAGAATCTTCTTTTCACTGTTAAACTCCCAGCATTTTGAATAATGCCTGTCACACAGTAGGTGCTCAATGCATTTCTGCTGAACGACCGTCCGCCCATGCTTTTCGAAGGCTTACTGCATGCCAACACTTGACTTAGGTCATCTGCAACCCTCACACGGCTCTATAAGGGAGTTATTCTTATCCCACTTAACCGATAAGGAAACTGAGATTCAGAGAGATTAAGAAACCTGCCCACGGTCACAAGCTAGAAAGTGACAAAGCTGCGATTTGAACCCAAGTATGTCTAACTCAAACCCTGTGTTCTTCCTATTCTTCGAGGCTGCTAGCACAGCTTCCAACAGCACAACCTAACATTTCAGGAATATACCAAGGAACCCAGCGGGGCCACAGCTGAAGGGTAGGCTGAGCACTCTCTCTTCCTTCTAACTCCATCTCCAGGCTCTGGCACTGAGACTGGTTTGCATGGCCAAGCCCGGCCCACCAGCAAACAGTGTGGCGCAGTGGTCATGGGTTAGCTCTACAGCAGGCAGCTTGCTGCACTCTTTAAACCTTGGTTCCTTTCCCCTATCCGTGCTGGAAAGAATAATAGTAGCTTCCTCCAAGGAGAAGCTGTCAAGATTAGAGGAGATAAGGGATCACACAGTGGCTAGCAGAGGCTGGCAGATGTGGCTAGAGTCCATGGCTCCTTCCAGGTAGGCTAGGCTCAGGAGTGCTCCTTAAGGGGTAGCTAGGAGGAGAAAGGGTAAACAGGTTGAGATTAGCTGCAGTTGCCCAAAGGGACAATGGCCTTTCCTTGGTGCCCTTAGCCCATAGTAGGTTATCAATAAAGTGGCTTGTTTGAAATTGAAAGAGTATTTGTTATTTGCCTTCTAGACCATTCAAATCTTACCTGATCCCATGTAATCGCTCTGCAAAGAACTCTCTCTCTCTCTCTCTCTCTCTCTCTCTCTCTCTCTCTCTCTCAGGTTCTTGTCTGCTGTGTTTACCCAAGTTAAGTACCCAATAGTGCTGGAGAGGCACTGAGGCCTGAGGGTACTGGCAGAAGGAGCCTCCTTCTGAGAGGCCGCGGTCCCCACAGTAACCTCTGGGCAAACCAAGCTTGCTCCCAGGTCAACTTGTTCAAACCAGTTAGTAAACCTAACCCTGCCACTCACAAACATTTACCACAGGCCTATTATGTCCAAGGCATGGCGCTAAATGCCCTGTGGGTTCCCATGAATGCAGAAGTGGTAGGGTTCAATGGAAGTTAAGACAAACCCAAGTGTGAGTCCTGACTGTCGCACTCATCAGCTGTGGCACCTTGGCACTTTGCTCTACCTCACTGAGCCTCAGTTTCCCATTTGTAAAAGGAGCATAACAGTGGTTCTTATCTCACAAGGTCGTGGCAGATCTGGGGGGCCTCATAGGCAACGTACCTAGCACAGCACCTGGTACAACTGAGCTGAGCACTCAGTGGGTAGCTGTTCCTAGACCTGCAACTCCAGTGCCAGCAGGTGGCACACACTGGATGTCACCAGCAGAGCCTAGGGGCTCGTGGGTTCCTCACAGTGCCTGGAATGTCACACCTTGCGTAAGGCCTCAAAGCTTCAACCTGTGGTCAGAAGGCCAGTGAGAGGCAGCAGCTTCCCAGGAACCGGCTTCTGGGTCCTGCCCAAACTCCACTCTCCCGCTGGTGTAGCTGCCCACACCCTGCTCAGGACCAGGACTCTCCCCAGTGCAGAATGGGGACTTTGTGTGGCACCTGGTTCTGGAAACACTGCTTGGTCTATTCCTTGGCACGGGACTTGCAGGGCAGGTTCGCAGACGTATGACACACACTCAGACTCCCCTAGTGCCTGCTGTTTCTGCCTCTCAATTTTGCCATTTACTGACAAGTCACCCCCCCTCCTCCCCCTGCCAGCCCAAGGAACTTCTCCCCTTCCCCCTCCCCACAAGTCACTTCAAAGGGTGGGACTTCCCAAGAGGTCTTCACCTGCCCTTTTCATTTGTTGGCGATGAGAACAACTTCCTTCCTGCCAGAGTAGACAGTCACTACACCGTCGTTAAGGAGTCTCCACCCCCACACCAGGCACCCCGATCACTCTAATGCTGGACCTCCGAGGACTCTCCAGAGAGCCCGCCCTGAGCATCTGGACCACGAGAACCATGGACGCAGGAGGGAGGGCAGTTTCTTTTCTACACGTTACAGCAGCGCAGTACAGTCGCTGCCACCAACGCCTATGGCTCGGATTGAGCAAGAACAGCCTGTCCCCGCCCTACACCATTTCCCCAATACTCAGACCTGATGAGACTGTCAAACTCCAGTGTCTGGGGGAACTGACTCCCTCTCCTGCTAAGCAGTTTTTCTTTGGCTTTGACCTCTACCCTGCTCGCCATTTCCCCGGAACCTGACTGCAAGTGACCTGTGCTCTTTATCCACATGAGCAAGGTTTGACTACCCTTCCCTTCTGGTTGTTTATCCACTTTAGAGCTGGACTTCCCTGTGGTATGGTGTGGCCCCCAGAGATCTGGGAAGCTGGACAGACAAAACGAAGAGGCTGCAGATATGCGGGAAGAGGGAAGAGGAAGCATAAGGTGAAGTCTTGGCTCCATTATAAACCCAGTTCCCCCAGGGGCAGCTGAAGGGGAGTTGGCAGGCCTTCCTGTCCCCATCTGAGGTAGGGGTGGGGCAGGAAAACCAAAGGTGAGGCCAGTCATAAGTCAAGGGTGAAGGGAAGTCACACGAGCGAGTGTGGTAGGTTGGATTCCAGAAGGTGGCTGGGAGCGGTGCTGCCCTCAGGGAGAACACTGGAATTGGGTGATAACCCCAGGGAGCAAGCTGGGGTGCTGGGGCTGCCCTGAGAATTAAGCTACCTCCATCTTCCCCTCATCATTAAGCACCTCTCCCACCTTCTCTTCCTCATTAAACCCACTCCCACCCATCTTCCCCTCATCGGTGAAACCTCAGATGGGTTCGGAGTGCTGTTCACCATAGTGACTAAATGTTTCAGTTAGCCCTAGCCAGTTGTGGTTTATGCCAATTGCCCTGACAGAACTTACGAATAGCACCCCTTTTCACTCTCAAAGCCTCCCAGTTTGGACAATGAATTATATGGTCACTCTCTCTAGCCCGCGAAGGGGGCGCTGACCCAAGAGAGGGTGGAGAGGGAATCAGAGAAAAGCATGACTGGAAGCAAGGCCCTGTGGTCCAGAGCGACAGCCAAGCTAGCCTCTGCCCACCTGGATCCTCTCGGGACTGGACCGATAGCAGCTGCCCATCCTCGGGCTCAGACCATCTCAGGGAAGAGGCCTGATTTGGTGGGTTCTGTTCCTGTCATCCCTCAAAGGGTCTAGCACAAGCTGGGCATACAAGAGGTGTTTAATCAAAACTTGTCATCTCCTTACTTCCCTCTGCCTACACCCAAAGCCGACTCACAGCAGTGGACAAACAGAAAGCTGGGCTACCGCAACTCCTCCTATCCAGCAACGAACAGGAACATCATCCTAGCTCAGACTTCCAGGTGCTCCTGACTCTGACCCTCCAGCCACCGGTGCCCAAGTGCTAGACAAAGACAACAGGGGGTTTCTAGCAGGGGTTCGAGAAGCATCTCGGCTGGGATGGCTGTCGCCTCCTGAGGATGTCGGGTGAAGAACTGAACAGTGGAACTCCCTCTCCTGCTTGGGTAACCGCCCGATCTGGCCCCCAAGCCCCACGCCAAACATGGAAGACACTGGCTTTAGACACTGGCTATTTGCTCTGTGAGGAGGGTGAGGGCCCGGGAGGGCCTCTTGGTACTTCCTCTGGGACTTAGTCCCAAAAGAGATCAGTTCTGAGGTGGGATGGGAATGAAGACTGAGAACCCATAAATACAAATAACCAGGGCGCTCCAAACTATACCAGATCTTCCGCAATATTTATACAAATAAAGTGTGAGGAGCTGCGAGGGGTCAGGAAACTTCCTAACTCTCCTTCCCTCCTTCCTTATCTCACTCTCCTCTTTTCTCACCCTTTTTCTCTTCCCTCCTTATTTTTTACCCTGGAAAGGTCCAAGTCATGGCTAATGGGGGACCAGCCAAACTGAAGCCCTGGGACCCAGCCACAGTACAATCTGTGAATCCCCAGCGTTTTGCAGTTTGAGTCAGCCCCACACCACAGCCTCGTTGTGGGCTTGTCTCGTGTGGATCCAGAGAGGCCACCAAGCAGAGGACAATGGACTCTGGGGCTCCCATTTCTGCTCAAGCACCCAAAATAAAAGCCAGAGAGAAATTTACAGTCTTACCACCTTCTGTGTACCATTCCAGAAGGATCCTCGATCCCCTCCAGCATTTGGACAAGGACGGGATGGGGAAGCCCCCCCCCCCAATACACAACGCTCGCAGTTCATTGAGTCGAGATTCCAGTGTACAGACAATCCATTCCCGCCTCAACGAACCCCACTTCTTATCCTGGCTTCAAACTTTCTTTGACAACACCATGCCTTTCCTAGTCCCAGAACCTTCGCGACTTCTTGTACACTTGCTAACAGAGCTGGGCTGCTAACAAGATCCCCAGGCAGAAATGGAATGAGAGGCTGGAAGTCTCCGGTCCTGCGTGTGCCTCCTGATCCTAGGAGAAGGATGAGAGATGTGGATTTACCGCAAACCCGCAATCTCTTCACAGCGGACCCCTTCTGGAACCAGACCGTAGCCATCCCATAATCAGCGCCGGGTTGGGTGTTCCCTTCAGAGGAGTGGCCACCACCGGCCATGAGGAAGAGAGCCTTCCAGCAGGGAGCTAGAGTGGAGCTGACTCTGCCTAGGAGAGCTTCTGCAATGCTCAGAAAATGCCTGCCCAATTGCTTGCCTGGGCTCTGGCCCCTCTGGCTGCAACTGAGCCCAGACAGGAGGCTGACTCACTCACCGCAGGGAGGAGGAGGAAGAGGAGGAGGAGAAGGAGGCGGAGGAGATGCGGGAAGGGCCTGGGCTGAGAGACCTAGGGCTCTCCCAGCCTGGGTAGCCTGGGTCTCAGCTTCAGTGGCCAGGGGTGGGGGTGGGGTGGGAGGGAGAGGGAGTCAGTATCCACTGCTCCCTGTAGACCACATGCTCTTCCCTCCTGATACTTCCCCTGAACTCTCCCCCACCACCCGCAGAGACCCTTCACTCCCCAAACAGAAACTACTCCCTGAGCTCCTTCCCCGATTAGATGCTTGCCCCTGAGTTCCTCTGAACATCTATGGACAGGCTTTCCTGAAAAAATAAATACAGTGCATTAGGGCCAGCTAGATCTGAAATCCTTGGTGGTTTGAAAAGAAAAAAAACTACTTAAAAGATCCAACTTCACCATCGCAGGTGACCGTACATAGGTTCTGGAAGATGATAAAGCTACACACACTCCACCTCCAGCGGACCTTAGTACCATCGAGAGCCGTTCTCCCTTTCTTCTCCCTCCACTCCATGCCAAAGCTCCCCAACAGAGGAAGGAAACAAATGCTTCTCGTTGCCCAAGTGCCGAGCACTGTGTAGCAGAGCATTTGTGCGTTAAACTTCTTGAGCGCGGAGGTCGTGGCTCCTCTCGCCAACCTGGCACGAACTTTAGCTCTTTCTCAGACCTCAGTGTCCCGTCAGTGCCTCAGCCTCATGGCGCGACAGCCCAGATCTCAGTAGCCAACTTTGCCCCTGCGATTTACACTCTAGTGTTTGCACCCGGGCACTCAGGCCCGGTACCCCCCGGAGCCCTTACCCCCGGCCCAATCCCGATCCTGGAACCCCGTTCCCCGCGGCTCCCGGTTCCGCACCTGGTCAGGCGGTGGGCACGCTGCTCCGCGCTCCCTGCGCCTCCCGCTCGGCTGCTGCCTTTTGACAAGCAGAGACAGCCCAGCACCTGGCCCCGCCCCTCTCGAGGCCCCGCCCCGGACCCGCCCCTTCCCTTGGCCCCGCCCAGCGGACCTGCCTAGCTCTCCGAGAAGGCTGGCGGCTTTGCAACCATATTGACTTTGGAATCAACCACCGGGAGGCTCTGCCCCGGGTAGTCCCCCACGGCTGCGGTCCACAGAGGAAGGCATGCTTCTTTTTTGTGCGTGAGAGTTCTCAAGGGTTATGTGTGCGCAGATTCACGCTCTGCCCGCGTTAATCTGTGATGCATTCGCCCACCTCCCGCCGCCGCGGTTCCACCCAGCCTGCTGCGCACGCCTCTTCCAGGTGCGTCACCCCCACCTGGGTTGACCCGACCGGGACTTCACCGTCTGCCGGGTGCTGGGGGCGCCTGCCGCGGGCACCCTAGGTTGTCTCTGCGCTGGGGGGAAATCCCGGGCGCCGCTTGCCGTCGCGTTACTTTTGCAGAGCGCCTGGGAGCTCAGCCCGACCCACTCGCTAGGATGAAAGCGCAAACGGAAAACGCGGCCCAAGTGGAGGCTGGAGCTGCGTCATTGTCCCCCCTCGCCCGCAACCGCGGCTGATCCACGTTCTCGGCCTGTCGCAAACCTCATACAAGCGAGCTTAGTGTCAGTTTCCCTGGACCGATCCCCAGTCCCCCGCCACCCGCCCCATACGACACTGGTGTGAAGAGAAGAGGGGAGTTAAAATTTTGAGTCTATCATGAGACCTGGAATTGTAGGTAGATGGGGACGGGGGGCAGGGGAGGAATAACGCCGTAGAAACTTTTGGCTAGAAATTGTTATGCATCCTTGGCTATGTGCTAGGCACCGCTCTAGATGCTAGAGGAGAGATGAAAAAGATGTGGTTCCCTCCCTCTTAGAGCTCACTGTCCAGTTGGAGAATGTATAAATAGTAATTACAATATAATATTCTATAATAGAGATGCCCACCAAGCCCTCCAGCAGTTGCTGAGCTCCTTTAGGAAGGGGAGGAAACCGTGGCTCAGAGGGACAGAGGGGCAAGCTGAGCAGGTGGAAAATCGAGGCATAGAGAGGTTGAGTGATTTGCCCAACATTACACAGCTGTTCAATGAAGGACATACTCCAGCCCAGCGAATCTGCTGGTACAGAACCTCTGAACTATTTATGAAACAGTTATGCTAGACTGTATGAAAACCAGCCCCTCTCAAACGCTCAATAAGGGCATCAAGAGAAATGGACTGAGTCTAAACAGAAAGAAGAACCTTCAAACAGCAAAATTTGTTAGGTACTCAAATAGTTGATTAAGAAAGTATCACAGAAACTTGCCCTCTGGAAGGGTTTTAAAAAACACTGGAAGAGACACAGACTGGTTGAATTGAGGAATGGCCCATCCTGAGAAACAAATGAAAGGAAGTGCCCCTTTGGAGGTCCTGCCAGTCTGATGGATAGATTCCCTGCTTGTAATGAGAATAAAAGAAGAAGCCCCTTGCCAAAGCATTATGGGAAAGCCAGCAGTGATTCTCATGGGAAGAAAATTAGAAGAGGAAATCTCTAACAACCAACACCTTGGGACATTCTCAGGAAGTTCCACGAGCCTCTGGAAGAAGTCACTTTGGTGGTGCTTAATTGGCCAGATGTCTTGAAAATAAACCTTATCGCAAAGTGATAGAAGATGACTGCTGAGTATGCCTTAGCCATTGACTATTAGTCTCTTCACAGCTCTTCGTCTGACGTTCATTGCCGCCTTTTGAGTCAGGCAGAGTAGAAAATGCTCCCCCGTTGTACAGTGGAGAGCAGTTGTCAAAGCTCTTGCAGTTGGGGATGCCGTCACTTGAACCCAGGTCCTCTTTCTGCACTTTCCATTGCTCCATGGTGCCTCTCAAAAAAAAACAGTTCTTTCCATGGACTTTTCACCTGTTGGACCACAATCCGAATGATCCAGATTTGCAGATCATAGATGTCCTCTGAGGCCCCAGCATGTGCTGCCGCCAGCCCTATCACGATGTCCCTAACCAAGTGCTTTTTATCTTTCCCCAGTACCTGAGCTGCTCTTTCTCCTCTGTCTCTGCAGACCTAGCGTCCGTCAGCTTCTGCCTCTCGCATCAGGGCTCTCCTGACATCCCCAAGCCAAAATGACTGTCAGTTCTCTGGTCTTTGTAGCGTGTATCGTCTGTATTGCATGGTTGCATGGTTGAGTATCCAGCTTGTATTTAGATTGAATGAAGATGGCTTTTTCACCTCAGCTTTATTCTTAGGAATGTCGTTTCGTGAAAGTAGAAAAGAATACATGAGATCCCCTTCTCCCAGTTTTATTGTAATCGCTAATTGGCTCCTGATCCTAGGCTCCCTCGGCCAGAGACTAGGAAGGGTGGTTGCTCTCCAGGCCCTATTCTCATGAAGACTATGACAGTCAGCACTCCTGTGCTACGGAATAGCTTTGAACTCCTCTAGCTTGACCGCTTTTTGACACATGTTCTCGAACCTCTGCAGAGAACACTCATTTTCTCTTTCTTTTCCCCAAAGATAACATTTCTTGTATTTTCCTTGTGCTTGAGAGGGGTGGTGGTCCATAGAGAACACCCGTATTGTGTTTTGGTCAGTATTCATCTCTGAAAAGTTATATCAGAGAATACCTAGTAGGCACTTGCTGTGGGCACATCGCCACGCTATAGTGCTATAGACCCAAGGGTCAAGAGAAACAAAAGAGCCCTTCCAGGTGTGATCTGCTCGGAGGAAAGATTCCAGAAGTGCCAGGCTGAGGCCACCCCTGTGTACTTCATTTTACAAAATCTGGGGAAAGGCACAGCCTGGTCTCTCGACCTCTCTACCCAGCTTCCGGTGTCTATGGTGGTCTAAGCAGGCCTGTAGTCAATCCTCAGCTGATGGGCTCCCCTTTCCTGTTGGGCTCCCCTGTTCACTGTCCTTGAGGCTGCCTGGCATTCTCTGAACCTCTTGCCATGGTACCAGAGCTGGAGTGGAGCATGCAGTCCCTGTGAGGTTCCTCCAGACCCTGTCTCCATAGTTTGCAAGCTGTCCAGAGGTGGCGGTCCAGGTAAAAATGTGCCCTTTGAGCTCTCTGGAGCACTCCCATCTAACTGTTTGCTTTTCCATTTTTTTTAGGGTTCTTTTCCCTCAAATATTTTATAGTTATGGGCATGGTGGGAATGAAGGGAAGACTCTTAGCAAACTCCCAAAGAAATTTGGAGAGACACAGAGTCATGGGTTCGTAAAGACAGAAGCCACCCAGCTACTTCTCAGCTTCCTTGTTTTAGAGATTAAAAAAACATTCGGTCCAGAAAGGTTAACTCATTTGTCTTTCCAACCCGTGATAGGAGCATTCAATCTGTTCATGTTCCAGATGGTAAAAATGGAATGAATAAATGGAAGAAGCTGTAAGCAATGAAAGCAACCCAAACAAAAGGGTCTTTCCAGGACAGTGTTTTCCACATTTTTAACTGCAACCCATAATAAGAAATAAGTGTTTATTGCGACCTAGTATACCCATGCATACATATAAGTTTTATGAAACAAGAGATGCGCTGCAATATTTTCTATTCTTTTCTCCACCTTCCCTCCCTCCCTCCCTCCCTTCCTCCCTCCCTCCCTTTTCTGCCTGCCTGCCCTTCTTCTGGGAAGGAGATCCATCAAATTGACCTCATGACTGACAATGAGTTGTTAACCTGAAGTGTAAAAAGTCCTTCTCATCATGGGATCCCCTCATTTGGAACCTGCACCATGAGATTCCCAGAAAGGCCTTTGAGAGACCAGCTTGGCTTATACACGGCACCCTCAGAATCCTGTAGTGGCTCCATAGTGGCTCCAAGGCTTTGGGGGATACTATCTCCAAGGCCACATGGTCAGGGTTAGGTCACTGAGGCAGTATGTGTCCACTCAATTTTTGTGGCCTTAACTCAGCTGTCTTACCATGATTCCCATCTTTTCCAACTTTGAGGGGTTCTTTTAGCCTTAGGAAATTTTATGGCGTCTCAGAAATCCTGATTTCTCCAGAACAGCACAGCTCTGGAGGAGTTGTGTACAACGCCATAAGTGAGTGTCCATAGAGAGCCTGCTCAGAAAGAATAGGGCACTGATGATTATTCATCCAAATTCATCTGGCTCCAGGGCTCCATTCCCAGTAGCCCAGCTCATGTCTCCATCCCTGGAGCTTCTGGCACTTGTTTTTCTCACCTGCTCCCACATCCTTGAGCCCTAGGCTGCCAGCCTGCTGGCCCACACACAGTGTCTGCTGGCATGGTAAAGCAGAGCCTAGGGGCCGGATGAATGAAGGCATAGACTCCCACCTGCACCTCCAAATGGAGGCAGCTCCAGAGCTCTCCCAAGTTCCCAGGTATTTGCTGGGCTCCCATCCAAACCCCAGCAGACAGTGATGACTCTTCAAGCCCCAACTCCAACCATAGAGACCAGCAGAATAAACTAAAAGCTCAGGGGTCTTTCCCCTCTACAACTGGTGGTGACTGTAAGTTTTGCAACAACTACAACACTCTGGTAGGAGATGAAGAGACCCCTAGCCCCTAGTCCTTGGACAACTCTTATTTTGTTCTTCTAGGGAAGAGTGTCTTATGGGAGAGCCTAGTAGGGGATGTAAATGGAGGGCCCCATGGCATAGAGGTAGGTGTCTTGGGAGCAGGTGAGAGCACGGGCACTGTCATATCACTGCTGCAAAGTTCCATAGGGGAAAGCTGACTGTTCAAAGAAGGAGCCCCCTTCCGCAGAGGGGAGTCTCCGAAGGCAATTAGGCAATGAGCTCCTTTCCTTCATACCAATGAGGAGAAGCCCCACAAGCCTCATCCTGGGCAAGCCTGCTTCTTTCTCCAGAAGAACAGGAAGGACATTCCGTAAGCAGTCCAGGAATGCATTAAACACCTCTCCCCTGGGGCCCCAACTCCAGATAGATGTGGCTGTTGACAGCTCCTCTCCTTTGCCTTTGGCCTCTGGCCTAGGACAAACACTGCAGCATAGCGTGGATGCCCCTTTGTTGTATGTGCCTCATTGTCCTTTGTCATTAAAAATGCCACCATTGTTGAAACTGTTGTTTCTGCTGTCCACCTCCATTTCCAATAGTTTTGATAGTGGGGTCACATAGGACATCCACATGTCCTACAACCAAAAAGTGGCCTCTAAACATTTTTGAGTATAAAAACCTATTGGCAAAACATGTTGCTATCGCCATACAGGAATATGGTTTTTAAAGTTCTATCATTAGCTCATATCCCAAGTCACAGTACACAGTTAGGAGGAGATTCCTTATCAACATTAACAAATGTAAGTATTTCAAATCATAATCTAGTATTTCATATTTGAAATGATGTCCTTGTTACTTTTGAAACTTTTTATTCACTTCGCTGATGTTCCTTCTTCGCATTCATATACCTCATCCAACGTACCTGACATGTGACCATCTGACAGAAGGACCAAGAGGGTGCTGGTGTCAATCTGTATATTAATCTTATTAAAGCTTAATTTTTAAAAGATAAAAAACAAAAAAAGAAAGCCTTTAACACTGTCTCCCTGTGCCCAGTAAATCACGTAACATGTCCTCCCCTGGAGACCTCTGTACTAGATAGTAGAGAGGGAGGACTGAGACCATGAAGGTTCAGCAAGTTTAGGTGACCCATTCAAGTTTACCGTTGGTGAGTTGCAAAGCAGGAACTAGAGGCCCAATCTACTGCCTTGAAATCTAGGTCTTGCCCTTTGCATCGCCCTGTGCCTCCTCTCTCCTCTTCTTTGTGAAGAAATGGAGGGACACTGAGTATTAGAGAGAGAAGCTCTTGAAGGCTGAGAAGCTAAATTCTTTGATCTGCTTGGCTTATTGAAGCAAAGCCTGAGGCAAGATCCATGTGGGATCCACTGTGGACTGTGTCTGGGACCACAGCTGCCAATAGTCGGATGCCACAGGCCCCCAAGAGATTAAACCAGAGAGGCAAACAGGGCAAGCTCACCCGGCACTGGCAACTAGCAGGAAAGGTTGTGGTGGCCACATGTGGGTAATTAGTAATAGAGTAGCCTTTACGTTCTTAGCTTGGCCACCATCAAAGACCTTCAACCCACATTCTCAAGGACAGTTGTCACTCCGTTGGGTTTCCTAGAATTTGAGTGTCCAGCTTGACTGACCTCTGAGTGGTAGTTGCCAAGCCCAGAAAGAACATGGTAAAGAGGCCTGAACCACCAGAGGGTTTAATCTTTTCTTCACACTCAGGCCTCACCTCAGTGGACATTTTACCCAAAATCCTCTCCTCCCCACCCTTCTCTGTCCAGACAAGCCAAGTACTCCTTTTTAGAACTTTCATTCCTGACTTCCCTCTACTCCCAGCTTACCTCGTGTATCTTTATACCGTATTCATCACCAAGCTTCTCATCTGTCAAGTGGTGAGGAGTTTAAGAGCTGATGGTCAGTGAGTCTATGACAAGGACCTGTCAAAATAGAATAATATTCCAGTTGCCAACACTTCCCTGTATTCTCTGTGCCTTTTCCTGTAGTGAAACCCAAAACATGGGTGAGGATGGGTCAAAAGAAAACATTTAAGGAAGTACTTCAGTGCTCAGTCATGAAAATGCCTGCTATTGGCTCCTCACTGGGTTGGAATAGAGGTTCTGAACAGGATGCTGGACCCAGAACAATGAATTACTACAACTGAGTCTGTGTTTTATGTCCTCAAAGTAATCTCAGTATCTCAGTTTCCTGTCCTCTTTTCTTCCTCCCAAGAACCTTACGCTTGATCTTGACAGAAATTAGAAGTGAATCTCAAAGGCAAATCTCCACTCTCGGTTCCTAGGTGTGATTAAAGTAACTCAACCCCTTCTGCCATGTTGGGAGCTAGAACTCTAGAGAAACACATGCCGCTACATCATCTTCTCCTCCCCCAACTCCTCCCCCATTCCATAAGACTTAAACTTTGGACTGATATGGTATACCCTGTCAGTTGTGACAACGCAATCCGCCTGATAGAGAGGCTGATTTGGTGCCTGCAGCTGGTTTACTTCCTTTTCAAAGCCCTGAATGTGAGTAGACACAATCCCTGCTTTGTGATTAATAATAGTTTCCCCTCTTGTTATCTTACTGCATTAGACTATCCGTTGACATTTGATCTGCAATCATTAAAGATTTATTGCCATGTTTCGTTCTCCCAAACAACACACACCCTTCCAATAGATGGCATTTGAGGACAAGTGGTGTTGGAACCAGAACAATTGACAAAGAATTGTATGTGTCAAGGTTGCGTTACCTTCATCTCAACCCCAGCCTCAAAAAAGATGTTTCATTTATTTTTTTAAGTATTTTTTAAAAACGTTTATTTATTTATTTTGAGAGTCAGAGCACATGTGCACCAACAGTGGCAGAGAGGGAGAGAGAGAATCCCAAACAAGCTCTGCATGAGTAGGCTCCACACTGTTAGCACAGAGCCTGACTCAGGGCTCAATCTTATGAATGGTGAGATCATGACCTGAGCTGAAATCAAGAGTCAGATGCTTAACTGACTGAGCCACCCAGGTGCCCCAAAGATGTTTCATTGCTACCAATCCAACGGATTAGATACCCTCAATGACCCTCTCGGTTGAAATAACAATTTTAACAACAACAACTTCAATTAAACAGCATTTAATCTTAATGTATCACCACACTGACAAAAAAAGAAAGAAATCCTAGAACTCAAAATAAAGTGAAAGTAGGAGCAGAGACTGGTAAGCAAGGACCAAAACTGGTCTTCAATCTGAGACTGTCTCTAGAACCTTGGGAACCTTGAGCTTTGGTGGTGGCTTCACAGCATGTGGGGACAAGAGATACAGCCAAAGGATTATCCTGCAAAAAGCTGGGCTCTCAGAAGTTACACTCCAAAACTCTTTATGTAAGGAGAATGAGAAACAAAGCTTCACATAGAAAGAGACAGTAAGGATATTGGTCTGAGCCACTTCAGATGGCAGGAAAAATCATAAATATCCCCGTAGAATTGACCACAAACCCGGGCTTGTAGTCCAAATTCATATGCTGGGTGATCCAAAACAGAAACAAAAACAATCCTCAAACAGAAATTTTAAACTGATCCTAGGTTGGTACTATTCAGGTAACTGGCTGAATCAAATTTAATCCTCTCCATGTGAACTTGTCCTCCAGGATTTGCCCAAGTACTCAAGGATTTGCCACAGGTGAAGTTTCAAGGAAAACTACAGTCCATGGTCAAAGTCACAAAATGGAAACAGAGCACATTGAGTGGGAATCAGCAGAACTAGACCCATAAAGTCCTCAGATGTTTAAATTTTTAATAACAGGATATAAGATAGCTAAGTTTAATAGATTTTTAAAAATGAAAAAGAAGCTCAAAAAAGTTACCAGAGAATAAGAGATTATAAATAACTAATCAGACTTGGAAAATAACCAAAAAGAATTTCTAGAAATAAAAAGTGATGAATCTTAAAACTCAGCAAATAGGTTAAATAGCAGATGAGAGACATGGCTGAAGGAAAACTTAGTAAGCTGGAAACTAAGACTGAAAAATTATCTAGAATGTAGCCCAGTAATACAAAGACATGGACAATAATTAGGAAGCTAAAATAATTCTAAATGCAAATGCATTAATAACATAACTGAAAAATTATCTAGAATGTAGCCCAGTAATACAAAGACATGGACAATAACTAGGAAACTAAAATAATTCTAAATGCAAATGCATTAATAACATAGCCCCAGGGCACCTGGGTGGCTCAGTCAGTTAAGCGTCTGACTTCAGTGCAGGTCATGATCTTGTGGTTCATGAGTTCGAGCCCCACGTTGGCCTCTGTGCTGACAGCTCAGCCTGCTTTGGATTCTGTATCTCCCTCTCTTTTTGCCTGCTTTGGATTCTGTATCTCCCTCTCTTTTTGCCTCTCCCCCACTCGCACTCTGTGTCTCTCTCTCAAAAATAAATACACATCGAAAAAATTTAAAAAAAAACATAGCCTCAAAAATATGGAACAAAATAACAGGATAAAAAGTAAACAAGAAATCCACTACCATAATGGAAGATTTTAACATATCTCATTCAGGAAGGGATAGATTAAGGACATAAAAAATCGGTAAGGATAGAGAAGACAGTTAACAAGTTTGATCTAATGTTCATTAAAGGAACACTCCATACAACAGTTAGAGGACAAATACTCCTTTCAAGCCCTACATGGAATGTTTATGGAAATCCGCCACATGTTAGGCCGCAAGGCTAGTCTCAACAACTTTAAAGGATTGCTTTCAGACAGATTGGATTCTTTGACCATAATTCAATTAAAATAGAAATAATATCTGGGACACCTGGGTGCCTCAGTCTGTTGAGCATCCAATTCTTGATTTTGACTCAAGTCATGATCCCAGGGTCATGGGATGGAGGCTCTACACTAAGATTCTGTCTCTCCTTCTGCTCCTTTCCCCTGCTTACCCTCTCACTATATAAAATAAAATAAAATAAAATAAAATAAAATAAAATAAAATAAAATAAAATAAGGTATAACAAAACAAAATAAAACAAAATACAATAATAAAATATAAAATAAAATAAAATAATATCAGATAGAATAGTATAGATCATGTTATAGAAACAACACCCAATGTACTAACAACATCTCAATATGTGTTTCCCAGTTCCTGGGGAACTGAGCTCAGAGAAAGGGAGAGAACATGGAGAATTGCAAGCTGCTTTATTAAATGCTTCTACTCACATTTCATTGACCCAAGTAAGTCGCTTGGCTGTGCCTAACATCAGGGGCCAGTGAAATGTAATCCTCTCAAAGGTCCATGAAGAGGGGCATGCTGGAAATCCTGATGAACACAATAGTTAATAACAAAAAGTTCAGGGAAAACCCTTTTACAACTGGAAATTTTGACTTAAGAGTAAATTATAACATAAAAGAGAAAACACCTGAGAACTTAAAAATTATTAATAATACTGTATCCAAACTTAGAGAAGCAGGTAAAATAGTACTTAGAGATAGTATACAACACTGACATTTACTTAGCATTTACTATGACAAGCATTGTTTTATGTGCTCTACAGATCTTACTCATTCAATTCTCAAACAACACTTGAGGCAGGTGTCAGTGAGGAAACTGAGGCACAGCGAAGAAACCTGAAGCCACACAGCAAGCAAGCAACAAGAGCCAGAAATCGGACTCAGACAGTCAGGCTGCAGAGTCCATGTATTATAATTGCAAATGCTTACATTAGAAAAAATTCTAAAGCTCAGAATTAATGCATTAAGAATCTTATTTAAGAAGTTAGGAGGGAAGGGGCACCTGGGTGTATCAGTCGGTTAAGCGTTCGATTTCAGCTCAGGTCATAATCTTGTGGTTTGTGGGTCTGAACCCTGTATCGGGCTCTGTGCTGATAGCTTTGGATTCTGTGTCTCCCTCTCTCTCTGCCCTTCCCCCACTCATGCTCTGTCTCTCTCAAAAATAAATAAACATTAAAAAAAAAGAAGTTTGGAGGGAAAAAGCAAAACAACCCAAAAAGCAGTACATAAGAAAAGAAAAAATAAAAAGAGTACAAATTAAGTTGAAAATGATATAAAAGAGAAAAATCAATCCAATCACAAACTGAGTCTTTAAAACAACTAATAATATAGACAAATCTATGGCAAGATTAATCAAGACAAGATCAAGAAGATGCAAAAGAAAAATATGAGGGACTAAAGGAGTCTAACTAGAAATGCCGTGGAAATGAAATAGTCGAAAAAATATTACAAATAGTTTTATGCCAATAAATTTGAGGTTGTGGAAGTGGATAAAGCCTCAAAAAATACAGTTTGCAAAAACTGACTACAGAAGAAATAGAAACCTAGATAGTATTATAAGCATTAGAGAAAAAGAATTGAATTGGTGGTTTAAAATGTTCCCACCAAGAAAACACAAGACCAAACAGCTTAGTCATACGTAGTCTGGGTTCTCTCCAAGAGGGGAGCCCAAGTCAAGGGCTTGAGTGTAGACAGTTATTTTGGAAATTGAAGTGTTTTATTTGGGGAGTGGGGAACCAGGAAAAGTGAAACATGGAATGAGAAACAGCCAACACAATGGTGTCACCACTATGGACATGTAAGGCTTAACACTGCTGGGTGGAATGATTCCTATCATTGTTTGCCCAACGGATGGAAGAGAAAAGCATTTATCCCCCAGTTTCCACCCTCTGTTTGTCAAAGTTTACCCCCTAGGGTGTTAACTTTCTTGAACTTCCAGGTTTGCAAACCCTCAAGTGCTAAAGGTTTCTCCAAGCTCCCTTCACAGCAGTAGTGGAAAAGCTGTAGGACAGAAAGTGACAGATAGGTGGGGCAGCTGAGGCCACATGTCATCAGGTTGCACCTGTGTGAAGTGGTTGTCACTGCATTGCTGGACTAAAAGGAGAGCCAAAAGGATGTGAGGACACAAGAGCCGACACGCACAGTAAGTTCTAGTAAACATCCAAGAACCCCATCATTTCAATCTTAAAAAAACGCTTACAGACAATAGATTAAAAAAGATCATCTCTCAAATCATTTTGTTAGACCAGCATAACATTGATACTAAAAGCAAACAAAAACAGTATAAAAAAGGAAAATGACAAGCTAATCTCATTCAATAATATAAACAGAAAAATCTTAGAAAAAATACTAGCAAACCAAATCAGCAATATGTGAAACATGAACAGATTAAAGGGGAAAGAACCACGTGATTATCCAGGTAGATGCATTAAAAAGTGTTCAATAAACTGCAACATTCATTGTTGATTTTTAAAAAAATACTTGCAAGCTTGGTATATATGGGAACTTTCTTAACTGCTAAAACATAGAAAATAGCATACCTGACTATGAGGCTTTGAAATACTTCTATTAAAGTCTAGAACAAGATAAGAATGTCTATCATTAATGGTTCTATTCAACATCATCCTGGAACTTCTAGCCACTTGATATGAGTCAAGAAATAGCAGTGAAAGCTGTGAGAATTAAACAAAGAAGCTAAGTGTCATTATTTGTTAGGTGACATGATTATCTATGTAGAAAATCCAAAATCATTTACACCAGATATTAGAATTAACAAAAATTGAGCACAATTGCTGGATACAAAATTAATATACAAAACCCAGTTGTATTTTTATGTACCATCAGCTATCTGATGGAAAAATTGAAAGAGGGGAAGAAGCAGCTTGCAAGAATAGCAAAAATATAAAGTTCCTAGAAATAGCATCTAACAAAAGGTGTTTAAGTTCTTCAAGCAGAAAAGTATATAACTCTATTGAAATGTATTGGTGAAGATCAAGTAAATGAAGAGAAACACCATGTTCTTGGGTAAGGAGACAATATAATAAATATGTCAATTGTTTACAAACTGAATTATGAATTTAGTGCAATTCTAATAAAACCCCAATAGGGTTTTTTCTTAAAACTGGGTAAGCTAGTTCTGAAGTTTATTTAGGAATTCAAGAGCCAAATGCAGACAAAATACTTCTGGTTAAAAAAAAAAAAAGAACAAGGTGGGTTACTCACTCTATCTGACGTCATCACAGTATAAAACTCTAAAAATTAATATCATGGAATGTCAAGGCAGAGAAAGCCAACTAGACCAATAAATGAGAATTGAAACACAAACCCGCTCATGTATGGAGACTTAGTTATAACAGAGTGAGTATTGCATATTAGTAGGGGAAGGATGGACTATTCGATACAAGAAGCTGGACAACTGTTTATCCATATGGAAAAAGATTCAATTAGATCTCCACCGCAAACAGTACATACAAACCCATTATGAGTTGATTAAAGGCTTAAATGGGAAAATGCAAACCAAGAAAACTCTTAGAAGATAATACTGGAGAATATCAATAGGACTTTGACATTAAAATGGGATTTCTTTTATACTTGGGTTTTAATCCAATACTCCATCATTTATTTTGCTTCTCAAATTGTTCTAACTTTGGCCATGGAGAGCTCTGAAGGTTTCTGTGTCCCTTTGACACACCGCCATCATTGCGGGGGCGTTCGAGCACATCCTTACTTTTTGGCTTTGTAAGATACTCCAGGCTCATCTTGCATATTTCCTGCCCAGCCCTAGAATCAGTCATTTCTCCAAAGATTCTTGGATCTGAGCACTGGATGTGCTATTGGGGTATTGTAGAGCCTCTCAGCAGACAGAGTTAGGAAATACATCTCTGTATGCTATATATGTATATACAGTCATCTATAAGTATTTCTATTTCTATCCATCAGTATTTATGTTAAGCTATACATGAATTCATGTTAAACTCTCCAGCTCTCATCCAGAGCCATTTGGTTTATTCCAGCCTTGTTGCCTTGCTTGTCTGTAACCTCCCTCTCCAATAGTGAGAAATTTGTCTCCCACAATCCATGTTCTCTAAACAAATATCTATGGTCAATATTAATAGTGATTGAACAAGCAAATAAGTAGAGGAGAATATACAACTCTCCTCTAATTTTTCCTCTCCAGAAAAATTCCAATAATTTAGATACTCCCTCCTCAAGGAGGTGGGACATAACTCTCTACTCATTAAGTACGGTACGCACATTATGACTTCTTTCTAGAGTACAGTATGGAAAGGGTGAGAAGTGTAACTTTACAGTGGAGAAACCTGACAAACATTACCTCATCGAGGTGATCAAGGTTAACATCATCAGTGATAGGTAATGCTAATAGCAAATACTTTCAATGCGATATGATGAAAATGGCATTTCATCTCTGTGGTCCTCTTCCTGAAAACCCATAATTCCTGTTTAACATGAAAAGAAAAAAACATTAGACAAACCCAATTGAAGGAAATATTACAAAATACTTGACCAGTACTCCTTAAAACTGTCAATGTCGTCAAACACAAGGAATGTCTGAAGAACTGTCATAGTCTAGAGGAGCCCAAGGGGATTTGATGAGTAAATATAATGTTGTATCCTGGATGGGATCTTAGAACATAAAAACTAAGGCAAAATAAGGACTTTAGATAATAACAATGTACCAATATTGGTTTATCAGTTGTGACAAATGTACTGTAGTGACGTAAAATGTTTATAGGAGAAACCAGGCATGGGATATATAAGAACTGTCTCCGATAATCTTGCAACTTTTCTATAAATCTAAAACTATTCAAAAATAAAAAGTTCATTGGGGTGCTTGGGTGGCCAAGTCGGTTAAGTAACTTTGGCTCAGGTCATGATCTCGTGGTTCATGGGTCCAAGCCCCACATCCGGCTCTGTGCTGACAGCTCGGAATCCAGAGCCTGCTTCGGATTCTGTATTTCCCTCTCTCTCTGCCCCTCCCCTGCTAGCACTTTGTCTCTCTCTCTCTCAAAAGTAAATAAACATTAAAAAAATTTTTAAGTTCATCGGATTTGAAAAGGGGGGATTTCTTAAAAAAAGAGTAAAAGAAAAAACCTCAAAAAATTAAAATAAAAAGACTACCAATTTGACTGTATTAGAAAGGAGAACTTCTATTTACATAAACACCATAAGAAGAGTAAAAAGACAGGTCAAAGAGTGAAACAAGATATTTGCCACACGGATAACGAGAAAAGGATCAGTATCAAGAATATGTAAAAAACAAACATGAGTCAATGAGAAAAATACACACGATAGCATACAAAGATGATCAGAAGACTTGAATAGGCATTTCACGGTAAACACAAATGGTCCATAAACATATGGGGAGAAAAAGTCCACCTTCATCAGTAATCAGGCAAACGCAAATTAAAATCACAATAAAACACCACTTCATATCTCCCAAATTAAAAAGTCAGTCAACTCAAGTTTTAGCATAACTGTGGGGCAATCAGAACTCTTATTCACTGCTGAAGGCAGGGTTAATTGGAACTACAATAAAGAGTAGTTATTACTACCTAGTGAGGTTTAACATGCTCCAGGCTTAGAAGCCAGCAAATGTACTCCTAGCTAGGTAGTTTCCAGAGAAACTCTTGTTCATGTGCACCAGGAGAAAGGTAAAAAATGTTCACTTAAAAATTGTTTATAATCGCAAAAAAGCAAACAAACAAAAATCCCTGGAGGCAAACAGATTATCCATCAATGGCATAGTGAATAGGTGAATTGTGGTATATCCAAAAAATGGAATACCATACAGCAGTGAAAAATGAAAACACCACAACAGCACATTTCCACATGGGTGCATTTCAAAAATAGGGTATTGAGCAAAAGAGGCAAGTGACAGAAGAATACATACAGAATGATTTCATTTGTTTTAATGTCCCAAACATGCAAAATTAGGTCATATAATAGTTAGGGTTAAAAACACAGGTAGCAAAACTATAAAGACAAAGAAACTATTAAAACAAAGTTCAGAATGATGGTGACCTGTCAGGGAAGGAGTATTCAGGGGGCTTTTGATGTACTAATACTCTCCTCTTCCTTTTCTGTTTTTTTTTTAATTTTTAAAAATTTTAAGTTTATTTTTGAGACACAGCAAGCAAGGGAAGGGTACAGAGAGAAGGAGAGAGAGAGAATCCCAAGCAGACTCCTCACTGTCAGCACAGAGCCCGATGTGGGGCTTGAATCCATGAACCATGAGATCATGACCTGAGCCGAAACCAAGAGTTGGACACTTAACTGACTGAGCCACCTGGTCACCCTGTGTCCTCTTTCTTAATCTCAGTGTATGGGTATTTATTGTAATGGTAGTATTAGTATTTAACTGCACATGCCATAATACATTCTTATACTCATTATACGTGTAAC
This sequence comes from Paguma larvata, assembly GCA_030068075.1. Taxonomy (NCBI): domain Eukaryota; kingdom Metazoa; phylum Chordata; class Mammalia; order Carnivora; family Viverridae; genus Paguma; species Paguma larvata. The sequence continues at coordinate 65,657,046 of CM057828.1, read as the reverse complement.
CGTTAGTCAAAAACAACTAAGTAGCTTCATGAAAGATGTGCTGATGAGCAAGCTATGTAGACATATTGTTGGTGGTGGGAGTGACTGGGAGCTTCTAATATGTAGAATCTCTTTTCTGCATCTTGCTGGGACTGACTACTATCCAATACAACCAATTTCTCATTAAAAAAGAAATTTTTAATGTTTATTTTTGAGAGAGAGAGACAGAGTGTGAGTGGGGTAGGGAGAGAGAGAGAGGGAGATACAGAATCTGAAACAGACTCCAGGCTCTGAGCTGTCAGCGCAGAGCTCAACGCAGGGCTTGAACTCACAGATGGTGACATCATGACCTGAGCCCAAGTTGGATGCTTAACTGACTGAGCCTCCCAGGTATTCCCCCAATTTCTCATTTTAAATGTGTGTTTAAAAGTCTCTTCATAGATACCATGTTTTCACGCATAGGTGGATTTTGAGAAACTTAACAGAAGACCATGGGGGAAGAGAAGGGGGGAAAAAAAGCCACAGAGAGGGAGGGAGGCAAACCATAAGAGACTCTTGAATACTGAGAACAAACTGAGGGTTGATGGGGGGTGGGGGAGAGGAGAGAGTGGGTGATGGGCATTGAGGAGGGCACTTGTTGGGATGAGCACTGGGGGTTGTATGGAAACCAATTTGACAATAAATTATATTTTTTAAAAAAATGTCTAAATAAATAAAAAAATAATTGTCTTTTCATTTTCCATCTGGTCATTCCAGGTAATTGTCATTGTCACCTTCCCTGTCCTTTCTGGGCACATGCTTCTCCCTGAGGCTGCACAATCAGGTCTGCTCTACTCCATTCGCATCGGGCCTGAGTGTGTTGATGCCTGGACCTCTCTCCACATTCCCAGGCTGCAGGCTCTGCTTTCCAGATCTGTCCTGTTACCCAAGGCTGAAGGCCTCCATGTTTCCTGTGAACTTCTAGTCGCCTTCTTGTGTAGGAATCTTGTCCACTCACAGCATCCCAGTCTTCTTTTTGTTCTGCTGTTTGTGTTCTTTCCCTCTCAAGACAAGAAAAAGATTTCGTTGAGTTTTGTTGTTTAGTGTATCCTGACCTGAGGTTCATTTTCCCCACCCTACCTTCAAATTCAAAAGTTAATGATCAATGTTTTGCCTCTCTGTTTTGAAGGTATAGAGTCGTGATTAAGTATTAGGATATTATGGTATTGACTCTCAGACCTGCCATTTAACGATTGCCACCTTGAGCTATTTATTTGACCACCCGCCTGCCCAGCTTCTTCATTTATATAAGAGGGATGATGGCTTTTTCCCACGTCAAAATGAGTCATGAATGTTAAATTAAAACTGCACCCTGGGGTGCCCTGGTGGCTCAGTCAGTTAAGCATCTGACTCTTGGTTTCAGCTCAGGCCATGATCTCACAATTCATGGGTTCAAGCCCCACATTGGAATCCCTGCTGGGGATTCTCTCTCTCCCTCTCTCTGCCCCTCCCCCACACCTGCTGTCTGTGTCTCTCTCAAAATAAATAAATAAACTTTAAAAAATGCACACAAAACACTTAGCAGGTTATCTGGAATGTAGCAAGCACTGAATAAATGTCAGATATTATTCCTTTATTTGTATCTTAATATTACTGATCTGTTTTGAAAGCTGTGTTCTTCGTGGCAAAATTATTTCTTGTTTACTTTTCTGGACTCTAAAATAGTCCTTTCCCCAAATTTCTTACCTTCCTACAGTCACTTCTACCACCTTGGCATCAAAATGAGATTCTAGGAAGTTAACCTGAAATCTACCCAGATTGATGGGGAGCCCGTCCAGGTCCTAACAGGCTCTTGAGTGGCCAGAACATTCTATACTCCTTTTCAGTAATTCCTCGCAGTGCCGCATCCTTCTGCTAGTCTTTTTTATTTTTAACCTTTATTTCTTTTTGAGAGACAGAAAGAGATAGAGCACGAGTGAGAGGAGGAGCAGAGAGAGATGGAGACACAGACTCTGAAGCAGGCTCCAGGCTCCAAGCTGTCAGCATAGAACCCAACATGGGGCTTGAACTCACCTACTGTGAGATCATGATGCTTAACTGCCTGAGCCACCCAGGCACCCCCCCACTTCTGCTAGTCTTGAGCTTCTTCCTGATCCAGAGATCAGAGTCAGAACTTCCATTCCTTTTACTAGGGTTGTGGCCATTCGCATCTCCTTTCCTCAGTGGCCTTAATCGTTACCTCCCTGGGACTAGCTGAAAATTCTCTATCCCCCCTTGCTCTTCTTTCATCCACACAGAAGAATCATAATTGGCTCTCCCTTCCCTTTTTCTGTCATGGTATTGACTGATTTCAAAACTTTTTTAGGATGTAATAAAAAATAACCTACATTCAAGAAGCTTTGGCATTAAAATATTTAAAACTTACAAAAATAAGAATAACGCACATTAATACATTACATAAATAACACTACAAACGTTACATAAATAGCCTTTCATAAACTTTTAAAATAACTTCTGACAACCAGGACTTGTTTTATCATTAAAATAAACATCAAAAGAGGAAAGAAAAGAACATACTCTCCCATGTGCTAGCGGAAGTCTGCGGCTTCACTTTTGAGCTTTCTTCTGTTGGAATAAATCCCTGTTAGAACACAAATTCCTTCAAGAGGATGTAAATATTCTGAGAGAGACCATGCTTCAGGCTGGGTTTTCAAACTATGATCCCCAGCTTTCTAGTTCTGTGGGAAGCTAATAGATGTTTTTAGACTAGTCAGATAAGGTGGGAAACGCTGGGGAAATACCTTGCTGTAGACGACAAGGTCCTGTATGACCTCAGATCTCCCTACCTCAGATCTCACTCTAGATCTCTCTATTCCGGGTGCACTTGCCTCCCATCTTCAGACCCCAACATGCAAAGGCTCACTGCAACCTGAGCATCTTTGCATTTGCTAACCCCCCTGCAAGGGATACGCTCCCCTGATCTTCACAGAGCTGCCTTCTTCCGGTCATTCAGGTCTCGGTTCAAATGTCACGTCTGCAGAGGGACCATGCCATTTGAGGCAGATACTCCACCACCACCACATCACTCTTCATAGCAATCTTAACAGTTCTACTTGTGTGTTATCTGCTCCCCCAACTAAAACAGAAAACCATATGTGTTCTACTTATTGCCAGAGCTCTGGTGACTAGAATAACAGCTAGTACACTATAGAAACAAACACTTGAATGAATGAATGAATGAATCAATCAATCAATCAATCAATCAATCAATCAGTATTAAATAGATTTCTTCACTCCAGGACTTCTCCAGGCCTTTCATACATGAATCCGTGTTGGAACTCTTCATGCAGATGTAGTATGCAGGGTTTTCCAAACTTGAGTGCTCCCCAAAGCATCTCGTGGAAAACGTTTACAGTGGTTGTGATTTGGAGACACTGCTTCATTTATAAATGACTTTCTACCCAAATGAATTTTAGATTCTGTCCGTTTGTTAGTTGAGAGGATTGGAGGATCCAGATGCTCCGTGAGGCTGCAAACAGAGGGAAGGCGTACGGATAAATGGGTGGAAGAGATCCCAGAAGTAGCAGATAGAGACCTTTGCCCCCACGTTGACCCCAACATCTAGATCACTAGATGTCTCTTAAGATAGATCTTTGAATTAAGGTCTTGCTCAGCCCAGCCGTACCTAGTGTTGTACTCGCTTGCTTCTACTGAAGCTTTATTTATAAACAGGAAGGTTGCCACCCTCAATAAAAACAGTCACACACGCCTAACATACACAACTTCAATAAATGCTCCAAATTACCTCCTGACAGGGAATTGGAGTATAACTAGCAAGGATGTTATTTTGTAACTAACAAAGATCCTGCCTCACGGACATTATGGTCTTCCTTGTTTGAATGTCTCAGCAATCTCCTTCTTGCCACATCGCACCATCAGGGCAGATGGGGATGATGCCAAGGAGGTAGTTTTCTCCACTTTCTATCTGCTGGAGAGAGAACACTGAAGTGTTCTCGAAAAGGTCTTCCCAAACTTCTCAACTGCTGCCGGACGAACTGGGGAATGAGAAGGGCACGGTGATGGCTGAAGACAAGACGCTGCTTGCTGGGGGCATTAAAATAACACCTCATTCTCTGCCCTGGATAACTTGTAAACAGGTTCAATATTTTAATTTGCCTGAAAAATGCTTTTGCTAAATGCTTCTAAATTGGCTTAACTGCTCAGAGGAGAGAAAATGATTGTTACAGAAATCAAGCCCCAGTTACACCATGTACTAGCGGCAGAAGTACTATAATTGAACTTAAAATGCAGGTATCGTGATTTTTTTCTGGAAGAAAGTATTAAAAACTGTCAACAGTGACAGCCTTTGGAAAGAGGAATTTAGGGTGGGTGAATGGAGGTATGGAGGGGACTTTTTACTTTCTGGTTTTCTGTTCCAGTTGGGTTTTACCATAAAACATTTTTACTTTTATTATTCTTTTATTTATTTATTATTATTTTTTTTTATTTTGAGAAAGAGAACAGGGGAGGGGCAGAGAGAGACGGAGACAGAGGATCTGAAGCGGGTTCCATGCTGACAGCAGAGAGCCCAACGTGGGGCTCAAACTCACAAACCATGGGATCATGACCAGAACTGAAGTCGGACGCTCAACCGACTGAGCCACCCTGGCACCCCTATTACTTTTTTTAAATGTCAATGCACAAAAAGGATGACTTTTCGTAACTGGGTGGCCTCTCTCCATTTTAGTACTTAGATCTGGGGTAAGAAGAAGGAAGAAACTGGAATGCGTAGAAAGAACCAGAAAGGACCATCTTGGAACTCCTGTGGGAGTTGGGAACCTAGCTAAGCCCTGGGTTTGGTGCCACTTGCCTTATCTGAGGTGTGTGGCAAGCCATACCTTATTACTGAAAAACAGAAGGACTGTATATGGCAGCTCCCTCCCCACTCCTCGCCTGGTAGAATACAAGCAAGAACTTTCATACCTTGTGGTTGAAAAGGACGATTCTCCAGATAGAAAAGGATTGGATTTTTCTCATTTCCTTCAGAACCTTGATGCTAAATTCAGAGACCTTGCCTGGTTCACATCTATCTGAACTGGAAAAATGCCCACACCTCCCAGCCTGTGTCCTTGGTGGCCTGTCCTCCTGGTCCCTGCCCTGTAAGAGTGGGAATGTCCACTGGGCTTACACAATTGGGGATCAACTTCTGGAATTAGTTCTTTTGATGAAGAGACTGTGACTTTGCTAGGAAACAAAGGCATAATAACATTAGTTCTTGCCCCCCTGGGGGTCTCATTTAGGCAGTAACAGAAGAAGTATAATCAGCACAGCTCTGAGCACTGACTCAAAGATCCTATTAGTCAGAGGAGCTATCTGTTCAGAAAAGAGGGTAGGTGAGATGCACTAGCCAGGGCCCTAACAGGAAAGTAATTCACCCCCACAGAGTCAAATGAAGAGACTTTGAAGAAAGGTCAATTAACAGACGTGTGGGCAAGGTTAAGGGAACAAAAATGGTGTGTGGAAATGGCAGGAAATCATTACCACCTCGACTTCCGTGGCCCAAAGGATAAGGGAAGAAATAGTAACCAGAGCCCAATGAGAGCTAGAACCTCAAAGAGCAGGTCCCCTGGTGGGAACTGAGAGCCACAGAAGCATGGAACTATTGCCAGAGAATTACTTTGAAGCAGGAAGAAGCAGGGAGAAATACTCAGCCTCTTTCTCTTCCCCCTGATCCTTTCAAAGTGCCTCTCCTGGCTGGACCCAATCAGAAGCCAGTAGGTGAGGGGGCCCAGGGAGATGTGGTCCAGAGGGGACAGCATCCTGGGGCATAGGACAGAGCAAAGAAAGATGGAGAATGGATGTGGGGGACAGGTGAGAGTGAGGAACAGAGAATGATCAGCGCATAGGGAGACCAAGAAGCTCATTGGTCTTGCCATGACAGTGACTTTGCCGTGACCTGGGCCATGTATGGGCTCACTCATGACCACTTTGAACACTTGGATCCTCTCCGTGGCTTCCCTATTGCTGGTGGGGCCCAGAGGAGAGACAATCTGAAAGGGGGAAAGATCCCATGACAATAAACCTCACATCTTGGCCCTCCAGTCCGGGGACCCTCTGTGAGTGCAATCACCCCCCACAACAGGAGGAGGTTTGGGAGAATAGACACAGGGGTATCATATGTCATTGTGGGAGCTTCTAACCCAAGGACATTAGGGGCTTCCCAGAGATGGCAGCCTGAACTCTTTAGGGTTTACATATTCAGAGTGATGGGAAACCATGCGTAGAGTGGTGGACTGGACCGACAGTTTCTGCCAAGGCCATAAGGCTGCGTTTTGGAAGGAGAGGGGCAGCAAAGGGATCGCATAGGGGAAGGATGTGGTTAAGTCCTTCTTTCGGGGCACAGCTTGTTATCTTTTGGGTCAAGAAAATTACAGGGAATTGATAAATTTACTAGGACAGCAAGAATCGCACTAGTTTTTTCAGCTTTAAATAAGGACATTCTTTTCCCAAAATATTCTCATTGGGCTTAGAATGATCCTAGGAAAGTTTCTAACCAACTAGAGACTTAAAAATTAATTCTGATGAAGAGCCACAGTCAGGACTATTAGGACAGACGGAGTCTTTGAGCAACCGAATCCCACTACGCACACCACCAGGCTTCCTTGTCCAGTTTGGACAACCCCCTGCTCCCTCACAACATTTGGCTCAGAAAGGTTAAGTCTTCTCTCTCCCTTCTGGCCTAACCTCACAGCTGGCCCAGTCCCCTGGGCTCACTGAGGCAAGCTTCTCTGGCCCAGTGGGACTTTAAGGACCAGGTCAGCAACTGTGAGCAAAGATAAAGCAGACGGAAGCCCAGATGGAGGGCCAGGGAAGGCGTTAGGCACAAGAGAGGACTCACCCTCTGGCTGAGTGCAGTCTCCCCTACCTCCAGATGGTTCCGTGTGGCCTGGCCCACCAGCCCTGGGTCTAGACTCTGGGCTCTCTCTCTCAACCTCAAGCAGCTGGCCAGGGCTGTTCTTCCCAGGAACACAGCCTATTTACTCTACCCCCATGGCCCAAATTCCCTCTTGAGCCCAAAGAAAGCCCCGACAGCGAGGTCTGGCCCCAAACTTACACAATCAGGCCCTCTTCTCTGGCTCCCCAGACACAGGGAGGACCAGGCCAAGACAGGGGTGGGAGGCCCGGGTCAGCGTGGCCAGTGGGGAGGGAGAAAGACGAACCCCAGACCACGCTGCCCTGTGGTATCTGCAGCCTGCCTGAGACCGCAGGCGAGACACACACAGAGGCGTCACAGCCCCTGCCATCCGGCCCTCCATGGCTCCCCAGGGACTCCTGGGCTTGGCGTGAAGCCTTCAACCAGACTCTGTATTCATTAAATGCAGGCTGGAAAGATGGGTGGGGGGACAGAGGCAGAGATGGCAGCCATCACCCGACCTTCCTTGCTTTGATGCCCAAAGAGAAACTAAGGACCAGACATGGCTTAGAGTTTGTTAGCTTCACTCTAAGTGAGAGAAACCCCTTGTGACCAAAGCTGGAGCCCTCTGGGTACCATCAGTGCCTCCATCCCTGCCGTAACCCCCAACTCCAGCTCCTAAGTTTTCCGAGGAGCAAATTCTTTCTCCTGGAGGCACCAGGTGCTGGGGTGCTCTCCTCGCCAACAAGCCAGCTTTCAATTTCCTCACCTCACTTTGTTAAGTTCAGGCCCCCCCACCATGCACACCCCCGCCCAATTACACACCTCACCTGCCATGGCAGGAATCAGTAATCGGGCAATTACTCTAACTGCCGGGTGGGGTGCCGGGAGGAAGGGACCCACCCACACACCCGTTGCCGAGATACTTTCTTCCAGAGCTCTGTTTTCTTCCTCTGAGTGGGACTGATGCCTGGATCGTTTTGGGGAACTCGGTGTGCCCTCTGCTCCCAATGACTCCCATCCCACCATCCCAAGGGCTCAAGGCAGGTCAAAGGAGGCAGAGGGCACTTCCATCTCTCTAAGATGCTATAGACAAACCTTGAGTCTGTTTCAGCCAAGCAAGTGGGCAGCACAGGGGTGACTTCTGCACAGAGTCCGCTGTAAGACTTGGGTTGCGCTGAGCTGCCTGAGACACACACCACCCCATGCTGGGGGCTGTTGCCCCCAGCCCGGGGTTCTTGCTGCCCTGGTCCCAAAGCCAAGAATGCTATCCTTATCTAGCCGTGTCCATCCAGGTCAGTCTGGACCAACTGATCCTCGATAGCTTGGTTATATCTGCGTGTGCCTGGGGATGAACAGAATTGGAGGAGGAAGTTACCGAGTGAGAATATGCCCCCACTCCTGTTGTAGATAAGAGCCCAAAAGCTCACTTAGGACAAGCACATGTGGAAGCTTTGATCTCTTAGCTTAATTAGTGGAAGGTGTTGTATGGATGGGTCCACCCACATAGTTACTGCCTTTTATCCCATCCTTGAGTGCTGAAAAATTGGTTTATTGGCCATAAGTCATTGTTTAGAAATTGTTTCAATGTACCCAAAGGTCACTGGTTTACGTGAACATATATTTTTAATGGGGTTGTTTGGTTCCTAAGCATAGATTATAGTTTCTGAGAACCCTCTTGTTAAAGAAAACCTGGCTCCTTTGATTGTTTCCTCCCACTCCCGGCAGGAAGGCTTTCAAGCAATGGCACCCATCCCCTACCCCCACCCACCAAGGGGGGTCTCCGATAAGCTAGTCTTCAGATCCTGCAAGTTCAGTGCAGATTGGATGGTGGCCATGACCCTGATGATAGTTATACACAAAGTCTCCTTTATCACTCCCACCCCCAGACTCTGTCCCCCCATTTTCCCTGTACTTCACCTGGCACCTGATCAGGCCCTAAGAGAGTCCCCCTTTGCCTAGCCAGGAAGTGGCGTGCCACAGTGGAAAGGTTAGGTGCTCTTTTCCTCACCAGGTCTCCCGGGGCCCCCTTTGACGTGCCCACACTGCACCACCACCACCTGCAGACTCCCGATCTGCCACATGAGCGTCAGGGCCCCTGCCTGGGCTTTTCCCAGACCACAGACATGGCCTCCAGTTTCCGACCCCTAAGCCACCAGGGTGGGGTTTTCAGAAATGATTTCACCTCCCCACTCAAGCTCAGCTCAGCCTTATGAGGTCTAACCTCAGGTCGGATGGGAAGGGAGCCTGGACATCTCAAGCCCAATCTCTTGTGGGCAGGAAATACAGGACTCACAAAGAAGTAAATATGGCTTCGTGAATCTCACACACAGACACCATTTGGACACTGGATCAGTGTTGTACCTGCCCTTCACCTCTCCTCACGCTCACCCCAAATATCAGAGCAAAATTCTCCCCAACCAGCTTATGCCCCACAGTCAGACTTGTGGACATGTCTGTGTGTGTGTGTGTGTGTGTGTGTGTGTGTGTGTGCACCTGTGCACGCAAGAAGGGGGAGTTGTGGTGGCAAATATCAGAGAAGACAAGCCATCGTGACACAGGACAGGAGGACAGAGGAAAGTCCAAGTGGACAAAAGCCTGGGAGAACAGAGGGTTTGGTTCAGACTTGCAGGTGCTAGTGCTGAAACAGGTACACTCATTTGTGCGTCCCTCTATGTGCTGAAAGAAATGGACGCCCCGGATACAATGCCCTTCTGTGGATTGTGTGAGCCGAGCAGTGGGGGACGGAGGTACACAGACAGATCCAGGTCAACAGATGGAGGTGGCAGTAAGGATGACTGCATTTTACACAGAAGATAAAGGGAACATAAGTGCAGATAAGGTAACTTCCAGGGCCAGGAGTCGGGAAAATTGTGAGACGGTAATTCACGTTGGTTTTCCTGGGACTGGCGAGGCCGTCCTCAGTTCCTCTGGGCACCTCTCCCTTACAACCCAGGCACGCTGGAAAAGTGAATGTGGACAATGCTAACACACGCCATATCTGCTACAGGACAGAGACTGTCGGATTTCTAAAAGTCAGTCTATAGTTTGTTCGTGATTCATAACAACACAAAAACGTTGTAAGTGAAATGATATAAAAAGAAAGTTGGGTAGCAATATTAATATCAGCGATAATAATATTATTAATTGCTAATTAATATCAAATGGATTTTAAGGCAAGAAAAAAAATACAAGCACTACAGGGATCAAAGGATCATTACTTAAAGAAACTATACCAAGAAGATGCAGGAGGAACTAAATCTGCATGCATTTAGCAAGATGGTCTTGAAATACATGAAGCAAAATTGACAGAATTATAAGGAGACATTAAAATATCCAAAATGAGGGGCACCTGGCTGGCTCAGTGGGTAGAGCATGCAACTCTTGATCTCAGGGTTGTGAGTCCAAAGCTCCACATTGGGTGTAGAGACTGCTTAAAATAAATTTTTTTATTAAAAAAATTGGGGGGGCACCTGGGTGGCTCAGTCGGTTGAGCATCCGGCTTCGGCTCAGGTCTTGATCTCATAGCTCGTGGGTTTGAGCCCCGCATTGGGCTCTGGGTTGACAGCTCAGAACTTGGACAGCTCCTTCAGATTCTGTGTCTCCCTCTCTCTCTGCCCCTCTCCTGCTTGCATTCTGTATCTGTCTCTCAAAAATGAATAAACATTAAATTTTTTTTTAATTTTAAGTTTATTTATCTTGAGAGAGTTGGGGGGGCAGAGAGAGAGAGAGAGAGGGAGAGAGCGAATCTCAAGCAGGCCTCACGCTGTCAACACAGAGCTTGATGCAGGCCTTGGTCTCACAACTGTGAGATCAGGACCTGAGCCGAAATCAAGAGTCAGATGCTTAACCAACTGAGCCACCTAGGCGCCTGAAAAATAAAATATTAAAAAAAAAAAACCTTAAAACATCCAAAATGAGAATGGGAGATTTCCATTTATCTTTTCCAGAAACTCAAAGCTCAAGAAGTCAAAAATTGAATAAGAACATAAATCATAAATCATAAATCATAATCATAGAAATTAAATCTTGACCTGAAGGACATATATAAAGCCTTGCATCCCAAACTAGAGAATACATGTCCTTTTCAAAAGCACATGACAAAATATTTACAAATATGAACCATAAAGCAACCTTCAAAAAAAAGAGCCCCCAATTTTTTTATGTATTCTGTGACCACAATGATGTAAAATACAAACTCAGTCTCAAAAGGATAAATAAAATCTTATTTGGTGAACTTCAAGTACTCTCCTAAATAATTTATAGGTGAAAGAAAAATAATTATGTTATGAAAGTTAAAACCAAATAACAAAATAACAAAAATAATACACATCAAAACTCATAGGTGCAGTGAAAATAGTCTTTATTGGAAAATGTACTGTTTAAATTTTTTTAACATTTTTATTTTATTTTTGAGAGACATAGAGACAGAGCGTGAGCAAGAGAAGGGCAGAGAGAGAGGGAGATACAGAATCTGAAGCAGGCTCCAGGCTCTGAGCCGTCAGCACAGAGCCCGACGCGGGGCTCGAACTTACAGACCGTGAGATCATGACCTGAGCTGAAGGCGGCCGCTTAACCCACTGAGCCACCCAGCCGTCCCCTGGAAATGTACCGTTTAAAATACATTGATAATAGCATAAGATTGAATGTTAATGAGCTACATAGTCAATTAATGTCCTCCAGAGGATATTCAGAGAAAGTAGAAACAGAAATAAAAGCAAAGATAAATGAACCAGGAGACAAACTCGAAAGCTGGTTTCTGAGATTACTGAAACTGACAAGCTTAAGATGAAAAACTAAATGGCAAGATTCATCAGGAGAGAAAAAAGAAAGAGGTGGAGGAAACAGCCTTCAGGTCAACTAGAGATGGTGTAGATAGATATGAGCACAGCTGAGGGACTCTGATGGCCTTGGAGGAAACACATCCCCCTCCCCTCTTCCGTCTGGCCACATATTGCCCATGTTTTTATTTATCTTTGTATCTTCAGAGGCTTGCTGTCTCATACAGCTAGATGTTGCCTGTTGCCTGAAATCAAATCCCCTTCTTGAGCAGACAGTCCCTGGCCCCAGTGTTGGAGCAAACAGAGTCTGTGGACAGAGCTCTCGACGGAGAGCACACGTCGCTGGTTGTTCATAATGTTAAATAAAGCACCTAAGTGTAGGAACTCCGTACTTTAAAAAATAATCCTAATAATATAATCGAATCGAGGTTATCGTTATAGTAATATTCTTCCCCCCTACTTGGATGAGACTGCCCTGAATAAGGGGAGAAGTGTAAAGTCTAGCCGGGGCAGAGGCAGGGGAGAGAGTGATATTTATTGCCCAGGATGCCCGGGAGACCGTGTCCCACGTGTGAGCCCCAATTGCCAAGCTGTTGAGGGGTGAGGAAGTCGAGAACCCCCGGTTGATATTGACGACTGTGCCCAAGCTCTATATGGCCAGGAAACCTGGATCTGCCGGATTTTCACACCAGTCTTTGAAATCAAAGAGCTGGTCTCAGCTTTCACGAACACCCAGTGTGGGTCAGGAGCAAGGACGAGAACACACACGGCAAGGAAGGGATATTTCTGGCCGGAAGTGGAGAATGGCAAGGCATACAGATGCAGGACACTGAAGTCTAGGATTTCAGAGGTAGTAGAGAGGTCTCCTAACACCCTCCCAAAACACCACCCTTTCCAGGCCCTGGGGCTCGAACCCCTCCTTTGTGGTTCTACCCCCCACCTTGGCTTTGTCCCCTGAAGACAGGTCACCCCTAAGCCTTATCAGCCATTGCTAACTCTGTGAATTCGAGAGTCAGATGCTCTCCCGACTTGAGGTTTGGTGGGGGCGTGTTGGGTGGAGTGAGTTGAGGGCAGGAGGGCATGAGGACACTGGCTGCCTGAGGGAAAAACAGGGAGTTAAAACCGCCTAGTGCAGAGTTCTGCCCACGGCCAGTCCCCAGCCTGTGGTGAGCTAAAGGGAGAGCCCAGAGGCTGGGAGCCAGATGCCTTCCGGTTGCCCCAGCGCAGCTGGAAGCCATGTGGCCTCTGTGGGTCAAGGGCCAGGAGCACAAGCAAAACAGCAATCAAAGGGCGGAGGGAGCGGCACACAGAACATCTGGGGCTGCAAATAACAGCTTCCAGAGAAGCGGCCTCACGTGAGTGCACGGGGGGGGGGGGGGGGGGGGGGGGGGGACAGGCGGCGAGGATGCGCACAGCTATCACTCCATCATCTACCTGCCCTGTCAGCAGCAGCAGGGAGTCTTTGAAGGCCAAGGCCAGCAACCCCAAAACAGTAATAACACACCTTTGCGAGGCAACAAAGGCCTTTGCGAGTTGACCTGAAGGCTGTTTCCTCCACCTCTTTCTTTTTTCTCTCCTCTCCTTTGCAACATAGACAGGGCCTGATTCAGGTGCGTTATCTGCTATAGCTTCACAACATCCTCCAGGAGTAGGTATTGAAGACTGTTTTGATTTTGCAAAAGAGGAAACTGAGGCTCAGCAAAGATAAGAAACTATGGCAGAGCTGGGACTCCTCACTCGGCCCCATAGAGTTGATGCCTTTGCCTCTCAATGTGTGGTCACGGCCCAGCAGGGTCAGCCTACCCCGGGAGCCTCCGAGAAATAAGGAATCTCAAACCCAGTGGTGGAGAATCGGAATCTGTATTTTAAGAAGATTCCCAGATAGTCACATTTAATGTGCACGTGAAAATTTGAGAAGCGGCACCTCCACGTTATCAGACCGCTCCCCGCAAACACCTGATGACCTACTGGAGTTACACATTCTCGGGAAGTCTCAGTAGTTTTGGGCTGGAAGGAGCTTCTCTGTCTTTTTACTTTTTTGATTTTTTAAATTGTTTTGGAAGGAGCTTCTCGAAAGCACCTGCACCTACTCCATCACGGTGATGACACTGACAAATTTTCAAAAGCCAGTTTCTAGCAAAACTGAGGTGAAACCCCAAATCTCTTCTCTTTTGGCTCAAAAGGCTGCCATTACACCTGCCGTCCTCTTCCTATTTCTTTATTTATCTTTTTAATGTTCATATTTGGTAGTTTTCATTTGGGGTTCTGTTTTATCTGTTTGTTTGTTCGTTTATTGTTAGGTAAGGTCCACACCCGGTGTGGGGCTCGAACTTGTGACAGTGAGATCGAGACCCTGGGATCAAGACTTGGGCTGAGATCAAGAGTCAGATGCTTGGGGCGCCTGGGTGGCTCAGTCGGTTGGGCGGCCGACTTCAGCTCAGGTCATGATCTCACGGTCTGTGAGTTCAAGCCCCGCGTCGGGCTCTGTGCTGACGGCTCAGAGCCTGGAGCCTGCTTCCGATTCTGTGTCTCCTTCTCTCTCTGCCCTTCCCCTGTTCATGCTGTGCCTCTATGTCTCTCAAAAATAAATAAACATTAAAAAAAAAAATTTTAAGAGTCAGATGCTTAACCGACTGAGCCACCCAAGGTACTTCTGGGGTTCTGTTTTAAAGGCAGGCCTTCTTTGCCAATTACATGCAATTTAGGCTAGTAGTAAATTTCATTTCATTTTCTTTTTTTTTTTTTAAGTTTATGCATTTACTTTTGAGAGAGACAGCATGAGCAGAGGAGAGGCAGAGAGGGAGAGAGAGAGAAAGAATCCCAAGAGAGAGAATCTGTCAGCACAGAGCCCGCTGTGGGGCTCGAACTCACAAACAGTGAGATCGTGACCTGAGCCGAAACCAGGAGTCGGACGCTTAACCGACTGAGCCACCCAGGCGCCCCACCATTGCATTTTCTGAGCACACATTCTTAGAGAATAAGAACAAGAACGAGAACAGAAGCAACGGTGGCATCCTCTTTGTTTAACATGTGCTACTTTTTCAGTGTTTTCATGCCTATGGTTCCATCACATGGTAAGCAGCCGTAGAAAACTGGCCTGGGATGAAAGATTGATCCTGGGTAATCTGAGGACAATCACTGGGTTGGTTACAAATAAACATTAGATGTAATAACATGCGGAGAGATACACTTAATAATAACGTATGAAGAGATATCTATGGATCTGCAAGGATGCAGGCCACCCTGAAGCTCGTGTCTGTCCAGCACAAGTACAGGGCTTCGGCAATTTTCTGGTTAATTTGCTAAGTCTAGATGGCCAAACCAGATAATCCAGGCCAGTGGTAGATTTTTGAACCTAAATATTCTGGTTTGGCTGTCTTCATTTATAAAGTTAACCCGATACTTGCCAAATCACTGAGCGTGAGCTCTATCAGGGGAAAGGAATGCTTTCCCTCACACTCACGTGAGTGTGAACGCACGCTGGTTTTCACATGTACATTTACACGTAATTCCACTTGGGCCATTTGACTCTTTGAAAGGAAATAATATCAACCCCAACAGTCATCCCACAGGTGGTGGGAAACCCAGAGCCCCTCCCAATATTGCCAGGAATGTTTGGGGTGGGACTAGGGGGCCGTATGCCCCCTCCCCACCCAGTCACTTCTGGCTCCCAGTTCCTGCTTCCTTAAGTTTCTCTTCCTCTTATGTCTTGTCTCCTGTGCACATTTTCATGCCCTGCTTGCACTGAATCGAATATGTAATTCAATCTATTTACAATGATTTCTCCAGAACATCACTCATCGAGACCAGCAGGTAACAGGAGACTTTCCCTGTAGACATGGAAGTAATTGAGGGGCTGTTCTTTGCTGAACAATAGAATAGAGCATAATATTGATTACTAGAATCTTTGTCCTTAAAAGTCTTTCAGCTAGTCCCTTCCTCCACCTCACCACCATGGGGAATTGTCTTTTCCTTGGGCTCAAGTCTCCCGCCATCTTATGCTTCATTCTTCATCCAAGTTCCCTCTTAGCTGAACGGTTGTCTCCCACACATCCCTATTTGGGCGTCTCTTTGTCTCAGTCCAAGCCCCTCCATTCAATGACTACCTCCACAACCCAAGTGGCTTGTCATGACATTTGTTCAGCAAGGGGCCCAAGGATAAATTCTCCCACAGATGGTCAGCGACGGTGGGCCCTTTCCTGACACACCAGTGCCCTTCTGTGGCAGGACAGATAGATGGACAGCATCCAGGTGCTGATGTGTGTGTGAATGTATGTGCAAGCATGGGGGAGAGAAGGTGTGTGTGTGTGTGCGTATGTGTCACTGTGTGTGCACGCGCATGTAGGGAGCAGCCTTGAGAATTAGACCACACGTGTTTAGAAAAATGTGCAAAGTGTATGTCGAGATCCATTCCTGAGGGGTTGGATCTGGTGCTGGGAAATCCCACGTGTCAGTCCCATGAAGGACTCAAGGGGGGATCCCCTACTCCCAAGCTACTTTTTCTTGGTGCGACATAGACACAAAGGAAAATAAAGAGGTAGAGCCATGGGGAACTGGAAAGACAAAAAGAATTAGATGAACAGCAAGTCCCAAGGTCATGTTGGTTCTCAGAGACCTGACCTTGAGCCTCCTACTATGTACCATGTGCCTTCCATGTACCATGGCAACCGCCATAAGCGCCAGTGAGGGGGAAAAAGCTGGGTAGAAGGTTCTACTCCTTGGGTATAGGAGGCCCTGGGGAGGCTGAGCAAGATAGGCTGTGACGCCTCTCTTTCCCAGGAACCTCTGATGCCGCAGGAGCCCACTTGTCAAAGCAGGGGAATGGCATGGCCTCCCCAGAGGGAGAAGGAGGGCAAGAACACCCAGTGGGAACCCAACCTGCCCTGAGAGTCTATGACACATGGGTTTCAAGGAAAGGAATGTGAGCCCAGCTATGGCCCAAGTTAGAAGGGACAAGGGCCCTTGGAGTGGAAGGGGGATCAGAGTGGGGTTAGCGTTTCACCAGCCCCTTCTCCCATATTGCTTCTACTTCCTCAGGGCTTAGTTACCTCCAGAGGCCTGAGGTCATGAGACATTATGTTAACGTCACTAGGAGAGGCTGTGAGACCAGGATGCCAGTGGCCGTGTGTGGACGGGCTGCCCCATCATATGTCTAGGCAGCTCTACTGGGGCCGGCTGCAAAGAAGCTGTTAAGAAGTCTGTGCCTTAACCCTTGTCGCAGGACAGCATTGTCGGGGGAGTCCTCTCTCTCGATCGCCTCCTCCTTTCCCGCTAGCCTCTGACCTGGCCCTGACAGCTGAGATCCTCCAGAGGGATGAGTTCTTCTCCAAGAGATTAGAAAATCAAGTTTGTATCCAGCCCCATCACTTACTTCCTCTGTGACCTTTGCTTAGTTACAGAATCACTTGAACATGCACTTCCTTCTTTAGGAAATGGCAGCAAGAATGCCGTACTTCGTGGGGGTGTCTGGAGGATTAAATGAGATAAAGCGAGGAAGGCATCCAGCCCTGTTTCTGGGAACAGCGGGTACTGGTGATGGCTTTCCTCCCAGGGCCGGATCATGTTGTCCGGTGCTCAGGGACAAGTCTTACTCATCTTTTATGCCCTCAATCCCTGGCCCCGTGCCCAGCAATCCCTAGGGTATCCGGTAAGCGTGTGTTGAAATTAACAAAATTTGAGGACAAGTCAGAAGTTCACGGAAAAGGAAGGTTCTGCCTGTGACTTTAGAAAGGCAAAGACCTGAATCCCCACGGCCACCCCAGGACTCAGCTCCCCCCCAAATCTCAGCCGGTGTCTCCAGAGCTTCCTCTTCACCTCCCCCCTCCCAGGGTGCTGCACACTGGTGTACACACTGGGGCTCTGCTCCTACCCTGCTGGGTCTCAGACGGCTCCAGCTGAGCGGCGGCTCTGCGTACCGTCCCTCAGCCCCATGATGTGATCAGGCTCCAAACCTTCCCGCATCCCACCCTCCTCCCTCGCCGGGCTGCCAGATAAAATGCAGGATGCCCAATTAAATTTTAATTTCAGGCATACTTATACTGAAAAATGATTTGGTGCTTATCCGAAATGTAAATTTAACTGGGGGTCTCATGTTTTTATTTGCTAACTCTGGCAACTCTGTGCAGGAAGTCTCATTCTACCAATGATAGGCTTCCTTTCCTCCACGCCTTCCTTCCAGCTCCACCAGATCCTAATGACTGTAACAGCCGAGACCACTCATTCATTTATTCATTCACTCATTCAACGAACTTTATTGTCTGTCTACCAAGCCCCAAGCCCTCTGCGAAGCGCTGGAGGTACAATGGTGAAAACATCATAGCTCTTTCCCTCATGGAGCTTATATTCTAGAGTAAACAAAGAAATAAAATGATGACAAGCGTAGTAAGGCAAGGATTACGAAAATAAACCGAATAGAGGGCTGCAATTGAAATGAAAGGAGGAGGGCTGGTCTGGATAGGTCGACAGGAAAATCTCTTGGGAGACACTCCAGCTAACCTGAAGGATGAGAATGGGGTTGGCTGTGTGTGCGTGGGGGGGAGAGGGGGAAGGGATTCTAGGCCCCAAGGCAGGAAAAGAACTTTAACCATCAGCGACTAAACAAAGCCCCAGACGCTGGCCAGTGAGGAGGGCAAAAGACAAAGTGAAGCAGGAAATGAGGACAAAACCAAACAAAACACTTAAGGCCTTATAGGCTGTGATCACATCTGAACACACACACACACACACACACACACGAATATTGAAAGGCAAGTGGGGAAAGGGTTTATTCTTTTTTTTTTAAGTTTATTTATTTATTCTGAGAGATAGAGAGAATGTGTGGGGCAGAACAGAGGGGCAGGAGAGAAAGAGAATCCCAAGCAGGCTCCACACTGTCAGCACAGAGCCCGATGCAAGGCTCGAACCCACGAACTGTGAGATCATGACCTGAGCCAAAGTTGGCCGCTTAGCTGACTGAGCCACCCAGGTGCCCTGAATGATGATTCTTAATGCTTCATTGAGATTGAAATTGAGGAGCTTCAGTTGGAAGCTGGCAGGCCACTTCCAAGGCCACCTCGGAGTCCAGGTAAGAGAGGAAGGCAGTTTAAGAGAAATGGTGGCATTAGACGTGGTGGAATCCACTTGGGACACAGGGTCTGCTGGACTTGACGGTAAACTGCATGTGAAAGGCGAGGAGGAATCGAGTCTTTGGTGACTAGGAAGGCGGAGGTGATACAGGCAGGACCGGGGTGCAACGGGGTGAGAATCAAGCATTCTCATTGGGACAGGTCCCAGTTGAAACATCCGGGAGACTTCAAGTGGAAATGTCAAGTCTGCTTGTAGGAGTCAGAGCTCAGAGAGGGGGAATGGGCTAGTCAGAAACGCGGACTTGCCACCACACGGTGGTGCCTGCAGCAAGGGGCACGTGGAGAGAGGAGCTCAGGACCGAGTCCAAGGGCACTGGCGTTAGAGCCACTGTGGAGAGGAACCTGCAGGAAGAAAACCCGGAGACCGCTGTGCGGGGGAACCCAGAGAACGGAACGCATCGGGGCAGGGGCCAGCTGAGTTCAGGCTGCAGAGAATGGGGGTAATGGGGCCAACAAGTGGGCCCTGGGTTTGGCGGGTTTCATATGAGGGTGTGGTGAGGTGGGCTGGGGCAGAAGCCAGACAGCGGGGAGAGGTGAAGAGGGAATGGCGGGGGAGGAGGCAGAAGCAGCCAGTGGCACCCAAAGCAATGGGTGTGAAAGTGGCAGGGCATTGCAGCTGGGGCTGGAAGGGCATGGGTCTCCGATGAGAGAGACGGCATGTTCACATGCTGATGGAACCTTCTGGCAGGCAACAGGAGAGTAAAGATGTGAAGGAGAGAGGGGTTAACCCCACCCTCAGATGGCCCTGGCTTTCCCAACAGGGACGAGGGTGACCTTGCACCTGGCCCCTCCCTGGGCTGGATGGAGGGGAAATGCCCACGGTCTGGGATAAAGGCAGCCAGGAGGAGAGGGCCCGCCTCGCCCGGGAAATAGAAAACCACCCCGGTAACTGAGTAACTCCTGGAGAGGGGGCAAAGGCACTGGCAGACTCTGAAGGAGCGAAAATAATGTGTCCCGCTTGGGCAGTGAGGCGGATCCGATGTGGGGTGAAGAGGCCCGAACCCAGCATCCCTCCCGGGCCCGCGGGGGGGGCAAGCGCTGTTCTCAGCCTTCCTGTGGCCCTGCCGGGAGCCAGGGTGCCCTGGAGGCAGAGCATCATCAAGTAAAGGTCATGCGCCCGGCGCCCAGGCAGCCAGCTCCGTTCCCTCTGCCCCACGGCCACTGCCCACTCCGGACTCCAGGCCAGCGCACCGCCCAGACACACAGGCAGACAGACAGACGGGGCAGAGCGCCACTAAGCCCCAGCCAGGCAGAGGAGCCTGAGCACGGGGTTCCGGGGAGTCGGCGGCACCCTCAACCCCACCGGGCACTCCCTCTCCAACCACCCGAGGAGCTCCTCAAGTCTTAATTCGCTGTCCACACCCCCAGGAGGCAGGCCTCCCTCTTCCGAAGCGCGCACCCCCTACCCCCCACCCCCGCCACACATCGCCCCCCACAGCGAGATTGCAGGGTCCTTAGGGGTGCTGCTGGTCGGTTTGTAGCATCTGTGAGGGGCCTGAGCGGTGGGCTGGTTTTGGAGTGCAGACGCTGCTGGCAAGATCCGGGCCTTCCCCCTCTCTGCTTCAGCCCCTCTGTCGTCCCTCACCTTGGGGCGAAGGCTGTCCAGGCTCACCTCTAAGATCACAGGCAGCGAGAGCACATCTCCTGGGCCGACAGTGCCCGGGGATGAGCGAGGCCGAGGCGGAACTTCTGCCCTGGGTTCGGCTCCCAGGCCTGCCCCTCCTCCTCCGCAGCACATCATCTGCCTTGTCTGCCGCCAGCAGGGCTTTGAGGGAAAGAAGGTGCCAGGCTCCAGGGAAGGGGGTGGGGCCCCTCTCTGCTGAGGAGGAAAGGAAGGTGAGAATCACTGACCTGAGAAGTTTCCATGAACCCTGGCGATGGGGGAGAAGGGAAGGGAGAGGGCAGCAGGAGCGCGGCCAAGTGCAGGGGGAGGGAGGCAACCTCGAAAAGTGGTTTCCTTACCATAAACTTCTAATTGGATCCCGTGGTAAACAACACGCCGGACCTGCCCTGAGGAATAAGAAGGGCTGGACACCGCTTGCCACCGAGACATCGGAAGAGTTAGAGGTGTTTGGAGCAGTGGGAATCATGGGCCTGAACAACTGGGGAGAGGGGGTCCATCCTGGGGGAGGGGAACCAGCCGGCCCAGGACAAGAGCGGAGGCCACGCCCACCATCTCTGCACCCTCTGCCTCCCAGCTGGCAAGTGCGGTCTGTTTACCGGTGAACTGCAGGTGTGAGTGAGAGAGAAGGGGTTGTGGCTGGTCCTTGCAAGCACCGAGTTCTGTACCCCAGCTGGCGACTCAGCCACTTCCCCCCACCTCCCTACACCTCTCTCCCAAGCGGATGGGAACAAAGCGGCTGCAATTTTCCAGTTGTAAAAGTCGGGGAGGAGCAATCAAGAACAAAGATCAAGGCTTCGGATTTTCCATGACACCTGGGCACCGTTCCCATTGCCCATGCCCTCTGGGAAGCAGGAAGCTGCTCTGTGGGCATGGGGCAGTGCCTCACCATCCACATGGCACCCTTTCCCGGGGCCTGGCAGGAGGCAGGCTTACTGCCTTGCACATTGTCTACACAAAGTCTTCTGAACTCTGGGTTGCCCCTGCCCCAGTTTCCCCCAGCTCTCTGAGATCAGACAGCCTCAGAGGCCAGGAGCGCACCCAGCAGCCCCCAAACCCGCAACCCTGGGCAGAGGTCAATGATCAGGAGGGAGAAGGGAGCCAGAGATAGAGGACAGGAGAAGGAAGTAAGGACACTGGGGTGGGTGGGGCTGTCAGTTTCTTTAGGAGGTCAGAAGGCAGCCGGGCCTGGGTTGCCTCCCAGGGTAAGGCCAGTCTCCTTGTCCTAACCCTCCCCTCGCAACGTACTCTCTCCACTTCAGGAAGACTAGGGGAGTTGGGACTTTTGTATTTGAAATTTTTATAAGCATGTATAAGTCTACAATGAAAATCAAGAAGATGAGGGTGGAGGGAATGGTTCCAAGCCATCCAAGTGTGTAGACAGAGCTGGGCAGGCGAACCCACGGGCCAGGTGCATGCACCCTCACGCACGCATGCTCACACCAGCCGCACCTGGCCCACCAAGGAGGGCACACCTGGAAAGTCTGGCAAAAACTTGGGCATACACCTGGCTCAGGCATATCCTCATGGTCCCAGGCTCCCCAGGCATGGGTCGGGCAGGGCCGTTTCTAGGCATCTATCCCGTGTCAGATTGGCTTCTAGATCCTTCTAGCTTCCCTAACCTCCAGCTGCTCTTCCCTGGGCCTCCATCCTTTCTTACCAGGTACTTCTGCCACAGGGGTCTGGGGAGTCAGGAGAGTCAGCAGATCTGGGAGGCGAGCCTGACTGGCTTCGAAGATGGCCTCCCCGTTCCTGGAGCCCTGGGAGGCAGCCATTCTCCAACTCCGGAAAAGCCCCAGGCTTTCCTGGGGATTCTGATTTGACTAAGAAACCACCCGGGGCATCAGCTGATCTAAATATGCTCTTGGTTCTCTGCTGACTTGTTGGGTGGCCTTGGACTTGTTATCTAACCTTTCTAAACCTCAGTTTCCTCATCTGGAAAGTGGGAATAATAAGGCTACTGTGAAACTCAAAGATGATAATATCTAAGAGACTAAATGCTTTGGAAGATAAACAAGGAAATGATGATCACGAGAGGCAGGATACGGTTCCCTCCAGGGCGGAGGGGTGGAGCTGATTAGGGAGCCCCTAAGCAGGACTTCTGGGGTGCTGACGGTATTCTATTTCTCGACCTGAGCTATGGAAACATAGATGAATGATTTAAATTATTTATTAAACCGTACATATTTAACATAACTATATTATGTTTAATAATAAGAAAAAATGCTTTGCAAAGTTTTGTGTCCAGCATAAATGTAAAATTGTATTTGAAGTACGAATTCCCATTCTCATGCTCCCTGCGAAGTCTTCCGGCCTCTGATTTTTGCCGTGGTCTGAGTTAGCCAGTGGCAAGGACCCCCACTACTAATAAGGAGCGATTTCAGTTACAAATTTAGACTTGCGTGGTCTGCCTTGCTGGGGGAGACCTAGGAGGGCAGATGTGCCTGGGGGCTGTGCGTCCTTCTGAGGGAGGCCTCAAAGACAGCCGTCAGTCCACCCACAATCCTGAGGCTGCCCTTTCCCCTGGCGCCTCCCCGCTGCAGACTGTTGAGCGCTGCAGACGTGCCCTCCCACCCAGGCTTCCCGGCCGGCTGGAGTGATCCTCACCCGGCAAAGAGCACAAAACACTCTGAAACCCAGACAGCCTCCTTTCCACCCGCACCCACCACACCCGGTCACTTCCTCGGTCCTCAGGTCCAGTGATTTCCTGCTTGGCTGGCAACCCCACCTTGACCTGAAAGGTCAGCCCCCCAGTTCCCAGCCTTTCCCCCCAATTCCCTGCTACCGGCTCTCCGAGACTGCCAGGCACTCTGACCCCCACGACTCCTTGAGGCCCCGGAGCTCAGCCTGTGCGGGGGCATTACCCCCCCCTTACCCGCTCTGACTCCAGTGGAGGGAGGCCTCAGGAGAGCCTGGCGTGGAGGGCAGGAGCTCTCTGCCCACCCAGGCCTGAGACCCCATGCGGTCCCCTCCTCCCCCCACACCCGATGGCACCGGGCAGCCCTCAGGGCTGAGCCCACCCTGCCATCAGAGGCCACAGGAATTTCCATGCGGGCTTGGCCGGGGCACTGCCGAGTGACTGTCCCTACCCCCACGGATCTGACTTGCTCCCTGTTTTCTGACTCGGCTTCTGTTTGACTCTGCCATTTACTTTCGCTCCCACCCCTGAATTTCTGTGGGTCTCTGTCTCAGCTGTCCTCCGGGGCCAGCACGGGGCGGCGCGAGCCTTCCATCTGCGGGTGGGCCGGCCCGTGGCCCCTGCTCCTGGCCCTTGGCCTGGGCCTCTGCCAGCTTGGGTGGTCTCCCTGGCTGAGGCCCCACCACAGTGAGGAGGTGACTAAGGTGAGTGTTGGAAAAGAGCCTGTGGGCCTCGACGGCTCAAAGGCAGAGCCGAGCTGAGAGGGAAGAGGCGCTGATGAAGCCAGGGTTGCAGGAGGATGGCACTGCTGTTTCCAGTTCGGGAGCTGGCGGGGGGGAGTTGTTGGGGCAAACGAAGAGCGACCAGGGTGCACGGGGGCTCTCTGAGCTTTCATGTAATAAAGGCTGAGAAGGAAGTCGAGTTCTGGAGAAAAAGAGGTCTTGGGTGAAATAAAAGTGAGTTTCAGGGATAGGTCCTGGTATTAAGTTCTTTTCAGTGTCTAACCTCAATCCTGCCTGCTGCAGACCCACCCTTTCCCATCTGTTTATTTCTCGCATCTTCAGAATTCATGCGAGGCCTAAAGTGAAAGCAAGCACAAGAGGTGCTTGTGAGGGGCAGAGAGGCTGTCTCCTCAGCCTGTGAGGCCCCCAGGGTGTCCCCCCGCCGCCCCTATCACCTGATAACTCCCCAGTCCTTGGCACGACCCAGAGACCAAGCTGCCGGCGATGGCAGCTTCAAGCCATGGAGACAATCTTCTTTTCACAGGTTTATTTATTATTCTTTTCCCACCTCTCCACCCCTTCCCCACCGGCTGCTTAAAATATTTTTTCAAACAGAAAAATCCAACCACAGCTGGAAACCAACCCTAAAGTTAGTGGAGGACGTGGGAGCTGCCAGGGAAAGTTGCTGGAGTTCAGGCGGGGCTGTGAGAGGAAGGGCCCCAGCCACGGAGACAGCAGTCGGCTCTGCTGCAGCGGGGGAGGGTGGGGGGGACAGTGGCGGGGCTTGTGACGAGACAAGGGCAGAGGGCACTCGGGTCCCATCACTGTTCCACGGTCTGCGAGGACCCGCCATGGGGGGGGGGGACACAAATTGGCAAACTGACTTAGGCAAAAGAGAAGGAACCCCCGCCCCCCGCTCCAGGAGTTGTGGGCTTACGGAGGAGGCTGGGCACAGACACAAACATGCCAGCGACGACAACAGCATCCGCCGAGAGAGTGTTTCCTATGCACGAGGTCCCGGCCTAAGCACTTCACATGCACGGCCCCATTCAAAGCCCTATCAACCTTGCAAGGAAGGTATTGTGTGACCCCCATCTTGCAGAGGAGGACACTGAGGCACACAGAAGTTAAGAACCCTGCATACGGCCATACGACTGGTAAACGGTGGGGCTGGGCTCTGTGCCCCAGTGGTCCAGAATCCAAGCTCTCAGCCACCGTGTTAGGCTGCCTCCTTAGAGCCATGCAAGGGGCGAGGCAACCCCCCCCAACCCAGGAGATAAGTATAAACAAATTAACAAGAGAATTCACGGAAGAGAGAGAGGGTCCCTGGCAGAGCGAGAAGTGCCTCAGGGAGGAAGTCACACTTGCGCTGCTTCTGGAAGGAAAGTGGGGATTGGGGGCCTGTGCCCAGTGGCAGGGACAGAACTGTAATAGCAGAGAAGACCGAGGCATGAGCAGAGGCAGAAACAGGGCCCAAGAGGCCCGGCTCCCAACGTTTGGCCCCCACCACTTGAGAGACTGTCTTCACAGCAGCCCAGTGCTCAGAGGGGAGGGAGGAGCGGGCAGGCCAGGTGGCCATTGCAGCCAGTGGTCGGTGATTCAGATTCATGCTCCATGTCTCCAGCACTCTCTGCCGCTTCTCCTCTCCTGCCAACACCTCCCTTGTCTGCCCAATGTTCTCACTCTTCCTATTTGTACTGCCCCCTACGAACCTGTCCATAAGGAGGGGTGAAAGACAAAACAACAACCCTCTAGAAACTGTTTGTAATAGAAATGTTTGGAGCCTTTTAATTCAGACAAAACTCACCAAGCTGTCTTGGTTGGGATGGACGGCCCACTAGAGTGGCCACACAGCCATGCGGCCCAAAAAGCCCAAGCGATAGGATTGGGGGGGGGGTCATTAGATGGGTCCCTTCTCCCTGCCCTGCCTCCATTTGTCTCTGTGGCCTTTACCAGGTCACTTGGCATCTCTGCCCTCAGTTCTCTCTCTGGATCTGTCTAGCATGCTGCCTTTCAGATCCAAGAGCCCCATGAGCTCAGAGTCCTGGGTCCTCTCCTCCACACCTAAGGACTCTCCATGGAATGGCCAGCTGGGTGGATGCTCAAAGCTAACCCAAAGATGGTGACAATGCTGCCAGAACACAGGTCCAGCTCTTCTGTACGCCTTCAACCGCAAGCTTCTAAGGGCCAGTTGATAGAGAATCGTCATCATGGTGATAGCTGTGATTTATTGAATGCTTACTACCGGACAGGCACTCTTCTAAGAGGCTTTCATGGAATAACTTACTCTACCATTTTAACAGTGTTACATATGAGGAAACTGAGGTACACAAGTGGTTAAGGTCAGTGCCCAAGGTCACACAGATAATGAGGGCCGGAGCCAGGATTCCCACGCGGACAGTCTGGCTCCAGAAGCCCCTGGAAGGATGCAGGTGCAGGGCCTGCATGGAGGAGAGGGGAGCACCTGGAGACCAGGGACTGTGCTGTTCGTCACTGTCTCCCAGGGCCCTGAGTCCCTGAAAGATTGGGCTGGATTTGGCTGGCCTGGGGTAGAGCAGGAAGACAAGGCTGTGAGTTCCAATGAGTTGCTAATGTCCAGAACCATGTCCCCCCACGCCCATGATGTGAAGGGCTCTGCGCCCGTTCCCAGCTCTGAACCAATTCGACCTCAGTTACAGCTGCCTGCTGCAAGCACCAAGGTGGGCCTTTAAGGCTAAGCTTCTCAGGAGAAGAGAACTTCCAGTGTGGAGGCCCTGCGTCCTGGCCTCCCGCGCCCCCTGGCGGAAGGAACAGAACGGTGCACAGGCCTGTAGTGCCACCTAAGTCCCGCCTTCCCTCCTCTCTATTCCCTTTCTGTCTGTTCTCCTGTTGCCTCTAGTCATTCATCCTGACTGCACGTCTACTGAGTACCTAGCACATGACATGAGATGGGGACACAGAATGTGTCCTGTGACCGTGACACCGTCCCTGCCTGGAGGTGCCCACCCCCTCATTCATTCAGTCAACTTGTACAACAAAATATTTATGGAGCTCCTGCTCTCTGCCAGGCTTTCTTCTAGGCTCCAGGGACACCATCCCCATCCTCGGGGAAAGCACAGGTGCTAGAGAAGAGTCCACCAGACAGATGCGGCGACAGCAGCCCTGACACTGAGCAGTGTGGGTACGGGGGATGGCAGGAGACAGGTTTGCAGGGGAGATCTCGAGGTGACATCTGGGCTGGCCTTGCAGGGTTGTGTGGGATCTCTCTGGGTGCAGGAGATGGGGTGTGGAGCCGGGTGGGGCAGGGAGAAAGGAATATTCTATAGAGGACAGAACGAGCAAGCACATAGAGTGCCAGAGTGTTTAGGAAGCTGCAAACAGTCTCCTGCGGTCGGAGTGTGCGGTTAGTGGGAAGAGAGCAGCAGGAGAGGGGAAGGGCCTTGCAAGCTGTGGATGGGGTTTGGGTCTCCTGCAGCCTGGGAGGAGCCTCTGAAGCTTTTAAGAAACAGGATGAAATGACTCTATTTGCATTTTATTAAAGGACCATGGGTCCCCAGCGGAGTGTGGACCAAGAGCTGGAAGGGCAAGTGGCCAGAGATGGCGCGGTGTTCGTATCCCAGCTGCGTGACATGAGGCAAGTCGCTTCACTTCTCCGAGCCACAGATACCCATCCATCAAATGACGATGTTGAAACCCAGCCCGCGGAGGTGTTGAGAAAGTTAAACCCGTAGGTATTGCCTACTACAGTGCCTGACACATAATAGACACTCAAGAAATTACTTTTTTTAAGCCAGGAAACCTACAAAGAAGGCCACTGCATGCCTCAGCAAAGGATGCAGAGGGCCTGAATTCAACCGCTGACTAGATGGAGAGAAGACACCTATTTCAGACAGCTGGCTTTTGGGATGGGATTAGGAATGGATTCTGTTTTTCTAAAATTCTCTTGGAGTTTACCTCTGCCCTCTGTCCTTGGGCTCTGCCCTGTGGCTCCCCCATTCCTATCATCCCCTGCCCGTGGTTTTCGCTGCCTGCTTTGTAAAGCGTGTCTGCTCGTTCCCCGCCTGTCCTTCTTCCATTCGTCTGGCTGGGTCTCAGACAGAGGCTGCTGAGGCCAGAGGCTCTGCTGGCTGAGGCCCCAGGCACGGTGCCCAGCCCAGCAGCACACACAGACAAGAGTTTAACGGCAGTTTCTGACAACAGTCAGGTGTGGATCTGTTTGGCCACCAGGTTTGTCCCTGTGGCTGACACAGGAGGTGGCGGCGCTGGGGAGGGTCGACCGGGGAGACCGGCTGACTGCCGCCCAGGTATCCTGGAACACTCGCTGAGGAGTTACAATGCAGCAAGCCCACCCTTGGCCTACCCCTTCGGCAGTCTTCCCAAATTCCCCGGCCTAGGCAACTTCTCCTGTACCTGGCCTGAGGGTGCCAGCTCCCGACACGGTTCCCATTCAGGAGGCCCAGCACTTCTAGGCGGGGGCACCTAGGGGTGGCAGTTCCTGGAGGGGGTGGAGGCCATGCGGTTTATATTACGTGTGCATTGCACGCACACCGATGTGACCCAGAGTGTGTTCCTTCGAGGTCGCCAGCGGTGGAGGGGCTTTTGGCATCTGCTAAGGACCAAGGCCCCCATAGCCGTCACATGGACCTCAGGGACAGTGCCAACAGCGTTCAGGGGCCGGGTATTAGTCTCCCCAATCTGCAAGTCCCCCGACAAGAAAGTCTGGTTCTCGTGTTTCTTCTAAGGTGTTAGTTTGTGTTTTAGTTTGCCTCGTATTTCTCTCCTGCCTTCCCAGGAGATAACAGTCCTCTGGGTTTCTTTGATTTCTGTGGGTAGAAACATTCTTCAAAGATCGCTTTAAGAAAACTCCCTGAACTGTCTTCATTCACTGGCTCAGCTCCCTCAGAAAGACAATACCAGGTATTCCGGAAGTGCCATTGAGGAGAGAGGGGAAGGCACAGGGAGCAGGGAGGGGGCCTCCGGCAGGCAAGCCTGCCGGCGGGTGCGTGAGCATTTGAGATCTTTGCCCTGGCATCACCGTGGGCAGCGGCTGCATTGTGCACCGGGCACGCCGGCCCCTGGGTCCCAGCTCCGCCAGCCCAGGCAACGAGTCCCAGGCTCCGGGAAAGCAGTCCCATCACCCCAACCAGGGCCTGTATCTCTCTGCACAAGGAGAGAATGTGACACGGTGGCCTCCTTCCTGGGTTCTAAGAAGCAAGGGCCGATTCTTTGGCTTACTGGGTGTCACTTAACTTCAAGCAAGTTCTCCCAAGTCTGGAATAGATAAAGGGAGCAGAATGAGGGCCATGAAGGGCATTTCTGGCTCTAACCCCTCAGCCTCCATGTCCACTCAGAGGGAGGTTAACACAGTCTTACACACTGCCCTGCGCAGTCCGGTCCCCGTGTGGGGTGGAGGGGGGGGAAGGTGTGCAGCCGAGCAGAGCCGGCTTGGGGCTCTCCTGCCCTCAGCCTGCGAGGCCGGAGCGGGGGAGTACCTAGTGCATCTGGAGAAACTGAGGAGGCTGGGAGTGCAGGCATCCCCGCGTGGCCCCACTCTGCCCTGGCCCACCCTGAGAGCCCCAGTGAGCTCATGTCTGCAGTAACCTCACTGCTCATAACCGGGATGGTGAGACAAACCTGGAATCCAGGCAAAGGTGAGAAGTGATGGGTGTCTCCTCAGGAATGTGCCGCCCAATTAAACCTGCCTCCCGGATGGTGCGGGCGGATGCCGGGACTACTCCCCTAGGCAGTGCTGGCCAGCCTTCAGGTTGAGCCATTTTGCAAGCATTTATTGAGAGCCTACTATGCACCAGGCGTCGAGCTGGGTGCCGGGGAGACAAGGAGATGTAACAGCCACACTGGAGAGGATAGGCTATCTGCCCCAAACACACTTTCGGAAGCAGATCGCCAGAAAGCTTGGTTCTGCTGGCTAAGTTCCCAGGCCCCCCTCACAGTCCCCACCAACCCAAAGCCCCCCCTTTTTTTTTTTCCCTCACCACAGGCCCAAGCGCTTAGCCTGTTCCCTTTCCTTTTCAAAGCATCCACAGCCCTCCACCATCCTCTGGCCTCCACCTCCTCTTCAGCTGGTATGAATCAGGCGCCCGGGACAGCCTGGGCCCCCTGTAACATCCATCTGTAGTGTGGACATTAGTCCTCGGCAGGGATCCAACAGAGGCCACAAGGTGAGGCGACACCCGTGTGACTACAGGAAGGGCTCGTTCCCCAGATTCCGCAGGTGAATTGCCTGTCAGAAGTGGGTCCACAGACGAGAAAGCTGAACTTGGAAGAGAGGCCTCAGCCAGGAAAGAGGTCTCCCTCTCTCTAAGAGCAGACTTTAGAGGAGGCTAGAAACCTCAGTGTGGCCTTCGCGGTATGTGATTAAAGCAGTCAGACTTCCTGTGTTAAAGCCCAGGCTTTATCTGTCTGTGTCTTTATCTTTTAGGATTGTATCCCACTGTGAGAGACACCCCCCAAAAACACAATTTCGGGGGGGAGTGGTTGTTTTTCTCATGTAATAAGAAGTCAGAAGATAGGTAGTCCGTAGCCTGAATGTGGCTCCAAATGCCACAGGGACCCAGGTTCCTTTTATGCTTCTACCCAGCCTTCCTTAGCATGCATCCTTGCCTCATGGTCACAGATGGCTGCCCCATCTCCAACATCAAATCCAAATTACAAACAGGAAGAAGAAGGTCAAAGGACCAGTTAAGTCTCCATCCCTTATAAGGAGCTTTCCAGGAAGTGCCACACAACCCCTGTCTGTATCTCATTGGCTCAAGTGGTGTCGCGTGGCAAGAAAGGAGAGGAGATGTATATTTATTCGAGCATATTGTCCCAAATGAAATCAGATTTGATTTGTATAAAGATATAAATTGTATAGAGATTGAAAAGAGAGAGAGACGAAGACCAGATTTCAGGAAGGAGAAGGTGTGGGCTGGAGGTAGAAAATGGCTCCTTGCCTCCTTGTTAAGATTAAGATTCTGATTAAGATTCCTTGCTAGACCAAACTTTAGTCAGGCTCCTAAAACTTCTCCCAGGCCCTTCCTAAAATCCAGTAAAATACAGTTGGAGCAAGAACTCTGGACCCTGGATACCTGATCAGTCTCCACTATCCCCCAGGTGACATCTGGTCATCCCGGCCTGTCTTCAGCAAGAATCCTGTTAGGTCGGTTTAGCCAGAATTCTCCCTACCCCTGATGTTTCCTCTTAGTCATTTTCCATCTGCTGACCCCCCCCCCCACCCTGCTCCTGGCTATAAAATCCGACTTGCCCATGTTGTATTCACAGCTGTGCCCAATCTCTTCCACACCCCCTCGATGCAACCGTCCCTACACCCATAGCCAAGGCCCCCCTTTAGTAAAGTCTGCCTTACTGTCTTTAACAAGCAGCATTCAATATTTCCTTCTTTAGCACTTCCTACTCTAAACGCTCAGTGGATCGACTGTGACCAGCAGTTGAGCAGGTGGCTAGACAGCAGAAAGGGCACCAGCATTCCCTACAAAATAAAGAAAGAGATACGGAGGTGGCGGAGACTTCGCAAGTTGCCAGCTTCACTCTCCACTGCCAAGCAGGCCCCTCACCCATCCGGTTCACAAGCTCTCCTCTCCCCCGGCAGCGGCTAAGCAATGTTACCTGCTTTACCTCGTCTGCCCTCACTTTCTTCTGTTGCAGGCTAAGCCCGCCCTGGCAGTATGTGCAAAGAAACCCACCCTTTTATAAGTGTTCTCTAACGCCTTCTGTGTATGCTTTTTTGTGTGTTTATGACTAAGTAAGGTGAGGACTAAAAGCAAAAAGGGGTCAAGTTCGGTGTCTTCTGCATCTTTGTACCCTCCTCGTCCACACAGCCCTTGTACTCAAACAATAGTTGAGGATGGCTTTGGCCGCCGCCCACTCCTTCCTCGTCCCTAGGCAGAGACACGCGGCTCCGGAAACTTAACTCGGGCCCTTCCTGGCGTTTCTGGGACACCCTGGAGTATCGCCTTCTCTCCCAGGCCACCTCGCGTAAGCCGAGCGGGCACCGCTCTCTGCCGCCCTCTGCCGGCCCCGCAGTTGGGTGGGGAAGAGCGCACGCGCGAGCGCACGCCGGCGTCCCCCGCCCCCCGCCCCCCGCGGCCTGCCCTTCGGCGCGTGCGCAGCGAGTGCTGGCAGTACGGAGGACTGAAGAGGCAGGTAAACCTGCCGGAGCGGGCAGGTGGCGGCGGGTGCGGCCCTGAGAGGAGCTGCCGGGAGTTGGCGCCTTGCAGGTCCGGGGACGCCGGCGTTCGCTCCCGTCTGGGCGACTCTGGTGGGCTCGCCGCGTCACTCTGCCAGGGGGCGTGACCCGAGCCCGCCTCCCGGGACCGGGAGTGGAGGGGGATGGGAATCTCTAAGGCCTGTTACTGATTTGGTGCCAGTCCGTCCGGAAAGGTTTTCTCCAGAAGAGCGCTGAGTTCGCAAATAGCGGACAGGAAGGGGCGAGGCTGGGACCAGGTGGGAGCTGGGGTGCCCCGAGTCTCCAGGCAGTGAGGAGCTGGGCAGGGTGGTGGAGGGGGGCTGTTGTTCCTCTGGCTTTATGTAGGGGGTGGCAGCGGGTGAGGAACATTGCTACAAAATGACGATCTGGTAGAAATCGTGCAGGTGTTTGAAATCACAGGACGGCAATTTGGTCATTTTTGTGTTTTCACTTTTCTGAAACAAAGAGGCAGTTTCTTCTCTCCGGGCCCAGCGTGTCCACTAACCTGAGCTTACGCGCCTCTTTATATCTTAGGACATGACACAAGTGGCACTTCCCGGCCATGGGGTCCCAGCATTCCACCTCTGCTCGGCCCTCTTACTGCAAGCGAAAGAAAGATGACAGGGAGGATTCGCTGGCCGAAAGGGAGCAGGAAGAAGCCATTGCTCAGTTCCCATATGTGGAGTTCACCGGTCGAGATAGCATCACCTGTCTTACGTGCCAGGGGACAGGCTACATTCCAACAGGTGAGGCCTCTTTGGTAATCACGGGAGGATTCCCAAGGTCCCCACAGGACTGCTTCTGCCGCCCAGACAGAGCTGTTCCAGGCAGTAGCGCCGTAGTCCCAGCGCCCCGAACAGAAGCCAACTTGATAAATTTGGGTAGGCTCCACAACTTCTGTTGGTCTCCTTATGTTTAAAACCCTCTCTTCACTTCCACCCTTTTGTTCTTTGTTTCCTTGGCCTGATGCATTCAGGTTGCCCTACTGGCGGGATTTGTTGACAGGCGCGTTTCTTTATTGCTCTCACTTGTGAGGCCTGGCACAGCTTTGCGGGGGAGCCATCTTGGAAGCTTCTTTTCCAAGGAAGTAGAGAGTAAATGATTAACAGCCTAAGGCCTGGAAGATATTTCAAGTGGGGAGAGAAAAACACATGCTCAGGAGTGGAGCCTCGGTTAAGTGCAGGCTCATGTGTCACTGAGCTGGTCCTCAGAAAGTCTTCACAATTTAGGTGGAGAGTCATAGACGTTTACAGCTGGTAAAAACCTTAGAAACCATCTACTCCAAAGCCTTCATGAGGAGACAGCGGCCTAGACAGGTAATGACTTCCCCAGGGCCACTCGGCAGCCCGAGGCCATGCAGTAAAACGAGAACAAGATCTAGATTTCTCAACCTCCGTGTCACTGACCTGGTAGGATTGATAGATGTTTTGTAATCCGTGGCACGCTCTATAGGTTCACTGGTTTCTTGTTCCTTAGACCCAAAATGCGGAACTGCATTTTGATATTCTGTATCATAGAAATGTCTAATTCCAGGCGAGCCTGTGCTGGGGCAGATTGGTGTGTGATATAAAGGAGTGTATCGCGAGCACATGGGATTTATTTTACCAAAATAATCGTTTGGTTCTTTCCTAGAACAAGTCAACGAGTTGGTGGCTTTGATCCCACACAGTGATCAGAGATTGCGCCCTCAGAGAACGTGAGTTACGTGCCTCTCCTATTAATACCTACTTCTGTCCTTCTGTCCCTAGTCCCATAGACGTATGAGGGCCAGCTGGTTTTTGAAAACGTTTATCTGTTCTTGTCAATTCCCCATTTTCTTTAATACCGTCTGCTCCAGCGAGATCTCTCTGCCCCATCACAACCTGGGGAAGGAAACTGTTAGCAACACTCCAAGGGCCAAGTGAAAGGGTTGTCCTGGAAGGCAGTGGAGAACAGGGGTATCCTGGGAGGTGAGGAAATGTTTCTGTCCTCAGAGCTCCTCTCTCCAGCTTCTCTTCCCAGATGAAGGACAGCATTCAAATGAGTTTTTATTTTATTATTTTTTTATTTTTTTAACGTTTATTTATTTTTGAGAGACATAGAGACAGAGTATGAGCAGAGGCAGAGAGAGAGAGAGAGGGAGATACAGAATCTGAAGCAGGCTCTAGGCTCTGAGCCATCAGCACAGAGCCTGACGCGGGGCTCGAACTCATAGACCGTGAGATCATGACCCGAGCCAAAGTCGGCTGCTTAACCAACTGAGCCACCCAGGCGCCCCGAAATGAGTTTTTAAAGGCTTCTCCCACGGCACTCCCTCCTGCCTGGTTTGTGGTTCCTGGCTCTTTGTACTTTCCTATTCCCCGCATTCCTGGTTTTGCATTTAATCTTGCCTAATTGGACCTTGATATCTGACTGCCCGGGCTGATCATGTGCTGTGTCATTTGCAGTAAGCAGTACGTCCTCCTGTCTGTCCTCCTCTGTCTCCTGGCATCTGGTTTGGTGGTTTTCTTCCTGTTTCCACATTCAGTCCTTGTGGATGACGACGGCATCAAAGTGGTGAAAGTCACCTTTAATAAGCAGGACTCCCTTGTAATCCTCGCCATCACGGTAAGACTTAGGGCCTTGCTTTCCAGATTGGGGACTACAAGTCTCGGGCCCAGGACACTCATACGTGTTTCCTCCCTCACCCTGATGCAGGCCACCCTGAAAATCAGGAACTCCAATTTCTACTCTGTGGCAGTGACCAGCCTGTCCAGCCAGGTTCAGTACATGAACACAGTGGTCGGCGCGTACATGACCACTAATGTGTCCCTCATTCCACCTCGGAGCGAGCAACTGGTATGCTGTTCTTTTAGGACCCTTGCCCCATAGGTTTCAGAAAAGAGTAGGGGCTGTGGGGTGCTGTAGCCTCATAACTTTGCTTTCCCTCTCCTCATTTCCACTGGTAGGAACTGGTCGATGAGGAAGATTTGATGTGCCCTGTCATTACGAGAAATTAGGAAAAAAAAAATCAGCTGGCATTTAAGTATCAGGGAACAAAAGAGTTTCTAAGAGCAAGCAGTTGGCTGTAAATCAAGAAGAGGCAGTATTATAGTCTGCAGTCTGTTGGCCTCTCAGAAGGGAAGAGGTTGCAGGCATTGTTAGAGGGCCGGGGTCTGTGTCAGGGGTAATCTCAGGGAAGTATTTTGTATGTGATGGAAGAATGCTCTCAAGTCTGTGGATTGCGGGTAATAGTCCTGTTCTGCGTCAAGCCTGCCTGGGCCACAGACTGACTCTGCTGTCTTATTTTCAGGTGAATTTTACTGCGAAGGCTGAGATGGGAGGACCATTTTCCTATGTGTAGTAAGGACGGTGTTGTCTGTATGTGTGCTCTCTGCTGGATGGAAGGGATTTGGAGTGTACTCAGTTGATTGGGGCTGGTCTTACCTTCAGTCCCAGCCTTCGGCCTGTAGGTCCCCTAAGCTCTGGCCGTCTTGGGGTTGTTTTGGAGGATGTGTAGTTGGCTATGCGATCGAAGTGCTGGAGTTTCTAAGAGAATATGAAGCCACTAGAAACATTTACAGGCTCCAGAATTTATCTGGTGGGTTTGAAAAAACAAGTATCATGATGTGGGAGGATGCGTGGACACCGTGGGGACTCAGAGCTAGTGCGCCCTGGAAGCACTTCGATCAGAAGGGTGGGGGAGCAGAGGAACCCCAAGCAGGGCTAACCGTGTGACTCAGCACTCTTCTGCTGACTCTACTTTTTTTTTTTCCCCCTTCAAACCAAACTAACTGTTGCCATGTTTGCTGTTTGGTAGCTTCTTCTGCACATTACCCGATATCGTGGTGCACAACATAGTGATCTTCATGCGGTACGTTGCTCTTCTCCCCGTCCCCGTGGGCCTTTGTGTCTGCCCCCAGCCCATCAGGCTGTGTGACCTCACCGCCTTTGCTCGGAATGCTGCGTGACCCACAAAGCAAAGACACCTAGCCAAAGAGGGGACACATGAAGTCTTACAGGCACAGATACAGTGGACCCTTGGGTGTTTTCTAGATACAGTGTCCAATTCCCCTCCCACATCACCAGATTCACAGTGAGGAGGTAGTTATACAGTTTTCTCCGTGAAGCAGGCTCTGGTTCTGTGATCCCTTTAGAATCCTAACGAGGCTAGTAAAGAACAGAAGAACTTCTCAAGGTGTAAGTACTGGGCATTCGACCAGACTTACTTTCTGTCCACACAAATTACCGTATGTCATGGATCTGTAGAGTTGGTGCTAGAACCCTGACTGTTAAAGCTGCAGATGACAAGCATCTGCTACAGACATTTGAAATAGGAGGGTCCAGAGCAGAGCTGCTCAGCCTCGGCCCCGTTGACATCTTGGGCCCCACAGTGGGCTGTGGAGGGCTGTCTGGTGCATCGCAAGATGTTTAACGGCATCCCTAGCCTCTACCTGCCAAATGCTGGGAACAGTCACCACCTCCCCGCCCCTCAGTTGTAACACCCCAGAATGTCTTCAGACATTGCTGAAAGTTTCCTGTAGGTAAGATTGTCCTGAGAACCACTTACTTAGAACCACTTGTTCATACTGTAGTATTTCTGTGAATGTAGAAGGTCCTCTGGCCTCCTGGTTATGTAAACATGAAGATACGCATCTGGGACCCATGGATGTTGTTCCCTGAGCTTGCAAGAAATTATTTAGACAACTCTTCTTATTCCATTTCAAAACAGAACTTACTCTTCTTGTTTTTCCCCCGCCTTAGAACTTCAGTGAAGATTTCATACATTGGCCACATGACACAGAGCTCCTTGGAGACACATCACTATGTGGACTGTGGAGCAAATTCCACAGCTGTTTAGAAACTGCTCTTGGTTCTTCCATGGCAGCACCTGCCAGAAGAGACACAGCACCTGTTCCCAGGGCCTGAGTTTCATACCTGTCCCAGGTGGTAGAAGGAGAGGAGAAATCGGTCCTCTTGATCGCCAGCAAACATCCTCCTGCCACTTGGAGGGGGGAGAGCTTCTCTTGGTAGCGCCATCTGTGTTTCTCAGAACCAGCAGACTCACTGCCTAGTGCCTAGCCTGTGCCAAGCAAATAGTAGGCACTCGGAGAAAGTTTGGAGAACTGAATCCTGATCTTCTCGGCTGTTCTTGGGGCATTACAAGTAGAAATTATACCGTGGCTCTAGGTTATCAACGCAGAGTGATGTGGAGACTGGACTGTTAGCACAGCTGCAGCACTATCCTCATCTGCACAGAAGAGGAGAGGGTGGGAACATTTGAATACATAAGGAAGCACAGACCATTTAATATGGGAAATTTTTTCATCTGTTCACAAATGCCTAGGAACTTAAAAAAAATAATTTTTTTTTCCTGTAGAAAGTAACAATTGTTTTTACCAAGAGTCTATGTGAGGCTTGATTACCCTTTATCCATTGGCTGGAACATGGATTGGGGATTTGGTAGAAAAATAAAACCCTGCTTTTTTGATTCACCTACGTTTCCTCTGATTGCCTGGACGTCTTAGGAGCCACCTCTGGGGAACTGTAGAATAGTTGCCTGCTAAGTGGGTCAGCACAGGATGGGGGAGAGGGGAGGAAAAGGAGCTCCCACTGCCTGTCCCCATGAGCTTCCATCACAGAAAGCAGCCTCCTGCCGTAGCAGCCTTGCTCCTTCCCGTCTGGTCTGGCACCCGCCTGTGGTGGCAGGCTGCCCTACCCTACTGCTTTTCGAGAACAGACCACTTAGTGCCCTCTGGAGGTTGCGAGAGGTAGTGAGATGCTGCTTTCCTAAGGAGGCATAACTTATCCTAAGTGTACTCTTAATCCCTCTCACCTGTTTCACCCATTCCCACCCACCTCCCCTCTGGCAACCATCAGTTTTTCTCTATAGATAAGAGTCACTTTTTGGTTTATCTCTTTGTGCATTTTGTTTCTTCAGCTCCACACATGAGTGAAATCATATGGTATTTGTCTTTCTCTGACTTATTTTGCTCAACCTAATACACTCTAGCTGTATCCACGTCATTGCAAATGGCAAGATTTCAATTTTTCATGGCTGACTAATATTCCACTTTACATATATGTGTGTGTGTATATGTATATACACACACACACCACTTCTTTATCTGTTCATGAGTCAGTGGAGACTTGGGCTGCTTCCATAATTTGGCTTTTATAAATAATGCTGCAATGAACTTAGGGGTGCATGTCTCCCTTTGAATTAGTGTTTTTGTATTTTGGTGATAAGTACTCATTCATGAGTTTACTGGATCATATGGTAATTCCGTTTTTAATTTTTGAGAAACACTCATATCGTCCTCCACTGTGGCTGCCACAGTTGATGTCCCACCAACAGTGCAAGAGGGTTCCTTTTTCTCTATATCCTCACCAACACTTGCTGTTTTTTCTCTTTTTGATTTTAGCCATCCTCACAGGTGTGAGGTGATAGCTCATTGTAATTTTGATTTGCGTTTCCATGATGACGAGTGATGTTGAGCATCTTTTCATGTGTCTATTGGCCATCTGGATGTCTTCTTTGAGGAAATGTCTGTTCATGTCTTCTGCCCATTTTTTAACCGAATTATTTTTTGGGTGTTGAGTTGAATCTTCCCTTTACATATTTTAAACATTAACCCTTTATTGGATATGTGATTTGCAAATATCTTCTCTCATTCAGTAGATTGTCTTTTAGTTTTGTTGATTGTTTCTTTCACTGTGTAGAAGCTTTTTATTTTTGTGTAGTCCCAATAGTTTATTTTTGCTTTTGTTTGCCTTACCTCAGGAGACCTATCTAGAAAAATGTTGCTATGGCCAATGTCAGAGAAATTACTGCCTGTGCTCTCTTCAAGGATTATTATGGTCTCAGGTCTCACATTTAGGTCTTTAATCCATTTTGAGTTTATTTTTGTGTGTGGCGAAAGAAAGTGATCCAGTTTCATTCTTTTGCATGTGGCTGTACAGTTTTCCCAAAGCCATTTGTGGAAGAGACTGTCTTTTCCCCCATTGTATATTCCTTCCCTATTTGTCAAAGATTAATTTGCCATATAATCATGGATTTATTTTTGGGTTTTCTCTTCTCTTCCATTGATCTTTGTGTCTGTTTTTGTGCTAGTACCATACTGGTTTGATTATTACAAGCTTTATCATATAAGTTGAAATCCGGAATTGCGATGCCTCCAAGTTTTGTTTTTCTTTTTCAGGATTGCTTTGGCTATTCGGGGTCTTTTGTGGTTCCATACAAATTTTAGGATTGTTTGTTCTATCTCTGTGAATGATAGTGTTGGTATTTTAATGGAGATTACATTAAATCTGTAGATTGCTTTGGGTAGTACAGACTTTTTTTTTAAATATAGGTATATGTATATATATATTGTTAGTTTACATCCAAGTTAGCATATAGTGCAATAATGATTTCATGGGTTTTAACAATACTTATGCTTCCATTCCATGAGCATGGAATGTCTTTCTATTTCTTCGTATCATCATCAATTTTTTTCATCAGTGTTTTATACTTTTCAGAGTACACGTCTTTCACGTCTTTAGTTAAATTTATTGCTAGATTTTTTTTGGTGTATTTGTAAATAGGATTGTTTTCTTAATTTCATTTTTTGCTGCTTCATTATTATTATTAGAACTGCAACAGATTTCTGCACACTGATTTTGTATCCTGTAATTTCCCTTAATTCGTTTATCAGTTTTAATAGTTTTTGGTGGAATCTTTAAGGCTTTCTATATATAGCATCATGTCATCTGCAAATAGTGAGGATTTTACTTCTTCCGTACCAATTTGGATGCCTTTTATTTCTTTATGTTGTCTAATTGCTTATGGCTAGGACTTCCCGTATTATGTTGAATAAAAGCATTGAGAGTGGACATCCTTGTCTTATTTCTGATCTTAGGGGAAGAGCTCTCAGTTTTTCACCATTGAGTATGATGTTGGCTGTGGGATTTTCATATAAGTCTTTTATTATGTTGAGGTATGTTCCTTCTAGCCCTACTTTGCAGATTATTTTTTTTATAAAACTTTTTTTTAAAATACAATTTATTGTCAAGTTGGCCAACACGCAGTGTGTAAAGTGTGCTCTTAGTTTTTGGGGTAGATTCCCATGGTCCATCGCTTACATACAACACCCAGTGCTCATCCCGACAAGTGCCCTCTTTAATGACCATCACCTGTTTTCTCCTCTCCCCCACCATCCACCCTCAATTCGTTCTCTGTATTTAAGGGTCCCTTATGGTTTGCTTCCCTTCCTCTCTGTTTGTAATATTTTTTTCCCTTTCCCTTCCCCCATGGTCTTCTGTTAAGTTTCTCAAGAACCACATATGCGTGAAAACATGATATCTGTCTTTCTCTGACTTATTTCACTCAGCATAATACCTTCCGGTTCCATCCACATTGCTGCAAATGCAAAGATTTCATTCTTTCTCACAGCCAAATAGTATTCCATTGTATATATAAACCACATCTTTATCCATTCATCAGTTGATGGGAATTTAGGCTCTTTACATAATTTGGCTATTGTTGAAAGCACTGCTATAAAAATTGGGGTACATGTGCCCCTATGAGTCACCAGGTCCTGTGTCCTTTGGATAAATTCCTAGTAGTGCTATTGCTAGGTTGTAAGGTAGTTCTATTTTTAATTTTTTGAGGAACCTCCACACTGTTTTCAAGAGTGGCTGCACCAGTTTGCATTCCCACCAATACTGCAAGAGGGTTCCCATTTCTCCACATCCTCACCAGCATCTGTTGTTTCCTGATTTGTTCATTTTAGTCACTCTGACCGATGTGAGGTGGTATCTCAGTGTGGTTTTGATTTGTATTTCCCTGATGATGAGTGATGTTGAGCATCTTTTCATGTGTCTCTTGGACATCTGGATGTCTTCTTTGGAGAAGTATCTATTCATGTCTTCTGCCTATATCTTCACTGGATTATTTGTTTTTCAGGTGTCCAGTTTGGTAAGTTCTTTATAGATTTTGGATACTAGCCTTTGATCTGATGTGTCATTTGCAAATAGCTTTTCCCATTCTGTTGACTGTTTTTTAGTTTTGTTGATTGTTTCTTTGCCATGCAGAGGCTTTTTTCTTGTTGAGGTCCCAGTAGTTCATTTTAATTCCCTTGCCTTTGGAGATATGTTGAGCAAGAAATTGCTGCGGCTGAGGTCAAAGAGGTTGTTGCTTGCTTTCTTCTCTAAGGTCTTGATGGTTTCCTGTCTCACGTTTAGGTCTTTCATCGATTTTGAGTTTTTTTAATCCATTTTGAGTATTTTTGTGTATCATGTAAGAAAGTGGTCTAGTTTCATTCTTCTGTCTAGTTCTCCCAGCACCATTTGCTAAAGAGACTGTCTTTTTCCCATTGGATACTCTTTCCTGCTTTGTCAAAGATTAGTTGAACTGGCCATATGTTTGTGGGTCCAATTCTGGGCTCTCTATTCTATTCCATTGGTCTATGTGTCTCTTTTTGTACCAATACTATATTGTCTTGATGATTACAGCTTTGTAGTAGAGGCTAAAGTCTGGGATTGTGATGCCTCCTGCTTTGGTTTTCTTCTTCAATGTTACTTTGGCTATTTGTCTTTTGTGGTTCCATACAAATTTTAGGATTGTTTGTTCAAGCTTTGGGAAGAATGCCACTACGATTTTGATTGGGATTGCATTGAATGTGTAGATTGCTTTGGGTAGTATTGACATTTTAACAATATTTATTTTTCTAATCCATGAGCATGGAATGTTTTTCCATTTCTTTGTGTCTTCTTCAATTTCCTTCATAAGTTTTCTATGGTTTTCAGCATACAGGTCTTTTACATCTTTGGTTAGGTTTATTCTTAGGTATTTTATGGATTTTGGAGCAATTGTAAATGGGATCACTTTCTCGGTTTCTCTTTCTGTTTCTTCATTATTAGTGTATAGAAATGCAACCGATTTCTGTACATTGATTTTTGTACCCTGCGACTCTGCTGAATTCAGGTATCAATTCTAACCATCTTTTGGTGGAGTCTTTCAGGTTTTTCATGTAGAGTATCATGTCATCTGTGAAAAGTGAAAGTTTGATTTCTTTGCCAATTTTGATGCCTTTTATATCATTTTGTTGTCTTCCAACACTATGTTAAACAACAGTGGTGAGAGCGGACATCCATGTCGTGTTCCTGATCTCAGGGGAAAAGCTCTCAGTTTCCCCCCATTAAGAACCATATTAGCTGTTGGCTCTTCATATATGGCTTTTATAATGTTTAAGTGTATT
This sequence comes from Paguma larvata, assembly GCA_030068075.1. Taxonomy (NCBI): domain Eukaryota; kingdom Metazoa; phylum Chordata; class Mammalia; order Carnivora; family Viverridae; genus Paguma; species Paguma larvata. The sequence goes on along the minus strand of CM057828.1, from coordinate 65,614,905 downwards.
CTTTTTATCCCAACTTTCTTAAGGGTTTTTATTAAGAAAGCATTTGCATTTTGTCAAATGCTCGTTCTGCATCTATTGCCAGAATGGTTCTTATCCTTTCTTTTATTAATGTCATATATCACATTGATTGATTTGTGAATATCGAACCAGCTCTGAAGCCGAGGAATGAATCCCACTTGATCATGATGAATAATTCTTTTTATATGCTGTTGAATTCAATTTGCCAGTATCTTGTTGAGAATTTTTGCATCCATGTTCATTAGGGATTTTGGCCTGTAGTTCTCCTTTTTTATGGGGTCTGTGTCTGGTTTGGGAATCAAGGTAATGCTGGCTTCCTAGAATGAGTCTGGAAGATTTCCCTCCATTTCTATCTTTTGGAACAGCTTGAGAAGGATAGGTATTAACTCCGCTTTAAATGTCTGGTAGGATTACCCTAGGATGCCAGCTAGCCCAGGACTCTTATTTGTTGGGAGATTTTTGATAACCAATTCAGTTTCTTCACTAGTTATGTATGGGTCTGTTCAAATTTTCTATTTCTTCCCTTTTGAGTTTTGGTAGTGTGGGGGTGTCTAGGAATTTGTCCATTTCTTCCAGATTGTCCAGTTTGTTGGCATATAATTTTTCATAATATTCTCTGATAATTGCTTGTGTTTCTGAGGGATTAGTTGTGATAAATCCATTTTCATTCATGATTTTATCTATTTGGGTCCTCTTTCTTTTTGAGAAGTCTGGCTAGGGATTTACCAATTTTGTTTATTTTTTTCAAAAAATCAACCCTTAGTTTCATTGATCTATTCTACTGTTTTTTGGATTCTATAGTGTTTATTTCTGCCCTGATCTTTATAATTTCTCTTCTTCTGCTGGCTTTAGGGTTTCTTTGTTGTTCCACTTCTAGTTCCTTTAGGTGCACTGTTAGATTTTGTATTTGGGATTTTTCTTGTTTCTTGAGGATTGGATTGCAATGTATTTTCTTTTTAGGACTGCCTTTGCTGCATCCCAAAGGATTTGTACTGTTGTATTTTTATTTTCATTTGTTTCCCTACATTTTTAAATTTCCTCTTTAATTGCCTAGTTGACCTATTCATTTTTTAGTAGGATGTTTTTTAGCCTCCATGCATTTGGAGGTTTTCCAAACTTTTTCCTGTGGTTGATTTCAAGTTTCATAGCATTGTGATCTGAAAGTGTGCTTGGTATGATCTCAATTCTTCTATATTTATTGAGGGCTGTTTTGTGACCTAGTATGGGATCTATCTTGGGAATGTTCCATGTGCACTAGAAGAAAGTGTATTCTGCTTTAGGATGAAAAGTTCTGAATATATCTGTCAAGTCCATCTGCTCCAGTGTATCATTCAAGGCCATTGTTTTGTTATTGATTTTCTGTCTAGATGATCTGTCCATTGCTGTAAGTGGAGTATTAAAGTCCCCTGCAATTATCAGATTCTTACCAATAAGATTGCTTAGGTTTGTGATTGTTTTATATATTTGCTTCTGAATGTAATGCATAGACATTTATAACTGTTAGCTCTTCCTGATGGATAGACCCCATAATTATTATATAATGCTCTTCTTCATCTCTTGTTACAGCCTTTAGTTTAAAATCTACTTTATCTGATATAAGTATGGCTACTCCAGCTTTCTTTTGACTTCCAGTAGCATGATAGATGGTTCTCCATCCCCTCACTTTCAATCTGAAGGTGTCCTCAGGTCTAAAATGGGTCTCTTGTAGACAGCAAATAGATGGGTCTTGTTTATCCATTCTGGATACTCTTTGTCTTTTGATTGGAGCATTTAGTCCATTTATTTTCAGTGTTATTATTGAAAGATAAGGATTTAGAGTAATTGTGTTATCTGTAGGTTTCATGCTTGTAGTAATGTTTCTGGTCTTTTGTGGTCTTTGCAGCATTCCCCTCAGAGTCCCCTTTAGGATCTCTTGTAGAGTTGGCTTAGTGGTGATGAATTCCTTCAGTTTTTGTTTGGGAAAACCTTTATCTTCCCTTCTATTTTGAATGACAGGCTTGCTAGATAAAGGATTCTTGGATGCATATTTTTCCTATTTAGCACATTGAAAATTTCCTGTTACTCCTTTCTGGCCTGCCAAGTTTCAATAGATAGGTCTGGTATTACCCTTATGCATCTACCCTTGTAGGTTAAGGCCCGTTTATCCCTAGCTGCTTTCAGAATTCTCTCTTTATCTTTGTATTTTGCCAGTTTCACTGTGATATGTTGTGCCGAAGATTGTTTCAAGTTACATCTGAAGGGAGTTCTCTGTGCCTCCTGGATTTCAGTGTCTGTTTCCTTCCAAGATTGGGGAAGTTCTCAGCTATGATTTGTTCAGGTATATCTTCCACCCCTTTCTCTCTCTTCTTCTGGAACTCCTATGGTACAGGTATTATTCGTTTCATTGAATCACTTAGTTCTCTAATTTTTCCCTCATGGTCCAGAATTTTTTAAATCTCTGTTTCTCAGTTTCATCTTTTTCCATAATTTTATCTTCTATTTCACTTAATCTCCCCTCTGCCTCTTCAGTCCTCGCTGTCATCGCCTCTATTTTGCACCTCATTTACAGCATTTGTAAATTCATCGTGACTATTTCTTAGTTCCTTGATCTCTGCAGCAATAGATTCTCTGCTGTCTTCTATGCTTTTTTCAAGCTCAGCGATTAATCTTATGACTGTTTTTCTAAATTCTTGTTCAGTTATATTGTTTACATTTGTTTTGATCAATTCTTTAGCCATCATTTCTTTCTGGAATTTTTTTTGAGAAAATTCTTCCGTTTTGTCATTTTGGCTAGTTTCCTGTCCCTTATGTGTCTTAAAAGCTTGTTACGTGCCCTGTATCTGCGAGCACTACTATATTAAAGAGGGCCTGTCCAGGGCCTGGCCTTTCAGGAGGTGTTTTTTGGAGTGTGTTACTTGTTCTCTGTTGTGACTTTGGTTACTTTATCTCCCTACTCTTAGCGATGTTTTGGACCCTCCACCAGGTGTGCTTTGATTTGTTCTTTGAAGTAGTCCTGGAAAGAAAATCAAACACCCAAACAAACCAAAAACAAAAAACCAGAAACACCAGCTGCAAGTAAACTACAGGGTGGAGGCGGTCCTGATGGAAGAGGCCTTATTCCGTACAAAGAGAGAAATGACAGGGGTGGGAAAAAGAAAAGAAAAGAAAATTGACCAGACACAGAAACTATACGGCCTAATCCACAGAACGAGAAAGGAAAATAAAGAAAGTGGTGTAGAACATGTATTGAGAGAATGGATTAAATATGTCTGCTTAAACAAACCAACAACCAGAGTGACCAGACTAGAGGAGGGAAGAGATAAGAAGGAGAAAAGGAAGGAAGAATATATCTATATAATAAGAATTGTCTGAGAATTAAATCAGGCAATGCAACAGCGCTGGTCTGGAGGAGGGACTGTCTGGTTTGTCAGCATCAATCCCGCTCCTGTAGATACGCAGTTGTCAGGCGCAGAGGGCTATGGTTTGGTGTAGGCTGGTCCCTGGCCTCCACTGTGGGCCTGCTGTCCGTTCCCTGAAGCCCCACCTTATTGGTGATGGGGAGAAAAATGGCGACATCCCAGTCTCTTCTCCACGGACCAGGTAACCCAAACCACTCTGTTCAAGCCATCCTCACTGTGCACGGGTGCAAACGAGGCAATTTGTCCCGCTCCGCTGACTCCTACACCTCCCTGCCACTCAGCTGGGACTTAAACCCCGATGTCTTTATGGTTCCCACTCCATGTGCCCCGGTTCTGGGGAAGGCAGTCTTGTCCTTTGAATGGTTATTCATTCCTTCTTCCCACAGGACTCCAGGGAAGAGATTGCTCTCTCCCACTGCGGACTGCGCCCCAGACCTAGTTACTGGGCTGGAGGCTGGCTCCCTTCCTCCCCAGGTGTGAGAACAGGGCAGCCGGCCCCAGTCCAGAGAAAGCCTCGCAGTTAGAGATTGGATCTTTCTCCGTCCCGGTCCAAGGTTTTTCTCTTGTCCAGATACAGTCCTATGCTTCCCCAGCTGCTCTTTCTCTTCCCTTTATCTCTCTGCAGAAGGGGATCACTCCCCTCCATTCATTTTATCCCTCCCAATTCGAAATCGTGCATCTATGGCCTGTCAGTTTTTCATGGTGGGTCTCTGTCACTTTGCCGCCTGGACTCTTGGAGTTCAAAGTCCTTTGGCCTCAACACTGCTGTATTTGAGAGATGAGGGAACTTCGGATCCCCCTACTTCTCTACCATGTTGGCCCTTCCTCCCAGAGGATTTTTATCATGATGGATGTTGTACTGTCAAATGCTTTTTCTGCATCATTGAAAAGATTATATGGGTTTATCCTTTCTCTTATTGCTGTATCACATTGATTTGTGAATATTGAACCACCCTTGCATCCTGAGAATAAATCCCATTTGATAGGTGGTATATAATTTTTTAAATATATTGTTGGATTTTGTTTGCTAGTATTTTGTTGAGGATTTTTGCATTTATATTCATGAGAGAGATTGATCTCTACCTCTCTCTCTCTTTTTTTTTTTTTTTTTTTTTGCAGTGTCTTTATCTGGTTTGGTATCATGGTGATCCTAGACTTACAGAATGAATTTGGAAGATTTCCTTCCCCTTCTAGTTTCTAGAATGGTTTGAGAAGAATAGGTATTAAATCTTTTTTAAGTTTTTTGGATTTTTTTTTTTTTTTTTTTTTTTTTGGTAGAATTCACCTGTGAGGTCATCTGGTCCTGGACTTTGGTTTTTTGGGAGTTTTTTTTTTATTATTGATTCAATTCATTGCTGGTAATTAGTGTATTCAAGTTTATTTCTTACTGCTTCAGTTTTGGGAGGTTATATGTATCTAGGAATTTATCCATTTCTCCTACATTGTCCAATTTTTTTGGCATATAGGTTTTCATAATTCTGTTACAATTGTTTGTATTTCTGTGATGTTGGTCATTATTTTTCCTCTTTCATTAGTGATTTTGTTTATTTAAGTGTTCCCCTTCCTCTCTTTTTGATGAGTCCAGCTAGAGCTTTATCAATTGTGTTCATCTTTTCAAAGAACAAGTTTCTGAATTCATCTGTTCTATTGTTTTTTATTTTTGATATTTATTTCTGCTCTAATATTTGTTATTTCCTTGCTTTTGCTGATTTGGGGTTTTGTTCCTTTTCTAGCTCCTTTATTTTAATTTTTAAGTTTATTTATTTATTTAGAGAGAGAGAGAGAGAGCACACGTGCATAGGGGAGGGTCAGAGAGGGAGAGAAAGAATCCCAAGCAGGCTCTGTCCTGTCAGCGCAGAGCCTGACACAGGTCTCAATGCCAAGCACTGCAAGATCATGACCTGAGCTGAAATCAAGATTTGGACACTTAACTGGCCGAGCCACCCAGGCACCCCTCCAGCTCTTTTAGATGCAAGGCTAGGTTATTCATTTGAGATTTTTTTGCTTCTTGAGGTAGGTCTATGTTGCTATAAACTTCCCTCTAGAGCATCTTTTGTTGCATCCCACAGATTTTGGACCATTGCGTTTTGATTGTCTCCATGTATTTAAATTAAGTTGCTTTAAATTCTCTGTTACTTATCTCCATTAAGTTTAGCTATCTTTCTGTGATTCTGTCCTGTTCTTTCATTTGGGACATATTCCTCTGTTCCGTCATTTTGTCTGCCTTTCTGTGTCTGTTTCTATGTGTTAGGAAAGTCAGCTACGGCTCCTGCTCTTGAAAGTAGCACCTTTATGAAGAAGGGGTCCTGTCATGCTCTGCAGTGCAATTTCCTCTGTTTGCCAGATCCTGGTGCTTCAGGGTGTCTCCTGTGTGTTTTGCATGAGCCCTACTGTTGTGGCTGAGCCACTTCTGCCTTCATTCCAGTCATCCACAATGGCTTTCTTTGCCTGCTATGGGCAGGGTTTGGTCCCCGTGTTGTTAGTGGGCCAGTCTGGGGCTACCTTGGGCTTGAGTCGAGTCAGACCAGATGCAATAGCACTAGAATGAAGGGTACTTTCCTTGTGTTGCTCCTGAGCAGCTTTTGTTGGTGGGAGGGGTCTGCAATCACACCAGCTGTCTGCCTCCAGTGTACTGCTGGGACTGCAGCGGGACTGGTGTGTATCGCTATCTTCCCCTTGCCCTAGGGCGAGAGTCACTTTGGAGTGATGCTTGCCCCTTTTGGGGCTGTTTGCACACTGCCAGGATTGTGGCACCACTTTGGATAGGCTCCAGCCAATGGCATATTGGAGGGTACAGGTCCACAGGAGAGCATGGGGGTCAGGGCTTGTGGCCAGTAAGTTTTGCACCCATTCACTATGGGAGGGGAAACGCAGCTGCCCAAAACTCTGGCCAAGGCTGGCCAGGTAGAAGGGGGCACTTCCACAGGAGAACGCCAGCGTGGGCACAGTGTAAGCAAGCCAGGTGGAGAGCGTTGATGTCATACCGGTTCCTGCAGTGTCCTTGTTTCTGAGCTGGGATGCAGGAGGGGGAAATGCTGCCTGCCAGCTCCTTTGTTCCTGGAAAAGTCCCCCAAAGATTCCTGCTCCTCCAGCACATGCTCTGAGATTAGCAAGCAAATCTCACTCCCATATACCCAGGCGTCTTTCAGACTACTGCTTCTATGCTGTATCTCCTTAGGGCTGTTTGTTTGCCGTCTCTTTAAGAGTGGGGACTTTTTCCCTCTTGCCATGCCAGCTCTCCCAGAGCTGAGCCTACTGATTTTTAAAATTCCACGTATTAAGCCCCTGCTGATTGTAAGAACTACAAAGTTACGACCCTGTAATGTTATGCCTGGGATTTCTGGTGTGAGGGTCTGTTTCTCTCCCCACTTCATGCCTCTAGTGTCCCTTCCTCCCTTGGACAGTCCTGTAGGTCCATTTAGCTCTGGACCACATCTTGGCCCTTCCTTCCCTCTCTGATGTGGCCTCATCTCTACATTTAGTTGTGGAGAGTCTGTTCTGCCAGCATTCAGGTCATTTTCTGGGTTATTTACAGTGATGTGGGTTTCCAGATGTATCTGTGGGATGGGGTGAGCTTAGGGTCTTCCTACTCTGCAGTCTTCCCCAGAAGTAACTATAAGTAAGATTCTTTATCACTTTGATAGCACTCTTAAATTCTCTCTGTGTTCCTTCACTTGGTTAGAAGGGGAACCAATTTCAGAAATTGTTGTGATTCACCTAGGATCCAGGTGACTTGGAGAAGTCTGAGCTCTTATTTCTAGTTTTTACTAGGTACCCAGGAAGTGGATGGGCTTTGAGGGATCGCCTCGATATCCTGGTACAAATGGACTTCTCTTACAAAGGTCCGAGCTGATGGTCACTATCTGCTGAGCTGCCTCAGTAAGAACCAGGAGCTAGGACGCCACCGTGGGAAGTGAAGTGGGCTAGGAAGCGGTGTGAGCTCGGTGAGTGTGGCTGTGGGGTAGAGCCAAACTCTGCCACTCAGCTCCTCCTCTATGCCCCACTGCTCTCCTCTTGCCCACATTAGCTCTCTCAGTAAATGGAAGGGCTGTTTTAAATTAGGAGATAGGTATTCTAGTTGGGCATTTTTAATTATGTTTTCATTTTACTCCTTTAGTTTGTCATGAACTAGCCCTGATAAGATACCTTTATTCAACAAAGTTTAGTATAAGTTGGATATTAACAATACAAACATAGGGGCGCCTGGGTGGCTCAGTCAGTTAAGCGGCCGACTTCGGCTCAGGTCATGATCTCACGGTCTGTGAGTTCGAGCCCCGCGTCGGGCTCTGTGCTGACAGCTCAGAGCCTGGAGCCTGCTTCAGATTCTGTGTCTCCCTCTCTCTCTCTCTGCCCTTCCTCTGCTCATGCTCTGTCTCTATGTCTCTCGAAAATAAATAAATGTTAAAAAAAAAATTAAAAAAAAACAAACAAACATAGAGTCCAACAAAAATGCCCTATGTATCTTTTTTCTTTTTTCTGGTTGTTTATTTAATAGAAAAGCTGTCTACCTTCCTCTGGAGGAAGGGACAGGCAGGGATGGGAGAACAGGACCGAGAGAGGGACAGCCCTTCTGGTTTATCAGCAGTGCCGGGTATCTTTTGAAATTTATGTTACCAGATACTATTGTCATTGATTTTGATTGGTTTTGTGTCTCCTCCCCCCTCTAGTAGAGAAGGTGACAGTTTCCTCACTGCACCATCCATGAGCCAGTGGAAAGCAGGACCCCTGATGGCAGGGAGAAATGGGAGGCCATCCATTCATAAGCCTGGTGTTGGAAGTTCACAGATGCTTTAAGTGTAGGCCTGGCAAGTAGCGAGGAGGCGCCAGGGGAGGCCGCAGGAAAACAGAATAAGGGGTAGGGGTGAGTATGTAACACTTCTACCTCTCCTTGACCTAAAAGTCTTACAGAAAGACGCAGATAAATAGATCACCAGGCCTGGCTGATTGTGTGTACTCGTCAAGGCCCCTGTGGACCTGCTCCCTTGCCTCTTCTCCACCCTCCCTTGGGAACATCTCCACATCTCCCTCATCCAGCAAGGTATGGCCCACACATTGTCCCAGCCCCATGCCCTAGAGCTGCGTTTTGTGTTTACGCAAGAACAAGGCCATTCCTATTTTCTGCCTCCCTTCTCAAATCTTGCCCTCTGGTCCTGGTTCACTCTTGGATTCCAAGCAGTGCAAAGGTTACAAAAAGAGGCAAGTGTGTGTGTGTGTGTGTGAGGTCTAAACCAGGCAGTGTGACTCTAGAGTCCTCCCTCCTGGTTGAAAAGTCGATAGATATCAAAGACTAATGGCAAATAAAGAAACCACAAGTCAATATGTACTTTCCAATAATTTTTTTGTTTTTAATATCAATTGATGTTTTAAAAAATACAGAGGTGTTTGACACAGAATAGCACCATTGTGTAGGACACACACAGTTCCTGCGCCCGGCACCTGAAGGGGGCTCTTCTTGCCTGGGCTGGGGACAGTCACTCGGGGCGTTTGACTCACACCAGTTAGTTTCCTGCCTCTGCCTCGACCCAAAGGTCTTACAGGAAGACAATAAATAAATAGAACACCGAGATTTTATTTTGCAGTCTGCCCAGTTCAGGTCTCTCAGAAAGAGAGAGGAGAAAAGTCCACACTGTGAGCGGGTGGGATGAATGGACATCAGGTCAGGTCAGCCATTCAGTGCAGAGCCCTAGAGTGACTGGGACTGGAAGATACTTGGGTCCTCTGGGTTGGCAATGGATTGTGTTGTTTGTGGGTTCGGGTTTTTATAAGAAGCAGACAGGCCCTATGTCCACACCAAATTCCTGCTCGGGCCCTCCTATGTCCATGGGTGCAATGTCAATGATGGGGAGGCGCGAGGTCTTCTGTGACCGGTACTCGATCATCGTCTTGCCCCACTTACCGGTGTGTTTCTAGGGGAGAAAGAGAGGAGACACTGTCCAGTGCCGGTTGCCCAGGACCCCAAAATGGAGCATCACAGAACACAAGGTGCAAAACATGTTCAGGGGCTCCCCCGACCTCGCCTTGGCTTGCTGAAGCCCTCTCCCCCTGTCCTTACCAGCAAGGGCCCCCTCCCCCACAGAGCCTCTCTTCACTCCATTCCGTAGGCAGACCCCCACACACGCCATGAATACTCCTCTAAGAATAACTGGACGTGCTAGGTAGGACTTCTTTCCCCTGAGCCCAGGGAGTGAAGAAGATACAACAATGGCACCTTTCCCTCACCCGTAACTCTGCACGCCTTCTCTACATAACCCCTCACGCTCACCTCTGAGGATCCTATCACCTTAGGCCTCTGACACCTGCTGTGGACCAGCCCTCTGCCTGCTCCAGTCTGAGCCGCAGGCAGCTCATCTCTGGAGGCCCCAGCCAGCCCGACTCACCGTGCAGCCATCCTTCAGGACAGTGTATGTGAACCTGCTGTTGCCCTCAGCCCGGATCTCCACATCATTGGAGCCCTGGATGAGCAGGGCCTTCTTGAGGTTGCCAGCTGCTTCGTCCAGGTAGGCAATGCTGTTCTTGCAGTGGTAGGTGATATTCTGGGAGCCCTCGGTGGACAGCAGGCGTAGGAAGGTCATCTGGACGTTGGCAGTGTTGGGAGCCAGGTTGTCATCTCCATAGCTGAACTGTCAGGGCAGAGAGTGATGGTGTGAGGCCCAGGAGCAGTGTCCAATGGGATACTATTCCTCTTCTTTCCCTCCTCTGAAGCCCTGAAGAAAATTGGTGGGCAAGGTGCCACCAACTTCAAGGGAGAAAGAAGAGAAAGGTTCTGAGGAGCTGGCTCTGGCCCAGAGCAGCCAGGTACTCACGTGGAAGCCACCGTTGATGGTTTCTCCAAACCAGATGTGTTTCTTGTCCTTGCTCTTGCTGCTCCACCAGTTCTTTTGGGAACATTCGCTGGGTTGGGGTAGACACAGGTCTCACCAGTCTCCATGTTGCAGAAAACCTTCATGGCGTCCAAGGTGCAGCCCTGGTTGGGGTCAATCCAGTAGTCTCCTGCAGGGGGAGAAGCCAGTAGCCCATCAGGGCTCAGATAGGCACAGACACATACTCCCGAGACGGCCAGGCCTGCCTGGGAGAGATGGAAAGGCTTCCAAGGACACGAGGGGGAGAGGCACAGGCTGGGAGGGCCACATGTGGCCAAAGGGAGGGGGGGGTGCAAGCAAAAGGGCAGGAGCAGCGCCTGCCTGGTAGATGGAACTCTACCCTCAAGTCCCGTCTGCATGTAGCCATAGCAGGAGCCAGGGCTGAGGTTTCTCTGGTGTGAAAGGGAGGAGCAACCATTTGCCAGAACCTTCCAGGCCTGGCTCTGGCCTGTGCCAAGAGAGGTCTCCTCCCTCATTCTGAAGGGGGCCATGCCCAGCGGGCTAACTTCCTGCTCTCCGGGGCCAGGGATCCTGCCCTGCAGCCTCACCGCTCTTCCATTCAGGGTGGCAGAGTTTCAGGTCCCGGCAGGTGCGAGCGGGGTTCTTGCGGGAGCCCTCGGGGCTGCGGATGCTCTCAATCTGGTTGTTGAGGGACTTGAGCGTGGCATCCACCTCAGCATCATGCTGTCTCAGGTTGCCGGCTGCCTGGTCAGCCCGCATGTACTGCAGGGGGTCGGGGCCCTTCTCTCTCTGGCCTAGGCCAGCAAAGGCAGACATGTCGATGCCAGGGCCAGGGGGACCTGGAGGGCCAGGGGGTCCAGGGTTTCCAGGAGGACCCTGCAGCAGGAAACAGAAATCAGCCAGGAATTGTGGGGATGTGCCCGTCCTGTGTACATCCCCACTTGCTGGAATATAGTATGGGTGAGGGGTGCAGCAGGCCCGGACCAGGAAAAATCACAGCACTTTCCCTACTTCTTCATCAGCCCCTCTCTCCTGTTTCCCAACACCAAGCATGGACCCTCTGAACCTCCAGGGAAAACCCAGGATACAGGATGCCGTCCTCACTAGCCGCAGGCCGATGCCCTGAAAGAGGCCCTTGGCACCAGAGAGCCCAGGCCTCCTGGATGCTGGGAACAGGCCAGACAGCGGGGAAGGAGTCAGGACACTTACAGCGGGGCCAGTTTCGCCCGAACGTCCGCGGGGACCAGGAGGTCCAATGGGGCCAGGGATTCCATTCGCACCATCTTTGCCAGAGGGACCGACGGGGCCAGGAGGACCCTGCAGGCCAGGAGAAAGGAGCCGTCAGCAAACGTGGAGGTATGGGGGGCTCAGGGGCAGCTGGTTGGGTGGCTGTCCTGAAGGGAAGCCCTGCAGCTTCACATTTCTCAGTCCGAGGGCCCAAACTCGTCTCTGCTTAGCCAGGGACCAGCAGGATGGCCCCTTGGCTCTTCTGCCGTCCTAAGCTCCTCGTTGTTCAGTCCTGTTCCCAGTGGGGCCAGCTGACAGCCAATAGCTGTTCTCATGTTCATCCAGCCTGTGAGCTCAGGTGCTTTTCTGGCCACAGTCTCCCCCCAGGCCAGTCCTCCCTCCGCCTCTGAGTGAGGCCCCCTGAGCCCAAGGCTTCCCTCCCGATCAGAGCATCCACGCCCGGCCCCACCCCTGAGGAAGGGCTCACTCCATCTCACTTACTCTAGGGCCAGAAGGACCAGCAGGACCAGAAGCACCTTGGTCTCCAGAAGGACCCTGTGCAGAAGGAAGAGGCAAAGGTCAGAGGTCAGCACAGACAGGGCCCCATCTTCCAGGATGGGAGGCCTTCTTAAATATGCATGTGACATGTGTCCTACCCCCCTCCCCTTTCCATTTGCTCCTCCTTCCGACCCTGAGGAAGTCTTGGAAATGTCTTTTTTTTCTTTTTTCTGTTTTTTTTCTTTTGGTCCTGGATATTTCTTAGGACGATCCCAAGGTGGGTTAACTGCATGGGACACTCGAGCGGGCTCTAAGCAGTGGAGGCACAGACAGCAATACTCACAGGAGGGCCGGGCAGACCCTGCAGACCAGTGAAGCCACGGTGTCCCTTCAGTCCCCTCTCGCCAGCCTCTCCAGCTTCTCCTTTGTCACCTCGGGGACCTTGCGGACCCTGGGAATGAAACAGACACAGGTTGAGTCAGGTTGGGTGGGGTAGGGGCCTCCTGCTGGCCTCATCTGAGCCGAGAAGTCCCAGGATCCACACGGTCCCCACTGGCCTCCAAGCCTGCCCCAGTCAGGAACCCAACAGAGGACACTCAGATACTCACTGGGATTCCCCGGGCTCCAGCCGGTCCTGCGGGGCCCATGGGGCCTTGTGCACCCTGTGAGGGAGAGAGTAGGAACCCTGTCAGCAAAGCCCTCCCCTGCCTGTGCCCCAGGCTGGGCCCAGAGACCTCCTGGACCCAGGGATGCGTCCAGGGCCTGGGGCGCAGGCAGGTGGTGCACGAGCTCCTGGCTCCTTCAGCCACCCTTCTCCACTTCCGGCTTTTACTGAATTAAGGATACTCACAGCTTCTCCTCGGTCTCCCTGCTTTCCAGTTGGGCCAGCGGGGCCAGGAGAGCCAGGGGCCCCAGGGGCTCCGGGAGCACCCACAGGACCAGTCTCACCACGATCACCCTGTCAGGAGAGAGGGCTCAGGCTTAGAGAAGAACGTTCCAGAAGAGCCATGGAGAAAAGGCCCTTCCAAACTGAGACAAGAGCACCTGCCAGCCTGCCTCCTGGAGCTGACCTGTAAGGCCCAACAGAATGTCCTCCCTGTCCCACTTCTCACAGGGACACCCAGATATTCACCTTGACTCCAGCTGCGCCATCTCTGCCAGGGGGGCCATCAGCACCAGGGCTTCCCTGGGCAAGAGGAAACAAGATGCCATTAGAGCTATCCCTGCCGGTCTCCCAGCCTGCTCCTCCTGTCTCCCCTCAGGAGCCCCAGGCTTGTTCCCTTCCATCCCACTAAAGCTTGGAAGCCCACCAGGCTTCCTTCTGCCTTCCTGCCCAAGTGCCCAGCTGTGATGGAAGGTCGCGGTGGGAGAGAGAAGGGCACAGAGACTATCGGCCGTCCCATCATCCCCTCCGGGGCACCAGGACTGGGCCTGGCTGGCCCAGAACACCTCTCCCTGGGAAGGGCCACACCCACAATGGATCCCCCTGCTCACCTCTCGTCCAGGTTCGCCAGAAGGACCAGTCAGGCCGGGAGGACCCACAGGGCCGGGGGGACCTCGGTCTCCAGATGCACCGGGAGCTCCCTGCTTGCCAGGCTCACCCTGGAGGGACAGCGACAAGGATGAGTGTGCACTCTATGAATCCCGCCCCAGAACATGCTGAGCCCTTCCAGAGAAAGGGCTGACAGACAGTTCTGAGGGGACAGAGTCAGGGGGTGGTGTTGCTTTTGCAGAGGCCCGGCCACTGCACCGAGAGCACTGAGTGGAGAACGCCAGCCAGGCTGGGCCCAGCTCTCCGGAGGAAGGGGCAGCCTTCACTCACCGACGGGCCAGGCAGGCCAGGGAATCCTCTCTCACCACGCTGCCCAGGAAGACCAACAATGCCCCTCTGACCAGCCAGACCTTGGGGACCTGGAGGACCATCGGGACCCTAAGAGAGGGGAGGCAGGAGTGAGAACCTGAGCTCTGACAGGGAGCAGCCCAGCCATCCACGGCCAGCCTGGCCGCCATTCACAGGTACCAGCACTCTTCCCCGTCAGTGGCCTCTCTGTGGTGTCCCCTCCCACTCCACGCCCTGTGAGCTCAGAAGACTTCCTGGCCCAGGCAAGGAAGGACTTACAGAGGGACCTTCATCTCCAGGTTCTCCCTTCTCGCCAGGGGGTCCGGCAGGACCTTGGAGGCCAGGGTCGCCAGCACGGCCAGCAGGGCCGCTGTCTCCTCGAGCACCTTTGGGACCATCTTTTCCAGAAGGACCAGGGGGTCCAGGGGGTCCAGGGTTGCCCTAGAAAAGCAAATGTAAGAAATGAGAACGCATCTCAGCCTGCCCCATCCAAGCTGCCAAAGCCACTGTGGCCCCAGGTCTAGCAGTTTCCCCCTGCGGCTCCCTCCACACAAAGGAAGCCTGACCCCCACCCCTGTCTACCTCTTCTACCTTCTCTCCCAGGAGGGAGCACTGAGCAGCCAGCCCTGACATGTCCAGGCCTGCATTTGCTTTTTCTGATCTACCTGGACTTCTTCCTGCCTCCTTTCTTTCAGCCTCAATCCCACCATCCCTCACAGAACAGCTCAAACCTGGCTCCTCTGACCCCTCAGCCTCTGCACCTCCCCCCCTGCACTTCACTGGTGATGAACTGGGTGACTTTTCACTGTCTCTCCTCCCTTCATGGCAAACTTGCTGTGGGCAAAATGTAGAACTTGTACAGGCCGGAAACCCAGAACGTGCTCAAGAAATATGTCAAGGCGATCGTGCCAGCCTGTCCTGCCCAGTGAGCCAGGAGTCTGAGGGTTCAAGCCCAAGCAGCAGGAAAGGTGGCCCGTGGCCAACAAGAGGGTCACAGCCCCTGGCTCCCCGCTGTTTAGGAGGAGAACAGGCCCCCACGATCAGTTACTCCCAGGAGTGGGAAAAGGCACAAAGGGACGGAGGCCAGCCTGTGCTCTTTGGAGCCCTGCTGGGACTGGCCGGACTCTTCACCCCATGCCAAGAGTAAGGTAAGAACCAGTCAGGAATGTCACTTACATTGGAGCCTGGGGGTCCGACACGGCCAGCAGCTCCAGGGAATCCGGTGGCTCCCTATATGATGGGAAGAAAGACCCTGAATCCCTCAGGCCCTCAGAAGGCTCAAGAATCATATTGGGGGACAGAGAGGTTCTGAGGCTGGTGTGAAAAGGGGCAAGGAGAGCTAGAGAGAGAAAGGGCCCCGTGGGGTCTGGCCATCGGATCAGGAGGCTGCAGCTTCTCTGCCTCCAGCTCCTGCAGGAGGAGGAGGGAGTGAGGGGGTGCATTCAGCCGGACAGCCAGTGCCTGGGCGCTGAGCAGGGGGCCTGCCCAGGGCCAGAGACCTCCCGGGATCACCGCACACTGGCAGAGAGGGGCACCCACTCTCCCACACGGCTATGGGGTGGGCTCAGGCTGGGGGCAGAAGCAAGGCTGAGAAAGGGGGTGAATCCCAGAGCACCACCGTGGGAGCATCTGGCCAGGCCTTCTTGGTGACAGCAGCTGCCGCCCCCGAGGTACCCTCCACCCCACCTGGTGGGAACGGGGGACGTCACTCACCGGGGGGCCTTGAGCACCTCGGGCTCCTTTAGGACCAGTCACGCCAGTAGGACCCTGGGAAGGAAGGAGAGAGACCGTGAGGCCTGGCCACCCAGAGGAGAGCTGTGGGCTTCTGGGCACGGGGCCTATCTGACCCCTAACAGCCGACCCCTGGGGGCTAGGTTTCCCAAGATGTAGCTCTCTTGGCACTAAAATCCTAGCATGGAGAAGTCATCACAGGTGGGCCTGCCACCCCCTCCAAAGACCTCAGCGGGGAAAGGCCTGGCAGGCATCTGCAGAGCCGGCCTGAGGTCTCCCCAGGCCCTCCCCAGGAGCCCGGCTGCTTCGTCCCCGGCCATCTGTCCTCAGTCTGCACTCTGTGTGTCTCCTGACCCCCATACCCTAGACAATGTAAGCCCATTTAGCTACTTTTGAGCCTTTATCCCCAAGTACAAATTCCTCCCCACAGCTGCTCCCTTCTTCTGGGACAGTGGCAGCAGGAGGCTCCAACATCTGCCAGGTAGAGGGGCTTAAACTCAGGTGGGGTGACACCCAGGCCTCCTGGCCATTCTCTGCCTGTCCAGGCCCCTCATCCTGCACCCCAACCTCCCTGCCCCATGGGAACAGCTCCTGGGGGAGCTCACTGCTACCCACCTGAGGCCCGGGAGCTCCAGAGGGGCCCTGAGGACCCGGGGCACCAGCATCACCTTTCTGGCCAGCCTCTCCTTGCTCGCCCTTGGCACCTGGCTGACCATCAGCACCCTGTTCCAAGAAGGAGGAGGCGGATGAGTGAGAGGCAAGCCAGATACTCAATGTTCTTCAAACGGGCCAGAGCTCTGGGTGAGTGTGCAGGTCAGTGAGTGAGTGAGCGAGCGTGCGTGTGTCCACCCTGGCCCGGAAGCTGCTCTGAGATGGGACTGTGCGATCAGTGTGGCTGCGCAAGGATAGCAGGAAGAGGCCATTTCCCTCTTCTTTAAATTCTGTCCCTCCCCCCCTCCCTCTTCCACAGGCTAGAAGGTACTCTCAGGTTTAGAGCCGGCCTGAGTGGAGGGGTGGGAAGGAGGGTGGATAGGGATACTCACGGGAGGTCCTGCGAATCCAGCAGGCCCAGGGGGGCCGGTCTCTCCACGTTCACCCTGTGGGAGAAGGGGCCGAGGAGAGGTGAGGCCTTACCCCTGCCTGCTTCTGTCCCCTCCTATGAGCCAGGGCCCTTCTGGGCCGGCCCAGCCCTTCCACAGTCAGCCCACAGAGAGGGCACGCAGATAGCCTCCAGCAAGCTCTGTCCTGATACAAGGGACCCAAGACGGAAGGCCGCTCTCGGTCGGGGGATCTGGCGACCTGAAGGCCCTCCACCTCAACCGCATCATGGAGATGAGGCCTTCTCCCTTCCATTCTCGTCTCTCCTCCCACCCCCAGACCCAAAGGGGCAGGGCGGCTTCTCTTGTTCCCAGGGGCCTGGGGACAGGGCTGGGCCGGGGCAGATACTTACCGGAGCACCACGAGCACCAGCAGTTCCCGCAGGACCAGGAGGTCCAACTTCTCCCTAGGGTGGGAAGGGGGACGAGAGCCACAGATAAGGGGTGGGGGTCAGAGTGGGGACCTTCAAGAGCAAAGTGCATCCAGGAAGCCCTGCAGTGGGTGGCCTGTTTTCTCCTTGTTGCCTCAGTCCAAGCGGTACTTCCTGGGGCCTCTGCTGGTGTACTGCCCCCCCCTCCTGCTCCACTGGATGGGGTGCACTGCCCCGGACTCTGCTTTTAAGAAGACCCCCATCCTCACTCCTCACAGCCCCTAATAGGCAGGAGGGTGTCAGCTGCTGAAGGAGGAGAAGAGACCGAGTCTTTGGCAGGAGATGAGGAGGTGAGACAGGGGAGGGAGCCATGAGGGAAGGGAGCTGTGACTCACCTTCTCACCATTGGCACCAGCAGGGCCAGGGGGGCCTATGGGACCAGTCAGGCCCTAGGGAGAAAGCAGACAAAGCTGAGGGAGGCAGAAGAGTTTACCAGGGACTTGGAGCCCGGCAGGGAGTCTGGGGACCTCACACTCGTGGCCCAGCAGAACTCCCTCTCACCCCATGCCCCCAGTTTTGTCAGGAGAGTCCCAAAGCTGCCCTGTCTGCACAACCGAGACAGGGCCAGGGGCTGCACTCACACACGGCCCTTCTCTGCCCAGAGCGCAGGGCTGGAGACCCCATGGGCTCCCCAAGGTGCCTGCAACCAGCATTCACTTACTCGTCCACCGTCCTTCCCAGGGGCTCCCTCGGGGCCTTTCTCACCAACGTCACCCTGTGGGAGAGAGAAGATGGGCCATCTCAGGAGGGTGCTCCAGCCCTGTCTCGCCCTGGTTGAGGCTGCAGGCACAGCTCCCGGCCCAGCAGGACTGGCTACGGATGCAGGGTGAGAGGAGTGAGATGGAGGGAAGGGCTGGGAGAGGGGGTCACTAAAAGGCAAACAGTACTGGAGGTGGGGGGGAGGTTTCCAAGTTCCTCAAGAGGATTAACCAGGGACGCCCCCCCCCCCCCACCAGGTGCTGTGGGGAGCAGGGGTGAGTGTGGTGCAGGGAAGCCAGCTTTGGGGGAGGCACAGTCAGCCTGATACTTACCCTGTCTCCCTTGGGTCCAGCGATGCCAGCTGCTCCCCTCTCTCCGGGCATCCCCTGCAGACCTGGAGGGCCCTGAGCCCCAGGGGGGCCAGCTGGGCCAGATGCGCCCTGTGGGGCAGGGGAAAGGAGTCTGTAGTGGGCAGCACCTGCCCAGGCCCCCTTTCCTTCCCTTCCTCCTGTGCCAGACCTCCTTTCTGTCTTGTCTTCCATCTTTCCTTATCCTGTCTTCATTCCTCCTGAGCCCCATCCCCTCCCTCCTCCTCCCCCAGCAGGGCCTCCTAGGCTGCCCCAGGCAACCCAAACAGCCTCACTTACCTTGGGGCCATCAGTGCCAGGAGTGCCAGGGAGGCCACGGGCACCCTGGAGGCCCTGGGCACCGGGAGAGCCACGTTCACCTGGGAAACCTCGTTCGCCCTGTGGCAGAGACACCATGGAGCAAGTCAAGTGAGAGCGATGGGGCAGAGACCCAGGGAAAAGCAGGGAGCAGAGCGGGCCCCCGGGACCCGTGTGCGGCGCTGCAGAAATGCACAGGGAAAGGGCAGGTTTGAGGGGCCACCAGAAATGGCCAGTACTTACCCTGGGGCCCACAAGGCCGGGGGCTCCAGCTTCACCAGGAACACCCTGGAGAGCAAACAAGGGCGTGTGTGAGAGAGCGGAAGCTTGGATGTCCCACAGCCGGGGAGGATGTTCCTCCTGCTGGAGGCTGAGCTGGGACTGTCCTCCGAGGAGAGCTGGGATGTGGCCTGGACACTCCCGGCCTCCTGGGGCTCCTCGTGCCCTCCTGCACAGCAGAAGAGACCTTCCCATCTAAACAGTTTGAACCTGCAAAGAGCCCCATCCTCACCTGGTCACCTGGTTTTCCACCTTCACCTGGGGGACCAGGAGGGCCAGGAAGTCCCTAGAAGGCAAAGTGACACGCATTAGCAAAAGAGTAAGTTTACTCCTCCCACCCTCCAGGGAGGCCCAGCACAAGGCAAGAGCCGGGACTATAGGGAAGCCTCATCCCCCTGTCCCCCTAAAGGGGCGAGCCCTCCACCTGTAGTACCTGCTATTGCCCACAGAACCCTGGGCGTGGAGAGGATTGAAGAAGGGGCCCAGTGCAGCCACCTACCTGGAACCCAGATGGCCCAGGGGCACCCTGCTCGCCTCGTTCACCAGCAGGTCCCTGCAGAAGGAAACGGAGGTGAGCTGAGTGCTCCAGAGAATCTAAGAGCCTCAGACACAGGGGGGACTGGAGTGGCCAGCGAGAGGCGCCTAGGCCAGACACCCCCCCGCGTGCCCAACAAAGGTGTGCGTGAGTGCGAGCCTCGCTCTTCTCCCACCAATGACCTGCACTCCTGAAATGGGTGGGGTCCTGCAGGGCCCACACCCAAACCGTTAGTTTCAATGCTGAATGGGCCTGCGGTGCCTCCACACCACCGCCCCCATGCCCACAGGGCCACCTAGGGAGGCCGGGCAGGTACTTACAGCGGGTCCAGGGGGGCCTGCGGCACCGGTCTCCCCATCTTTGCCAGGAAGACCCTATAGGGAAGAGAAAAGGGTGAGGTCCTGACACACGCTCTTCGGTTCCGTAGATCCCGGCACTGGGCAGGTACGTTTGGTGGCCCTGAGTTTCCAGACCTCCGTGATGCCCCATCCTGAACTCCATTTCTCCCCTCTTTGTTTCCTGAGCCCCTCCTTTTCACAGTCTTTCTCAGCATGGGAGTCTTCCTCATCTCCTGACTACTGACCAATAGTAACTAGAAGTCGTCTTGTATGGACCCCCAAAGGGCCCAGAGAAGTATGGGCTCAGCCACAGGACTCCACACTGCTAACTCAGGACCCCAGGAACCGGCCACGGACGCCTCTCCCCTTGGAAGTGTCCGGCCGGCACCAATGCGTGGGCAGTGAGACGGGGCACTTACTCTCAGTCCAGGAGCACCGGGCAGTCCCTTCTCACCAGCCTTGCCAGGCTCGCCCTGGAGGAAAGAATGCAGGGCCATGAAGGAAGGGTTTTGGTGGGAGAGGGGGGTAGAGCAGCAGGGGAGACTGGAGCTTGGGGCCACAGCCTGATGGACAGCAAAAGCTCAAGCCCAGTATCAGTGCCTTCTCATGCTCAGAAGTGTGACAGCACTGCCCCATGGAACAATGTCACGACTGAGATGTCCTGAAGCTCTAAGGAGCCCTGGCCTTCACCCGATCACATGCACTCCTGCAGGACATGGGAGCCCCAGCTGCCCATGGCACCTAGGGTCCCACTCAGACCTGCCCTTGGGCTAATTCTATTTAGAGCCAGTCCTCTCCCCAGGGGGCAAGGTAGATGGCACCATGTGGGAGGAAATGGAAGGGCAGGTTATTACTTACGTTGGCACCTTTGGGGCCAGGGAAACCCATGACACCAGGCTGCCCACGAGCGCCCTGAGGACCTGGAGGTCCAGGGCGACCATCTTCACCAGGGGCTCCCTGAAAGAGAGGACACCATTCTCAGAATGTAGACGCTCTTCCCACATCCGTCCATCCACCATCTACTATGTGGCAGGTACAGGGCTAGGGAATGACCAGACACGGCGTGGAGGATTGGCCAGGGTTTTGCCCGGCAGCCCGCACCGCATATGTGGACCCCGTCAGCAACAAGGTGCTGCTTAAATGAGAGGTTTTGCCTCTAACGGTTCACACCAGGCTTTGTGCTCCCCCAAGGAAAGGCCCAAAGGCACGACGAGGTAGCATTTTCAGAGCTCCACATCGGGCCCAGGTTTCTACCATCTACACCCCGCCCTCATTCTCAAAATTCAGGGCCTGCCCCCACCCAGACTCCTGTCTCTCTTCCTACCTGCCTCCCCAAGGATATCCCCTCCGCCCCTCCCAACAACTCCAAATGGTGGACTTACAGAAGGACCAACTTTGCCTTGAGGACCAGCATCACCAGGGCGTCCAGTGAGGCCCTTTGTTCAGGAGAGAGAGGGTGGGTGTCAGGGCAAGCCCCAGGTCCTCCCAATCCTCAGCACAGGGCTGGAGGGAGTAGGTGGGGGAGGACATGAGGACTCTGATCACAATTGGAAGTCAAGGGCAAAAGTGGCTATGCTACTTACCCGGGCTCCAGGAAGGCCAGGCTCTCCAGGACGGCCAGGATCACCGTTGGCACCCTTCGGGCCAGCAAGGCCACTGGGCCCTCGCTCTCCAGGGGCTCCCTACACAAGGGGAGACAGGAGTCAGCAGGAGGCCATTTGATCGGCCATGCAGGGACCCCAAGCCCCTCTTCCCCCACTCACCTTTGGACCTGCCAGACCATCTTGACCTGGGAAGCCACGGTTGCCGGGAGCACCCTAGGAAGAAGTGGGAGGGTAGGTGGTGAGCGAGAATGGCCCCTGAGCCAACCAGGACTCCAGGCAGCCCAGCCAGGCTCTAGGGGATCAATCCCACCAACCCACAGCTTCTGTGGGGCTGTAGCTACGGCAGGCAAGATTCCAAGAGAGTAACTTCTTGGGCCTGACCTGGGGAGTAGCTCAAACCATTTCATGCCCTCCTGGGGGTGTGGGGTACAAATAAGAAGGGCTCCCTGTGCCTGTGGCAGTGAGTAGAAAAGAGGAATCTGATACTCAGGCCACTTGACAAGAACACAAAGACTCAACTTCCACGTTCAGGTCACACCCTCCAGAAAGTGGAGACTAGGAGTCCCCTTACTCCAAGAGTAGGGGCCCACTTACCCTTTCTCCAGGGGGACCAACGGGCCCAGCACCACCAGGCTCTCCACGGGCACCTCTTTTGCCTTCTTCGCCAGCAGGACCAGGGGCTCCTTGGGGACCAGAAGGGCCCTGAGAACCAGCACAAAAGAGAAACAGGGCAAGTTTTCACCGGGCCCCGGGTCAATCACCGCCCTGGCACGTGGTGGAAGTGGCCTGCGCTGTTATTGCAGGGTCGGGGATTTGGGGAAGAGGGGCCATAGAGGATCGGCCCAGGAAGAGCAGAAGTGGCCCAGTGGGAAGAAAGAGGGTGTAAAGCTGCAACTGTTCAAACGGGTCAAAGATGGGAGCTGAAGCTGCATCAGCTTCTCAACCCTGATGTGTCCCCTCTTCTGGGTCTGAGAGGTCCCACATTAGGGGACAGGGTTACAGGGAGTAGGGCTGGGGGATGGCCTTGGGCTGGTGGCAGATACTCACAGGCTCTCCCTTGGGGCCTTGTTCACCTTTGAAGCCAGCAATACCAGGCTCACCCTTGAGAAAAGACAGAGGCAGGTTCTCACACGGGGTTCTCCCCATTGACCCTGCCCCCACCTCCAGAAACCCTTAAAGGCGTGCTGCCCCCCAACCCCCAACAAAGGACACTGGTGTGAGCGCAGGAAGGAGGGATGGCGGGGTTCACTCTGGGTCTTACCGTCTGACCTTTCGGGCCCAGGGGACCAGTTGCACCTTGAGGGCCAGGTGGACCACGGGGCCCAGGGAAGCCGGGAGCACCAGCAATGCCCGGAGCACCCTGTCAGCATGAGTAGAAGAGAGGGGCATCAGAAGAGGGGGCAAGGAGGGACCGACCCCACCTGGAAGAGCCAAGTCCAAGGGCAACACTCACAGCAGACCCTTTGGCTCCAGGAATTCCATCAGTTCCAGGGTTACCCTGAGAAAAGAGATGGTGTCATTATAAAATAAATAGCAAAGACTAAACCCCAGCCACCTCCCTGCCCTCCCAGGCTCTAGGTCCAGGGGCTGGGCCAGCACCTGGCCGTCCCAGACATGGTCCTGCTGGGCGTTTCAAGGACAGGATGGGGTTAGAGGAAGACATGCCCCTAAAGGCCAGGGAGCAGGTACCGGGCCTAAGTGAAGGTTTGGTTGGTGGGGCTCTGAACGGGCTCCACTTCTCTCAGGGTCAACAGCACCCTGGCCACAGACCCTAGGCACTTCAGGCCAAAGGGAAGCTGTACTTACAGAGGCACCGGCGGGTCCGGGGGACCCAGGAGTACCGGGTTCACCGCGAGGACCTTGTGCGCCTTCGGGACCTCGAGCACCAGTGGGGCCAGCTTCACCCTGGATAGAGACAGAGAGGGGTGGAGTGACGAGAAGACAGGGGGCAGAGACCTCTCGCGGGCCAGCAACAGCTCAGGGACAGAAGCGGAGTTACACACATGTGCTTACTGTGCGCGTGTGTGGGGGCGTGTTTCCCACATGGTCCCACAGGGCCCCCCAAGTGAGCCTGCCAACCCGATGCCGTCCCCCCACGCCTCCTCTGCTTTCCATCTCCCCTCCACACCGTAACCCCCCATAGCAAACGCACACCTCCATGCTACAGCATCAGGCCTCAGAAAGGCCAGTGCAGTGCTGGGGGTCCTGCCCACGCTGGGCGGCGTAAGCAGGTAGACGGGCAACCGAGGTGGGCAGCCTTTACCTCCCACCTCCACCTATTCCTTCACTGGGGAAAGGGGGGCCCTCAGACATCTGGGCTCAGGGCACCACTCCACTGGTGTCTGGCCGACACGCGAACGCCGCCACTCCCAGGCTCTGGCCCAGGCCTGTCTGAAACCAGCCAGAGAGCCAGGGCAAAAGAAAGCGGGACAAGTGCCCCACGCTACTTGCCCCTGCTCTGACCACGGTCCAGTCCTCCTCGGCTCCTGGCAGTCCCTGCAACCCCCCAAAATGGCCTCTGCCTTTACTTTCATTTTTTTCCTGAAAGTTACAACTGGCTGCAATCTGGGCTCTCTGGCCGGCAAGTTCCCTGGGGAGGACTGCTGACCTGGAGGCAGGGCAGAGCCTCCTCAGGTTTCTTCTCAGAACATTCTTGCTTTACTCTTGTAATTATTATTTTCTAAAGGTCAGGCCCCCTCACCTTCCGCTGTCCCTCTTCACAATGGGTCTCCTTCACCCAACTCCCAGGGCCTCAGACACTGTCTGGTTGCCATGGAAACCCCCAGGAGGGGAAAGGCAACCTGATGCCAGTGACCACATGGAGGCTCCTTATTCATCTCCCAGCTGCCTCGGGAGAGAATTCCCAAGGAACGTGTGCACTGGAATCCTTCTTGGGCCACAGGGGCCTTTCCCTGAACTGGCTGGCCTCCCGCTGGCCCCTATTAATCCTTGGAAGAACTCTGTTAATACTGCCTGGAAGAGCCAGCTTCCCCCCCCCCGCCCCCCCACTCATGAGGCAGGGGTAAGAGGGAAGCTTGGAGCCATCTCCTTGCCCGCTTCCTCCAGCTCTCTTCCGGGTCTAGAGTTTGCTTTCCTTCAGTTCCTGGTCTCCTGCTCCCCTCCAGATCTCCGGTGTCTCGCCATATTTTTCTACCTTCCCCCAAACTGAAGCTGTAACTGTACCTCCAGCTTTTTATCATTCCATCTTAGTTTCCCTTCCAGCTGGTAACTGAAACGCCTGGCTCTTCCTTGCCTCCGCGGAGAGCAGCAGTGGGTGGGGGTGGGACACACTCCTCAGAAGGGAAGTGGGGACCGTCCAGGGGGCAGTCAGCGAGGCTTATGGGATGTGGGGGGGTTCCCAACTCCACCTGCAGGGCACGTACCTTGGCACCGGGAGCACCAGGGAAACCAGGACCTCCAGCAGGACCCACGGGACCCTGGAGGAAGGAAGGAGGTGGAAAGGAGAAGGCTGTTTCTGGGCAGTATTTCTGCAACCCCCAAAGCAAGCCACCCCCACACCTCACACTCCTTCCATTGTGACTCAAATCTCTGGATGAAAACCGCCTCCTGCTGCCTGAGCCTGACTTCATGAGGCAAAGCCGGTTTCTAACTATTGATGTGGTGAGAAGCAGATGATTCTTTTACCTCCCTATCTATCCTTCCTCAAAAGAAGCTGAAAGGATGGCTGAGAAAAATGAACCATCGCTTCAAAGCTTGTTATCGACACACTAGGGTAATACAGATTCTTCGCCCTTTGCCTAAGGAGCCCCAACACTGCCGTGGTTGCACTGAAGGAACAGCGCCAACCCCACTGGGCTGCTGAAAGGGACACCTACCACACAGATGACAGGCACTTACCGGAGGCCCAGCAGGGCCTGGTTGACCGTCGTTGCCCCGGGCGCCCTATAAGGGACAAGGAAGCGTCCATGGTGAGAGGTGCCTGACCAACAGGCCAGACCCTCCCTACCCACAGTCCACCGGCACAGAAAACGAGCGTGGTGCTGTGCCCAGGAGCCCCAGGGCTGAGTGGGGTGCTGGCTAAGGATCGGCGCAGGGCAGTCCCCCAGGAGGAGCAGCCCCGGAACCCCTCCGTGTTGGGGGCAGCAGCGGGCATATTCTCAGCTTAAACAAAGCTGGGTGATTTCCTAGCTCTTCCATCATTTCTTAAACTTCCATTTAGACCCCAAATATCCCCAACACCAAGGCCAAGTTATCATTTAAAGACTCAGTGAAATGAAACAGCCAAGCAGCAAACCTAACACAATTCCTCCCGCAGGCTCCCGGCAAGGAAACACCTCCGGGTACTTGGTGAACCTCCTTGGCTAAGGCCTCGCCTTGGTTAAGTCCAGGATGCCTCTGGGCTCCGCCCCCTCCCCACCCACTCCAGACAACCTGTTTCTAAGGAAACACAGATGCTGCCACTGGCCAGGCAGAAGCCCTGTTCTGCAATGGGGACAGAGCCCTGGGCGCAGCCTGAGGACCGTATCTGAGCTCTTGCACTTGAGAGTCCTTTACACAGGAAGATCTGGCTGCCGGGTCTCTCCTTAGGACTAATTTTGAGGGCTTTTTCCCCCAGGTTTGTGGTGAGCGCCTCCCATTTCTCTCTCAAAGCCCTTCAGCGCCCAGGGAAATTTTACCCAAACTCTAGGAACCATTAGGCTAGGCCTGGCACCTGGTTCTTAGCAGGGGCCAGAAGGCGACCTATCCCCAGCTGAGCCCCGCCTGCCTGCCTCTGCCTCTTCTAGGGTGAAGAAGAAGGATGCTTTAAGGGGAGCTCATATTTTAAATAAGACTCAGCTCTTCTTCCTGGCTGTCGCCCATTTCTCCGGACTGAGACGCTCCAGATTGGCATTAAACAGGAACGCAAGAGGAGACTTGACACAAAAAAAATGTCAGAGGGAACACAAAGCCTCAGCACCGGCCAGAGCCCATCCTAGGCCAGGCCGGCTGCTCCAGGAAGCTCTGGAGCACCCTCCCTCCAGGGACTGGCCAGAGGAGAGGCCCAGGGCCCAGCATGACCCGTGAGGCCCGTTCTGGCACCTGTGGCTCTCCCTGCAGCAGGGCTGGGAGAGGGCACAGTCTGGCCCAAGGGGGCACGTGACCACAGCAGGCAGAGGCCAGCCCAGTGCAGTCTCGGGCCCAGTCTCGACACCAGGCCTGCACTTGGAACTGCGTGACGTTGTCAACTTTCTATGCCAAGGCCTACGCACAGCCTGCCAGCCCTGCCTCCTGTGAGGACAGGAACCAGTGGGGAGGAGCAAGGAGCGGGGCCTGCTGTGCCCAGGAAGGAGGAAGAACAGGGATGCGGCTCGCCTCTGCCCCTGACAGGGCGCGGCCACCACGGCTCCAAACCCGGCCAAAAAGCCACAAGCCAGGTCCTAATCGTCTGCAAAAATAGCAGTGTTTCTTGGCAGCTCCAGCACTCTCTAATCCCCTCACACAAAGTGACGCTGGGACAAGGCACCTCAGCAGCTCTGGGGGACACACGGGGGTCGGGGCTGGCTGTTACTTCACTGGTCTGCTTCGGTGGGAATTTCTGCCAAACGGATACATTACGCGGAAAGCAGCAGAGTGAGTGACGCTGATTTACTTTGGCCAACCCTGCGACGACCCGTGAGGTGGGGCCTCAGAGCTTGGGTGGCTGGGGTGTGAGCTCAACGGACATAATCTTTCTTAAACACAGCTTTCATCACTTCACTCGCCTGACCAAGCGCCTACAAGGGCTCTCTATTG
The DNA here is from genome assembly GCA_030068075.1 of Paguma larvata. Lineage (NCBI taxonomy): Eukaryota > Metazoa > Chordata > Mammalia > Carnivora > Viverridae > Paguma > Paguma larvata. Next base: position 65,587,991 of record CM057828.1, on the reverse strand, counting down.
CTGAGGGATCAGAAATAAACACTTGCACCCTCCGCCGGCCGCAAATTCCCTGCAAATCCCCGTGCCCTTCACTTCCCACGTCAACAAGAGGCCACCCGAGCCGGAGGCTGCAGAGCACGGTCTTAAGCTATTTAACCTTTCTGTGCCTCAGTTTCTTCTTCTTCTCTAAAATGGGGAGAAGAACAGAATCTACTTCACAGGATCTGAGGGAAGATTAGATGAGACAAAGCATATAAGGTATTAACCCAAGGAAGTGCCTGTGGCATGGTGGCCACTGCGATTATATCGCAGTATTACCGGCAGCGGTGGCGGCAGCAGCAATGTCAAGTATAAAGGCCCCATGAGTTGGTGCCAGACTGTTATGCTTTAATAGGGCATCATCTCAAAAGCCAGAAAGAATAAAAAGTAGCACAACACTGTAAGTCTGTCCATAAATTCAAACTGGATTGACTGGGGGGGGTGGGGGGGGCACTGTGAAGGGGATTATCTAATCATCCAGCCTGGTTATGAGAGAGCTCTGCCCTCACCAACCAACCCTCCCGCCGCTGGCTTCAACTGTGCAGACTCGGGCCTGGGGATTTGCGGCAAGTTCACTCAGAGTGAATCCTCACGGGATGACAATCCTCTCTGCGCCTCATGGGGTCGTTTGGAGGGTCAAGGAAAACAGCCCTATGTGAAAGTGCCTCGTAATCTCTAAAGGGCCGGCCAAATGGTGGGTTTCGGCCTTGTCATTACTCACCGCAGCCCCCGCGGGGCCAGTCCGTCCTCTCTCACCAGGCAGGCCGCGGGGACCCTGGAACGCACACCAGGACAGCACACGCATGAGTCGGCTTAACGACACTCCGCAAGTCCTTCCCAGACACCAGAGTGGGGAGCATGCATGTGCCCTGGAGGCAAAGGTACGGGTGCCCCCGATCCTGCTTCCCAACCCATCTAGGACATCTCGGATCACATCGAAGGCGCTTCTGCCCAGGAGGAGCACACACGGGCTCCTGTCCTTACAGTAACGTGTCACGTCACAGGCACATCTTGCTTTGTGTAAGAGATAAACACCCCAAGACATGGAGAATAAATGGAATTCTAAAATACTGAAGCCCATCTTAAGTGTGTTCATGGGCTATTTCAAGGAAACGTTGGTGAAACCTTGAACAAACCATCTAAGTGATAAATTTAGCTTTTCGATCTGATCGTAACCAGATCAAATCTACAAAACCGAGTATGTACTCGGCACCGAGGGAGCCGCGGTGCTTATGGCAGGGCCACCTGCGAGGCTTTAGGAGATGTCTGAAGAGCGTCTGGAGGCCCCCCCAGGGGAGGGAGAGTCATACTCACCATCGGGCCCGGAGAACCATTCTCACCCGGTGAGCCACTCTCACCCTGGAAAAAAGATGCACGGTGTCAGCGAGCGGGACCCCATGGTCCCCGAAAACTCCCAAGGGAGAAGCCGAGAGCTCTGGTCAACTCGGCTACCGCCAAGACCCCCAAACTTCAGTTCTGCAAGGGACAACCCCCCGAGCTCTCCAGGCCCGCTGCTCGCCCATCAGGAGGGAGGACTGGGTATTCCCGACCGAAGCTATTCCGACACCCTAACTCCGCCGACGCGACAGCATCTCCTTGACTGGAAAGAAAGGCTCCTCCATCGTCCCCATGTGCTTCTTGGTCCTTACCTTCACGCCTGGAGCGCCGGCTTCTCCCTTAGCACCATCTAGACCTGGGTAACCCTAGGGGACAAGAGAAAACGTTCGATCACACTCCTGGAAGAAGATTCGTGCCTCCAAATGACTTCCCCTGACAGACTTTTACTGTCTCTCCCCAGGGCAATTCCTTCCTCCCGACACCTGCATCTGTGATACTTACTCTGTGACCCTTGACGCCAGGCAGGCCTGGGGTTCCCGGGAAGCCGCGAGCACCCTGCAGTCCAAAGAGGAGACGTTGAAGGCGCAGTGAGGAAGGGCCGAGGAAGGGCGGCCCTGCGCTGCCAGAGAATCCCCAGAGCCCGCTCCCTCAGGCCGCGGGGGGGGGGGGGGGGGGGTCGGAAGCCAGCACTTGGACAGCTCTTTCGGTAGATCCCAGAGCCCCCCTCACTGTGCCCCCCCCCCGTCTTATGGAAAAACGGGTGTAAACCACAGCTGCCCACCTCCCCCACCCCGTGGGCCTGCGTTAGGACCCTAAACATCGGATGTATGTAGGGGCTACTGGACTCCTGCTTTAGAGGTGCGCTAACTGAACTGGACGCGCTGGGTGTGAGGCCACTGCCTTGGCGGCAAAGGAGGGAGACTCAGAATGACGTTCGAGGCTGGGAAAGGCAGGGAGGGCTTTACCTGAGGGCCAGGAGGGCCTCTTTCACCAGATTTCCCAGGCTTTCCGGCTTCACCCTGAAGGGAGAGAGATGTATTTCAGCCTCCCCAGAAGACAAGCTAGCACAGTCGGCACGATCCAGACCACGTCTCTCCTCCTGGTCTTCTATGCCTTTTGCTACCTGCTTACTCACCCCCTCACCTCCTTCGGAGGAGTCCACACTTTGAATGCTTTTCCTGGGTCATGATGCGTTCTTTCGGACAGCTGGGCAGGCCTCTCTGTGCCCTCCAGCCCCCAGCTGCCCCAGGAGGCGGGGGGCAGTGGTTCTCTCTCCCCTCCTAGGCTCTGCAGACTGGGCCAGCGCTGCCTTCCCCTGAGAGACTTTTACTGTCTAATGCGAGATTCATAAGAATAGCTGGAGAGCCCACTCCTCTCCCTTCACTTCGTTTGCATCCTTCGCAGACATCCTGACTCAGGCTGCGCTTTTCCTAACTCATTTACAAGTAAGATGATGCTGGGCTGTTGAGTGTCTTCCTTTGTTTTTCCTTCTCTCCGTCTGTCCCCTTGTGTTTTCCCTTTCCCTTCTCTCATTTCTCAATTTCCCTTCCTGGAGCTAATGATGTTTTAATTATTTCCCTTCCCAGTGGGTCCAAAGCCGTCCCCGGGCACTTGCAAGTGGGAATGTAGACAGCGGACAGTGTCCGAGGCTCTGACGGACCAGTCCTGCCCCTAAGGACACTTGCCCCCGGACCAAGCCAGGGGTGCTTCTGCCTCACACACCCCCCAGCACATACACCCCCTCCAGGCCCTTACAAAGAGGCCTCCCCTCGGCTGACTACTCAGGTGTACTCACGTCATCGCCAGGCTTTCCAGGAGGGCCAGGAGGACCGCGGGGACCCATGGGACCCTACAAACAAAGTGAGGGAGTCTAAGAGATGGTTGGAGGGAGACGATACCGAATCAGTGGACCAAACTTTGGGACTATAGCCTCTGGCATCTAGTCCCCCCATGAGGAAGAAAGATGGGGTGCAGAGCAGGGAGCCCACTGTGTGCTGAGAGAGAGAGAGAGAGTGCAGAGCTGACTGTACCGGAAGGCGGCAAGCAGCACAGGCCAGGGGCGGCCCAGAAAGGGGACTGTTAAGACAGAGCTCCTGTTGGTCCCTGCCCCCTGTGGTTCTCTGTCAGAGATCCCACAGAGCTAAGAAGTGGCATCTAGATTTCCTCCGGAGCCCTCCCCTGGGAAAGCTCTGGGCAGAGCCAGGGAGCTGACGGTGCTGGGGGCTGGGTGGTACAGCACGGGAGGCCCCCCAGGAGGAGGGCAGGGCCCCGCACTGGTACTCACGGAGACACCGGGTTCCCCAGGTTCTCCAGGGTTGCCTTGAAATCCTTGAGGTCCCTGAAAAGGAACAGAAGGACGCCAGGTCAGCTCCACAAACTGACATCCGAGAGCTTAAAAGCATCTGTACCGCCACCAAGAGGAAAGACCCAGTACTTACGGGAGCACCAGCAGGGCCTGGAGGCCCTCGAGGTCCCATGGGGCCCTGCGTCGGAACAGAAGAGGAGGACGTTTACTGGAAGCGCCTCGCCAGCGGCCTCCCGTGTGCCACCTCCTCCCAGCCAACGGCCCAGACAAAGGACAAAAAGTTACTCTGTGGGCCGGGGGCGCCCAGCGGCTGCCTCCCCACCACCCCCCCCCATTTCCCGCTCCCCACGCGACAATCTATTTATTTATAGGCACCATTTGGATAGAGAAGCCGGCCTTGCTCTCCCCTGGCCCGCGGCCATGTTTACTAAAGTCTGAGTTTCATTTAGCCTGTGCCAAGTCGAGGCTGCAGGGCTGAGATTTCCTGCTGGAAGTCTTGTGGATGCTGGAGAACAGTGGCTGCTGTCTGCGTTCTTCAGTTCTCATTCCAAGAGCAATAGCAACCGGCCTTGCAACAGATCAGCCTATATGTGTCTCTCCGTCCTCATTCTTCTTGGTCACTCCAGCGCATCATTGAAACTGGCATCCATCACCATTAAAAACCAAATGCTTTGGGCTAACCGCATGGGAGGTTACATAAGCGGCGGCGAAGAGCTGCTCTAAGCAATTAGCTGTAAAGTGAGGTTGTCGGATTCTCTGGCTCTGCTAAGGGCCACTTCCCGCCATTTTGGCTGGGGAAAAAAACCAACCAACCAACCAAAAACCTGGTGTCTTTTCTTACCATTGGCCCTTGCATCACTCCCATCTGGGCGCCACCAGCCTTCTCGTCGAATCCTCCAGCCATCTGGGCAGCAAAGTTCTGCAAATAAACCCAACCACGTTAGGCCCCACATTGTTCCTTCTCGACTCGGTAAGCTATAAGTCGGGATAGAAAATAACCTTTCTTTTAGATAAACTCTGATTGTTGGAAACTAACCCAGCATCGGATAGAATTACCAACGATTCCTGAAAAATCGTTCTGGAAAGGGGTTACTAGGTGACAGTGGCACAATCATCTGCCCGGAAGATGGAAGTGCTATTTGGAGAAGCATCGGTCACTTGCATTTCATTTTACACAATGATACTTCAAATTCTAAAATGTTAACAATGTATGGTAAAATGGTCGTTTACCATACATTGAGAAATGTAACTAAAATATCACTTCTAAAGGTTTAAAAAAATGTTCCAGATCTTTAATAACTCCCAGAAAAAGGCTAAAATCAGCAACCTTAAAATTTTTCAGCAAGGAAAGTAGCAGGCCTCTGCAAGTCGCTTAAGAATTTAAAACACAGCAAACATCGAAATGGCAAACTGCAAAAACTGGACAATAATATAATTTGTTGGCTGGCTTAGTTCCAAAAATGACTTGAGCCACACACCTTCGCTCAGTGGGGCTCTTTCATGAGAATGAATAGTTGCTTGGAATGTACTTGGCAAAGGCCACGATTAAATGTCTTCCAAGGACAGTGGTCTCTCTTCTTCCAGGGAACTACAAGTGCCCAGTCATCCTCTCCCTCAGCCCCCGCACCCACACCCGAGAATCGACCGCACAGCACAGACGCCTGGGAGCCAGGTAACCGAAGACTTTCTTTGCAGAAACCCAGTGAGGGGAAAAAAGTCATCCCTCAGTGCCACAGTCTGATGCCTAATATGTGATTCCACTAAATTACAGGCCCGGGGAGAAGCCCGCGGGCGGGCTGTGTACACACGGCTGGCAGGCCTGGGGGCCAGCCAGGTGAGTGTGAGTAGCAATTTAGAAGCCACATTTTTCTGGAGGGGCAGCTGAAGGAAGGGGACATAAGGATACTTACTCCACCGAGGCCAGGAGGGCCAGGGGGGCCAGGAGGACCAGGGGGGCCGGGATTTCCAGGGGTCCCAGGCTCTCCATCTCTGCCACGCGGTCCAGGGGCACCCTTGGCAGAAAGAGAAAAGGGCACTTTTGTGAAGCAGGGTTTACACGAGACCCCGCTGGCCACAGGCTGCCCCCGAGGAGGTGGTCATGCACACAGGAGGGGACGGGGGGGGGGTGCTCAGAGGACCGGGGGGGGGGGGGGTGGGCGGGTCCACAGGAGTCGGACAGCTTTTCTCTACTCACTTTTTCACCTTTGTCACCACGATCCCCTCTGGGTCCTTGTTCACCTGCAGGCCCCTGAAGGTGAAGGGAATGTTGAGGTGACAGCACAGCCAGGGGCTGCAGAGCAGTGACTTGAGGAAGAGATGGAAGGAGGGATTTCTCCCTTTCTTACCTGAGGCCCAGGAGGTCCTTTGGGTCCTACGATCTGTGAGAGAGAAAGAGAGAGACCCAGAGGATGGTGAGTTAGAGGGCGGTTAAAGAGCCAACCCCGTTAGAGCGGTAGAGGCGCCAAGTGTGAGGACGATGTGTACTTACATCCTTGATGTCTCCGGGTTCTCCTTTCTGTCCCTGAAACACGACACGTTGTGAGGATGGAGTCACCCAAGCCCACAAAGCCCCCAGCGCAAAACGCTGCCCTGCAGCCCGAGCATTGAGCCCCGCCCCCCCCCCCCCTCCACAGAGCCCTGCTGCTGCCTACAAGATCCCAGGCTGGGTGAGCACAATATTGCTCCTGAAGAAAGCAAAAACAGAAACAAAAACACAAAAAGAAAAAAGAAAAGAGATGCACCTGGGTGGCTCAGTCGACTTTGGCTCAGGTCATGATCTCACTGTTCGTGAGTTCGAGCCCCGCATTGGGCTCGGGGCTGACAGCCTAGAGCCTGGAGCCTGCTTCAGATTCTGTGTCTCCCTCTCTCTCTCTCTGCCCCTCCCCACGCCCCCCTCAAAAATAAACCAACATTAAAAAAAGAAAAAAAAAACCTTTACCTTTGGTCCTGGTTGCCCTGCAAGTGGGAAAAAAATAGAGAAGAATGAAAAACATTCGTTAGATGGGTAAGCACAGGTTCTTGTCACTCAAACACTCTTTAATGGATTAAACAAAGACAAGGTCACAACCCGGGAAGGAGGCATCTTCCTGTCCCTCTGTCGGGATGTTAGGGTCACTGGGGTCCCGGGGTTGCTGAGGCCCCACGAGGAATGGAGAGGACCCAGACTTTGTTACCGAGGAAGCAGTCAGCATGCAAAAGAATGGAGCGGGGCTTGTGATGAGAAAATGAGCAGCTGAAGAGCTAACAAGCACCGAGAAAGGAAGCACCAGAAGCTGGCAGAAGGTCCAGTCTCTTCTTTCCTCACCAGGCAGGAAGCCCTTCCCACAGCCCAAGCCCTCCCAGAAGAAGAGTTAGGGTCTTACGTTCAGGCTGGGTCTCCTTGAAGCGAGCACAAAAACACAGCAGGGCATAAGAGTTACAGAGAGCATGGAAGCCAGTGCCACCCCAAACCAGTGAGCCCTTCCCTCCTCACAGCAGTGAGGCCCTCAACACTTCCCTCGCGGGGGCCTCATGCAGGGACCTCAGAAATGATCGGGAAATCTAGACCATAAAAGCAGCTTGCCAGGGTCGGTGAAGTGTTAAGGAAGGGCAACTCCTTGCTTCCCTTTCAATTTTCTTCTCTGTTTGAGCGGAAAGGGGACAGTGAGGGCCACCCAAGAGACCTAGGCATGCGCCCATCCCCCACCCTGCGGGGAGATGAGGCGTGTGTTCCAGTGCTGGGGAGGGGTCACGGGCACACACGTCATCCCCCAGCACTGGTCCGGCTGGGAGTGAGGAAACCCACCAGAGGGCACGCCTGGCCTGTCGGGCTCCAGCCCAGTCCCCTCTCCCAGAGCCCAGCTCCTCCTTCTCCTATTAACTCGCTTCTTAATTGGCAGTTAACTCCAAGAGAGTTTAAAAACAAGAGAAAACTACCACCAACGTTCCCTGTTTCAAAGAGGGAGCCCGCCTGTGTCTCTCCACTGGCCAGCGGGGTTTTTCCCCATTAGTGGGGAATAGAGGAACGTATCGGGGGTTTGGCCCACAGAATATGGGATCTCCATTGCGGCTCTAGTGATGGGAGACGATTCCAGAGAGGATACTTTCGTGGCATCTCATCCGCCCTTCCATATCTTGGAAGTGTATTTTTTGGAGGTTTTAGGCCAGGAAGGACCCCTCTAGCGTCTCAGGCTCATTCGGTTTCAACCTGCAGGCAAGAAGTGGCCCTTCCTTTCCAGCTTCAGCTGCTGGGGTCCCATGGATAACCAGCCCCTCTGCTGCGCAGACGACCGGCATCCATGGGGGCTCTGCTGCACCTGCGAGTAATTTATTTATGTGGAACAGGAAATAAATAAATTACGACCACTGGCAGTGGCGAGGTCAGTTGCGCAGATGGGGCAGCACTCTCCGAAGGGGGTCTCGGGGCTGAGGCAGTCTTTCATGTCTTCACAGATTATGTCGTCGCAGAGGACAGTCCCAGTGTCACAGACACAGATCCGGCAGGGCTCGGGCTTCCACACATCCTTATCATTATACCTCTGCCCGTCCTGCACACAGCTGCCAGCCTTCTCTGCACCAAGGGTGGGGCGGGGGAAGCAGAGAGTGAAGGGAAGGAGGGGGGTGGGGAGCCAGAAGAGAAAAAGAGAAAGAGGTTGCCGTCAACTTGACATCATTCGAATGCTGAAGAAGGTGGGCCCGGCCATCTGAACGTAGAGAACTTGAACACTACTTTTCTAAGACATCATTCAATCTTCCCTGTAGTCAACATATTGTTTCTTGAGCCCTTTGCACTATGTATCTATTGACCAATGAAAACCCTGCCCCAGCAGTGAAGATGGGGGTGGGGTGCTACTGTAGCAGATTCTCTTCCCATCTGGCCTGGGGCAGACCCAAGTGGGGGGGGGGCAGGGAGCGGTGGGTGAGACTCTGAATGGGAACTCAGGCCTGTACAGAGGAGAGGGGAAAACGGAGAGACGCCCACCCCCACCCCCGCCCCTAGGACGGGAACAGAGGCCTTTTTTTCCACCTTCCTCTAGGAACTACCGCATTTGCTAAATACAACTGACAGCTAAAATGCAGGAGGCATGTAGAAACTTCTACCCACAAGAATTAGAATCTATAAAGAGCCAGACTCCCAAAGCGGATATATGGGGTGGGGGTTAAAGGAGGAGGGTTAGAAATAGGATCTTGTTCCATGACTTAAATCATATTAGAATTAGGGCCAATTTGGGGAGGAGGGCAGGCCGATCCAAACAATGCACTTGGGACCCCAGCAGGCTAACAAAATGCCTTGGGAGACGAGCAGGGTATAGGGGCTCCCCTCTGCTGACCTCCAGCCGTAGCCCTCCTTGGGGAGACCTCTACCTTCCTCAGAAGACAACACCTCAACGTGGGGGGCGGGGAGGGCGCAGGGGAGTTTGAAGGCCTGGCCTGCGCTAAGATTAGCCAGTCCGGGCCTGGCCTCCTCCAAGAATGAAGACCCAGAACGGCGCGGACTGGTCCCGCTCCACCAGCGCCCTGCCGTCTGGAACTCACCCTGCAAATGAAACCTGTGCTGACAAGAGCGCTCCCGAGAGCGCCAAGGGCTGAAGAGCCCGCACCACGTGCTAGGGAGCGCCCAGCGCTGTTTTTCTCATCAAAATCCCCAAAGCAATGGCAGCTGCAGGGGATGAATAATAGGAAAGCGCCGCAAACCAGGTGGGCGGAGAACGAAATGGGCCTGCCTCCTGCTCTTTAAGGAGACTCTGAAAATCAAAAGATAAACCTTGTTTTTTTTCTTTGCCACCAGAAGAAATCCGCTCAGCCTTTTGGCAATAAAATCCCGGCGAGGGTAGGGGGATTCCAGGGTAAACACAGAAGTTGCGGGGACACGCCCACGGCTAAAATAGCCGGAACCGTAGAAATCAGGCGGTGGGGAAAGGGAAGGGGAGGTTAATGGTCTCCCGCCCGGACCTAGGAAAAGCCCACCTCCCCCCACAGAGGGCCCAGGGTGAAAGAAGAAAACGCTGGGAGACGGGGGCGCACCCGAGTGGGAACCAGACTTCTCTAGGAAGGGCGGCCCCGGGGGGCGCGGGGGCGGGGCCGGGCAGCGCGGGAGGTGGGAGCCGCTGGGTGACTTCTGGCGGCGGCTCTGGACACGGCTCGCCCGCAGACACCGGGAGGGTGAGAAGTGGGATTGAATGACTGCCCCAGAAAGGAGCCAGCCTCGTAACCGGATCCCCTAGGTGTGGACGGAGGAGCCCAGCACCACCATAATTGCCGTTCGAAACCGCTGCCGATAGCATCCCGGCGCGCCTGATCCGGTTCCCCTCATTACCGCAGCGCGGTATAAGTGCTCCTTTGTGGCAGGCCAATTAAAAAGTTACCTCTTTCGGGGAACTGTTTTTGCTTCGTCGCCGCTTTGCGCAGGGCTGGAGCCCGGGAGGTGGCGGCGGGCGGGCACAGGGGGGCATTGTGGAGAGGGGGGTCAGTGAGTCCGGGGGAACCCACCGGACCTCGCCTCTCATGAATGGGGCTTTTCTCGAGCGCACACAGAGCCCGATTCACAGGTCTCCGCAAGGAACCAGTTTAAATAAATACGGGCAGCATTTCAGCCCCATCTGGAAGCCATCGCTGCCAATCTCCCAACGCAAACAAGCCTCACAAAGGAGGATTGAGGTCTCTCCGCTCAGCCGAGGGGCACTTTCGCAGGCGAGGGCTGTGAAATGCAGATGTGGGTCAAAGACGCCGCCTCCAATCAGTTTCTCAAAGTCGTGGACGGACGGGGAGGAGGGGCGTGCCCGAGCTCTAGGTTTCTGACGTTCCTGACGTCCACGCAGACTGTGCCTTTCCCCACGTCACTTCTTTGGGTCCACCGACCCAGGGGAGGGGGTTACGAGGCCGGGATGCGCCTGGTAGCAAAGTCAACCGCCCCGATGCACTCCTCCCGGGGAAGAGGAGTAGCGACTGGAAGATTTGGGTCCGAGAAACTGTGGAATCCACTCACTCCCGGGAAAGTTGCGGCGGTGAGAGCGCTCTGCCGCTTAAGTGAGCGTCTCTAATAACAGATGGAGAATTTGGGAATTCTTTTAAAGTCACTTAGCTAATTTCACCGTGCACTAAGCAGAGGTCAGTCAAGAAGACAGCTTTGTTGGTGTACAGGGACGACAACAAAATTGAGGACAAAAATATAGCCAGTCCGAGCCGGAAACATCTATAGACACGTAGTATTCCAACAAGTGCCCGGGAGCGCGCCTCCAGTTTAGCGCAGCACTGGACGACCCGGCCAGAACCTCCTGCCCCGGGTTCCCTGCGGCTGCGCCGCGGGCTCCAGTCCTGCCCCCGACTGGGTCAGCCGCTCTAATGAACGGAAAGTCCTCCTGGGCCCAGAGCCCTCCAAACTCAGCCTGATGGCAGGAGGGACCAAATAGAGCCTCGTAGGCAGAGGGATTTTGATTCCCACCCCCCTCCACACCTCCATCCCGCCTCCCCAAACAGTTTCCTCTGCGACTGATTTACAATCTGCAACATACAAAGACAGGGCTGGAATCCCAGCCATCGGAAACGTGCCCAAACACGTGGGGAAAAAAAAATCCTCTCTACCTAATACACTTTCCAGGCTTCGTTTGTCCTGAATATAATCCCAGACAGTGGGACTTTACCAAAGGAGACGATGGAAAGGTGAGATCCGAACCGCCTTTGGACTAGACTCTAAAACTGCCATCTCTAACTATCTTCGGCTGAAATTGTTACAGCAATTGACCAACTGTACCCCCCTCCTCTGACACACACACACACACACACACACACACACACACACACCCCTGCAGCCTAACCCGGGGAGTTCCAGAAATTTAGAAGAGTAACTCATTGTAGTACCTCCGGGGTTTGAAGGGGAAGAGGGCGGGGAGGGGGCGCTCTTTTCTGGGGCGTTTGAAAAGCAAGGTCTGGTTGGAATGTTCTCGCCTTTCAGATGGCCTCTCCTACGGGGAGTTTCTGTACCCGTTAAAGGCAGGGCGAAAGCCGAGATGAGAACGAGGGCTGCACCTTGCTCCTGCGCCAGCCGGGAGGGGGAGGAAACTCTCTCTCTCAGGCGTTCTGAGATCTCAGCGCCTCTCGGAAGCCTCTCTTTTGTGGCCTCGGATTTCATCCCACCAGATCCAGAGCATCTCCTTTGTCTAACTCCCCTTTGAACCCTCCAGCCACCACCCCCTGGACGCGACTGCGAGGTCAACCTTTGGCGCTTGCTCGGCCCTTCGCTAGAGCCCTTTCCGACCTCTCCTAAGATCGAGGGGCCACGACCTGCTTTGCTGAACTCCGAGTGCTTCGGGGAGGTGCCTTGCGAGCGTGTGCGCCTGCCTAATTATCAAAGCTGGTGGGAAAGAGCGCGCTTAAATCTGTGCGCAAACATCTCGACCCGACACTTCGCACGTTTCAAATTCCTGCGCAACGTAGAGACCCGCAAATGCCTCCACCTGCGACCCCCGCATCAGCCGACGCTCGGACAGAGCCCCTGACTTGCGGAACCCCGCTAGGTGAGCCCCTGCGCATCATGCGCCCAAGTCTCGGCGCGCTATGACCCCGGGAGCCACTCTAGCCCGGACCCGCCTGCTCCAGAGCGGGAGAGGGCGGGGGGAGGGTGCGAAGGGACGGCCCAGAAGGGTGGCAGGCAGGGGCACCGGGCGACTTACGGACATCCTGGCCGTGACACCGAAGGACAGCGGCGACGAGCAGCGTCAGCAGCACCAGCGTCTGGGGAGCCCCGAGGCGGATCATGGCTCACCGCGGGGCCTGGCGGTGCCGGCCCGAGCGGAGCGCAGCGAGGCGGCAGGAGCACGGCGCGGGTCCGGGTCTCTACCGCGCCCTCATGCAGGAGGCCCTTGGAGCAGGAGGAGGAGGCAGGAGACCCGGCAGCCCAGCAGCGCTCTGCGTCTTCTCGCCTCCGCGGAGCCCGTTATATGCGTCCGGCCCCTCTCGAGGCTGGCGAACTCGCCCAAACCGCGGGCCGCCCCCGGCCCCCCGCGGGGCTGTAACCTGAGACCCCGCCCCCGGAGCCGGCCCGGGCCCAGCCAGAGCCCGCACCTGCCTGGGCCGGACCCCCCTCTCCGCTAGCCCTGCTTCCCGCCCCCTACCCCTAGTGTGCCGAGTGGCCTGATCGGGCGGGGCGCAGAGACGGCTGCTGTCCTCCCCCCAACCCAGGGCTGCGGCGCTGCCCCCTCCGACCACAGGCGGGAAGGGGGACCTCCGGCCCCTCCCCTCGGAGTTCTGCCCAGATTGGAGGGGCGGGGGGTGTTTGCAGAGGCGCAGGCCGAGAGCCCTAGACCGTGGACGGAAAAGACTTGGGAGGGAGGAGGGAAAGCGGTAGAAAGAAGCAGCGGGGGAGAGTTAGGGGGGCTCCGCTTTGGGACCTTGGGCAAAGGGCGGGGAGGAGGGTGCAGGGGTAGCTCGCGATGGTATCTGCAATCCAAATCTTGGAAACTGGCAAGCAGGGCCAAACAGTTTGGGGAGGTGTCCAGGCCTATCTTCTGGCCTTCTAGCCGCTTCCCCGGAGTACCTGGCCCCAGGGCTCCCACCTGGAGATTCAGAACGACAGCCCCCGGCCCCTGCCCCATCCAGTTCTGCGAAGAAAGAGCCTCCTCTGGAGCCTTGGCAGAAGTTGGCCGGAGCCAATCGCCAGGAAAGGGGCCGGTGTGTTACAGCACAGAGAGAGACCTGTGTGAAGGGGTGGGGGCGGGGGCAGGCCCTGGGATGGGGGCTCGAGCAGCTACAGAGGACGGAGGGAGCCCAGACTAAACCGTGCGTGGTGCCGAGGTGGGAGACTGTCTAGTTCCAGGCTCAGACGTGGTGTCTGCTCTTCCTGGCCGGAGGCGGGGGAGGGCCCCGGGGGAGAGAGGGCACTGCCGCTGGGGGGTTGAGCAGTTTTGGCCAGGGACATCGGTCACTGCTGCAGCCCCGTCCAGGGAGTGAGACGGCTGCTCCAGCTGGACCGAGTTCCGTGAGCCAGTGGAGAAGCCAGAATTTCCTGGTTGGCCCCCTGGCCCTCTGCTGCTTCCCACCTCACTTCACCTTCCCCGGTGAGCTCCCTGGGACCCCCTGGCCGGAGGCCACCTCCTTCCCAGGGCCGGGCCATGCTCTTCTCGTGGCTCCTGGTGACTCCATTGACATTAGAGAGGAAAGGACCCCAAAGAGACCTTCTTCCTCTTGAGGAGATGGTTTTCTGTCCCTGAGGACCGTCAGGTCCCTCAAACAACTTTAGGAAAAATACAAATTTTCATGAAACTTGGACTTTGGGGGTTGACTGGCCCAGACCTCCTCCTCGGCAGTGGGGTTGCTGCGGCGCTTTCCTCCTGGAAGTCGAGGCCACTCGGAAGAAGCTACTTCTACCACCCAGACTTCAACCTTCCCCAGGGAGTTCTGGGCCTCCCTTCCCTGTCCCCACTCCCCGAATTCCGAGAGTGCAGAACTTGTGTGCACGCATGCTGGCCAGAAAGAGCAAGAACCGTCACTGTTTAAACAGATGGGTCCACATTTTTGTGCAGTCCCCATGGAGGTGGGCGAAGGATCGAACCACTGCTTCCAACCCCTCTACCCGCCAGGGGCCTTCCTCCGCTCTCTTCCTAACCTCCTCTTCAAGGAGGCTGCGTTAAGCTCTGAGCCTCTCCTCGGCCCCAGCCTCTGCCAGGAGAAAGCCGCTCTCAGGCCTGCGGCGTCCCATTACTCCTTGGGGCCAGGGTCCTACCTTCCATCTGGAAGGCAGGGTGACCAAATCCCACACGTTTCTCAAGACCCCCCTAGGTGAAAGTCCCTCTGAGAAGCCTTCTCTGGTATCTCTAGAACACGTCTTCCTGCCTTTCCGAATCCCTCTGGCACTTGTAGCCCGTATCCACAGTTATATTCTAAGATACATACGTTTTTGGGGGGTTTTCACTTTTTTTTTAACCCTTGTATGAATTGGTCTTATCTTAGCAATGAGCCTGGGAGCCCCTTGGGACCAGAGCAGCGCCCAGCACAAGGTTAGCCCGTAGGATGAGTCAGGTCCACCCCAGGGGACTAGTGCATTTAGATGCAAAATATGATTTCTTTATGATACAAGCAATATACGAGGCAGCTCTGAAGCTAAGCCTTCATACAATTGACCTCAAATAGAAATGGCCATAAAAATTCAGCCAGAAAAAAAAAAAAGATCTGATGAAAACGCTAAAATATATGAAAAATTAAAGCCTGTTTCAAAGTGACCTAGTTTGACCGGCAGCAAAGTGCTACATACTTCTGAGCTAATTTGCTCTTGATTTCATCCTGTATCTCTGCGATTCATCTTTGCCGGGAACTCTTTCTACGTATAGGAGCTCTGGATTCTTCCCAGTAATCATGGTTCATCTGTGAATACAGTTTAGTTCTCCACTTCCTGTGGGGGAGGGGGATTTTTTTTTTCCGTCAGAGATGACAATTGACCAAAGCAAAATAAAATGTAAACTTTAAATCAACCAAGCCAAAATAAATTAGGGAAATGATCTAAATTCTAAAGTCAACTGAACACCAATAGTAATATTTTATCCATTCGTGAATCCAAACAACTACCATTTAAAAACCTCTAATTTGTGACTCAGATGAAAACTGAAGCTGTATGTGGCAAAAAGAAAAAAAAATCATGGATTTGGAGACGACTTACCCAGCAATCTCGCTATCCAGAACATAGCCAAGAAGCTAAAAAGAAGAGGAAATAACCCGGTGAACGGGGCCAGAAGCACCAATTCCGAGCAGCCACGATTTAGGTCATGTACTGAAGCACCTGCATCTTATGCATGGTAGAGCCCCTCTTGCTCGGGGCCTGTTGATCATAGTTGAGATATTGCATTAACAGGTAGAATCATCTGACCTCACCAATTAGATGCAGAAAAATAGAGGTAAGATAGCAGAATAGTTGTGGGATGAAAACACAACAAGAACAGCAAGAGATAGAAAAGCACTAGGAAGTGGACACAGTGAATGAAGAACATGGTAGCCTGGGGCCAACAGGGTTGGGGTCAAATGCTCTATCGTCCTCAATGGCGCCAGGGAGTGTCCGAGTTTATGGCACCTGCGGCAGTCCCGTACTTCAGAACGATGAACTTAAACGTCCAATAAGATGTTCATTTAAGTCTAATATGGTCTCTTGGAGGAGTCGGGGAACTACGCATTACGTTTTAGAAAAGTCTCCATTAAACGTAAGGAAAATAAATGTTCGCTTACTGTAAAACATCTCCTGTCCTAGCAGGGCTAACCAGCTGAGGAAGTGCTGCGGTGTCTTGAACTGCAGAACCCTATTAAAGAGCTGCTGTTTCCCCGCTCCGTGGAAGAAAAGCATGGATGGCTGAGGACAAAGGTCCCACGTGGCCTCGTCATCCACTTACGCCTTTGAGAATGGCACGCCTACCGGCAGGTAGAATATTCAGCGATGGAACAGACACAATCAGTGCCTCCACCCCAGGTCAGATCGACGCAGTGCGACAGATGGACTAAACCAGTCATTTTTGTATTGTGTAGACAAAATAACTGTCCCACTGGTTTTTCCTTTTTATGGGCGTATTAAATTTAGACTTCTGTCGACACAGACTCACTGGGAAAGATATTTGTAGGTAGACTGGAAAGAAAGGATCTTTCTCTCCCTCTGCACAAATTCCATTTAAAAATAGTGATACAGTGAGGAAGGATTTGCATTCCGAAGAGGTAGGCCCACTCCAAATATGGCAGGTGGTGAATGCGCACACTTCACTCGGCCTCGGCCACACTTCACCCAGACGGCGGCCGGCGGAGGCCTAGCGGGGCCGCCTCGCTCAGTGACATTCAGCTTCTGTCGGTTGGGCTCAGTTCAGACATCCTTTCAAGATGTGTTTCTGTTTTCCTCTGGCATTCTGGGGGCAGAAGAACAGAATCAGGACTATCCAGGGCAGGGTTTCCAGATTCGTGGTGTACATTCCAGGGCACGGGAGCATAAACGCGTTACTCGGTGTCTTCAGATGCAAAGGGCATCAAGAATCGCGTCGGTGTGCTCCGTCCTGTCTCAGCACCACGTGAACCCAGCTTAGCGCTCCTACCGAACCCCACTTCTGTACGGGGAGATAGAGAGGGCAAAGAGACTGTCTTTGAATTGGTAAAGGAAACAAGCAAAAAAAAAAAAAAAAAGAATTCGAAAAATGCTGGAAGAAAGGTACCCTCCTAAAAAAAAGGAAAAGAAACCACACAAAGAGAAAGAGAGAGAGAGAGAATCGCAGAGAGCAAGGCTGGGGAAGGCTTCCCGGGAGAAGTGAGCCCCCAAGGCAGAGGTGTAGGGAGGGCAGGGGGCGGCCCCTCTAAGAAGGCAAACAGGCAGGGACCCAGGAGACGTGGCGAGGCTCCCAGAGCGGTGTGCAGTCGGCCTTGGGGGCCGCCGGGAATAAGACGTGGCCCTCCGGATGAAATCAAGGCCAGACAGAGACGACTCCAGGAATGCCACTATTTGTCACCGAGTCTGCCTCGGACCTGCCTTTCTTACTTCTCCTCTCTCCCACCTCAACTTGTCTCCTACTAGATAAGCCTTATGGGGAAAAAGAGAAAGCCGTCTGGGTTGTTTTTTTGAAGGTTTATTTTTTGAAGAAATACAGAGATGATCTTCCCATTTCCCTCCCTCCCTTCCTTCCTTCCTGCCTGCCTGCCTGCCTGCCCGCCTGCCTTATTTTACACAAGCGCATGGTGTTCTGGCTTCTAAGGGACGCGTGTCTCTCTCCTCAGCCCTCGGCGGGGCTGGGCTGCAGGGAGAAACGTAAATGCCTCAATGAGATGTCCGAGGACTCCCAGCAGAGGCTGTGAGTGAGGCAGTCGGCTCCGCCGGGGAAGGCCGTCCGGCCACAGCCGTCTCCAAGAGCCAGAGAACCTTTGCTCTGGGCCCCCGTCCAGCAATGGTGCAGCGCAGGGGCTCCAGGGGCACCCGTGGAGGGGCCCCAAACCCGCCAGACACGTGAAAGTGGGTGGCTTCTGTCTCCCTTCTCTCTCCCTCCCTTGAACTCACACGTCTGTCTCACCAGCTCCATGGGGTTGTGCCCCGAGGCGTCCGTTCATTCCCTCTTCTATTCCTCCCACATGTAGAGAAGTCCTATGGGACTCTCTTCTCGAACGTCCTGGAGAGCAGGGGCCATAGCGTGTGCATTGCGGGTCTCCATAGGCGCCGATACAGACTTAAGTGTTCTAAATTCTTGCCGCTGGAAGTGTGGTCCATGGACAAGCGGCACTAACCTACACTGGGAACTAGTTAGAGAAACAGAACCTACTAAATCAGAACTGGCCCGTTTCCGAGAGCTCCGGATACCTCAGATGCCCATTAAAGCTGCAGAAGCGCCGATCTAAATACTGGTGGTGCCTGGTGATTTGTGGCCCCGGCTGATGGAGTGGTGTGGTCTGCAGTTAGCAGACGGCGGGGGTCCCACGTGCCTTGCGTCCGCAGGTATGGCAAGGTGGGGGCCTGAGTCCAGGGCCGGGGGACGGGAGAGCTGAGTTGAGGGAGAGAGATGGACAGAAGGTTCTAGAGGGGGCACGGCTTTGAAAAGCCTGCTGCTGGGGGTGTGAGCATGTTAACTCTTAAAGGCCATCTCCTTCTGTAGTTGGGGGCGGGGGAGGGGAAGTCACTTATCCTGTGTTCTATTTCTTTTTTTTTTTTTTTTAACTTTTTAGTGTTTATTTTTGAGAGAGAGGGGGGGGGAGGGGCAGAGGGAGAGGGAGATAGCCTCCGAAGCAGGCTCCAGGCTCTGAGCTGTCAGCACAGAGCCTGATGCGGGGCTCGAACCCACAAGCTGTGAGATCATGACCTGAGCTGAAGTCGGACACTTAACCAACTGAGCCACCCAGGCGCCCCTCCTATGTTCTATTTCTGATAGGAAATGGGGTCAGCTCGAGGAAGAGACTGGGCTCCGTGGAGACAGCGTCAGGGCAGAGTGGAAGCCGGGCGGAGGATGGCGTCGGACCCCTTTCCCGGCAGCGCCTCAGCCCTGCCTCTCTGGGGCCGCTCACCCATGAACCCTTTCTGGGTGAGAAAAATCACGGAAAGCGAGGAGCGAGACAGGGATGCCTCTGGGCCTAGCGGGCACGTACCCTTCAGAGAAAGCCAGGCGCCTGGAAACCACGTTTCTTCTGCCCCAGTGGGTAGGGTGGGCCTGCCCTCCAGGAAGTCCCTGAAAAGCTCAAGGGAACGTGTGGTAAGCTTCTAGTGGGCTCCCCTGCCAAAAACAACCTCTGGAGGGAGCAGGACAGTGTGTGCCGCCCTCCTCTAGACCACAAACCCAGTGAGGGCGCCTCGTCTGCCCTGCCCAGGCACCTGTCCAGCGGCGGCCAGAGCACCGTTCTGTTCTGCACGCCCGCCGGCCCGCAGGCCAGCTCCTCGGCCCTCACCCGCCCACTGCCCTTGACACCCTTCCCTCAGAGCCTTGGAGTCCTTCTTGACTGTCCCCCCTCTCTCTGTCCTCCTTCCTGCCCCCTCCCCCTCCCGTTCCTTCAGCTCCACTGTGCTGAGCACCAACTCTGCACTAAGCACTTGCGTGGGGGGACGGACGCAAAGAAAGATCTGTCCGATAGGGACCCTCTCTGCAAGATCACCCCCTCAGAGGAGATATTCACATAAAAAGCCAAACGAAGAGATAAACACGTGATAATATGTTGTGACGACAGTGTGATACAGCACAAGGCAAAGCCATATGCGGAAACGCTCCGTTCTGGCCTTTAACTGAGCATAGCTCTTCTTGACACAGGCTTGGGCAGTGAGGGCAGCTCGGTCACACCTGTGCTACACCCGTGTTACAATCTCGTTCGCATCTCCAGAGATCTGCCTTCCTCCACCCCCACCTTCGCCCCCAGTGACAAGTTTCTTCCTCTGGCAGCTTAGCTGTGTGACCAGCGAGGCCCGCACGACGGCGTTTGCTCCTTGTCACTGGAATCCTCAGCTGGTCGTCCAAGTGTTTCCTTCTCATGCGAGGGAACAAGAGTAAAGCACATGCACCCGGTTGTCACCTGTGCCCGCCTGGCAGGGCGTCAGTATAGCATCATCCTCGCAGTGCCTAGAAACACACATATCCTTACCGTTTTCCTGGGTACACGTAAAAAGAAGCGAGGGTTGCCCTTCCGTGCACAGGATGACAGCCATGTGCTCGTGCGCTCTGTTCCATGCAGTGACCGATATGGAGTGCTTCGCAGAGGAGGCTCAGAGTCGTGTTTCTTACCCGCAGTGCTGCTTGCCTTGGTCACCGCCCTAGTTACTGACCCTCGTCCCATCTGGCTTGTCACCCCATACAGAACCAATATCCCTTTTCTGTTTTGAACCAAGTCCCATTAATATTTTGTCTCCATGAGTTTCGATGACAACTAACGGAGTCTAGGCTGATCGACGACTATCCCGGAATTTGAGGTTTTCAGTCGAAGAAGATGTGTAATTATTTTAAAATCGGTCACACAAACTCTGGGCGCACAAACTTTCAATATTGCCTGGAAAGCATCCGTGGCCCCGGGAACACGTGGATCCGATACTCGGGCACAGCTTTTCCCTAAGAAGGAGAACACGACCTTGTCACGTTGTCATGAAGGCTGGGAAGACCGAAATAGCAGGCGACCTTCTCAAGTGTTATCAGGTTAAACCAGAAGACAAGTTTGATTTGACTGTGGGAAGATAAGACTTGGGGGAACCACCTGGAAGGCTTTTTGATCCGGTTGGATGAGGAGCCTGAGAGGCTCTAACTCAAAGACATGAGAGGGAGAAGCTGGTTCTTCTCAGGGCAGGATAGCGCCGGTGTGACGTGTCCCAGGCAGGGAGAGCAATTCAAAATGAGCGAAAAAGATGCCTCATCATATATAGGTGTTTCTATGTCTTTAAATCTTGCCTAGAATTGTGTAGCTTTGTTTCTAAATGACTTATTCTTTTTTTAAAATTTTTTAAAATTTTTATTTATGTTTGAGAGACAGAGCATGAGTGGGAGACGGGCAGAGAGAGAGGGAGACACACAATCTGAAGCAGGCTCCAGGCTCTGAGCTGTCAGCACAGAGCCTGACGCGGGGCTCGAACTCACAAACTATGAGATCATGATCTGAGTGAAGTCAGCCGCTTAACCGACTGAGCCACTTGGGTGCCCCTCTAAATGACTTATTCTGAGGCACCTGGGTGGCTCAGTGGGTGAAGTGTCTGACTTCGGCTCAGGTCTTGATCTCATGGTTTGTGAGTTTGATCCCCGAGTCGGGCTCTATGCTGATAGCTTGGCGGCCAGAGCCTGCTTTGGATTCTGTGTCTCCCTCTCTCTCTGCCCCTCCCCCGCTTGTGCTCCGTCTTACTCTCTCTCTCTCTCTCTCTCTCTGTCTCTGTCTCAAAAATAAACATTTGGGGTGCCTGGGTGGCTCAGTCGGTTAAGTGGCCGACTTCAGCTCGGGTCATGATCTCGCAGTCTGTGAGTTCGAGCCCCGTGTCAGGCTCTGTGCTGACAGCTCAGAGCCTGGAGCCTGCTTCGGATTCTGTGTCTCCCTCTCTCTCTGCCCTTCTGCTCACGCTCTGTCTCTATGTCTCAAAAATAAATAAACGTTAAAAAAATTTTTTTAATAAAAAATAAATAAATAAATATTTAAAAAATTTTAAATTACTTATTCTGATTCTCTGGAATCTTTACACTCAACTGCATTCACAGAGGGCTCTATTTTGTCAGGGAAAGTATATTTATATAGAAAACCGCACATGCCAGATATTCAAACCGTCCACAGATACAACCGAATATCCACCTGGTAGCAGAGGGTCGCCATTGCAGGCAGAGTGCTCAGGAGCCCGTGGGCTGAGGAGTGCGACTTGGCAGATGTCAGTAGATGTCGCATCACTCTACTCTTCCATGAGGGTTGTAAATACCTAACAGTCTCCTTGTGAATTCAGTGACTGTGTTTATTCTTGGTGAGCACCTACCGAAAGTCTTAAATGACAGCACTTAGCAGATGTTAGATTCCCCTCATATTAATGCCCGCGAGTGTCTGTCCAGTCTGGTGTGTTTGTTCTTGGCATTAAACGAAAGGGCAGGGATTCCTTTTGTCTAGCACAGATTCTCAGGGGAGATAACACTGAATGGTGATAACTCTGGGACAGTTGTCTAGCCTGAGGACCGGTAAGTAACATGATCGGTGCCAGGGCAGGGAGACAGAAAGGAGATTTGAGAAACGCTGGAGGATATGTCT
The DNA here is from genome assembly GCA_030068075.1 of Paguma larvata. NCBI lineage: Eukaryota > Metazoa > Chordata > Mammalia > Carnivora > Viverridae > Paguma > Paguma larvata. The sequence goes on along the minus strand of CM057828.1, from coordinate 65,566,174 downwards.
ATTAAGAGCTGACTTTTTACCACTTTGGTGCTTTGGGCTGCACGGCTTGCAAACGTGCAGAATGGTGTTGCCGTAGGCTCACAAAGGGAGCGGTCCTTCTCTACTTTACCAGCTCAGGAACCTTCTCTGTGGTTGCGGTGCTCATCACAACTCTTTACGCATGGCGAGTTACCTATTAAAGACGTTGCTTTAATGCTGAGCTGTGTGGGGCGGCGGAGGGGGGTTAGTCATCCCAGGAGTGTGTGCGAGGTGAATCCAGCCGCGGGATGTGACGAGTGGGAGTGAGAAGGCAGGAAAAAAAGCAATTTCATTACCATCTTTTCCAGCAAACATTTCAAGAACACCTATATGGTGTATTGTCCTAGAGACACAGATGGATGTAATATTCTATGTCTTCTCTTGAATGGCATATACATTATTGCATCTCTCTTGGGCATGAAGCAGTGAAAAGAACACTGGCCTGGGACTTAGGAACTCTGAATTTTACACTGACCTGTGCCATCTAATTTGCTGTGTGATCTTGACCCAATTGCTTTACTCTCTGGGCCTCAGAGGCTTCATCTGTAAAGTAGGGCAGCTGCATGCAGTTTTGGGATGAGAGGCACCAGCTCTAGTCTGTTTCCCTGTCCCCTTTACCCTAATCCTAGCAAAATTTAGTTTACTATCAAGGACTCATCAATTGAACCTGAAAATTAACCACACGAATGTGAAGCTAAAATAAGAGCTCAACTGGATGGAAGTTTTCCCACCCGGTGTGGCTAAATCGGAAGCTCCTTTCCCTCTGGGACTCAGCGCCCCTCTCCCGGTCCCACTTGTCTCCTGGGTCTGTGCTGGTTGCCCAAGAAGAGGCAGAGGGGTTACCCAGAAATAGAGAAATAAGAAGCAGGCTGTCCCCAGGCACTTCCCTTTCCTCATGGTCCAGGGGAAAAGGCTGAGAGACAGACAGAGACAGAGAGAGAGAGAGAGAGAGAGAGAGAGTGCACATGTCCAGATTTGTCTCCTCTGAATTGAGTGGAAGGTAGGTGCATCTCAGCCCATCTTCTGGGCTATAATGACTAATGATGACAGATGGGGCCCCGCATTTTCTTGCCTGATTCACGGGCCAGCCAGCGGTAGGGAAGCATTCCCAGTGCAACCTGGTCATTAACCTCTGCTACGCTGAGCTGTCCTGGTTGCGACTCTACAAGGATATAATTGATGCCCAAGTAGACATCAGTTAATCAGCCAATGTTTATATGGTTCAATCCGAGGACAAAGGCGTGAGTGCTCCAGCCTGAGCAAGCTTAACTGAGCACTCACTACAGGTCCAGAGCATGCGCACTCTGTGAGGAGAACAAAAGAAATGCGTTCTAGTCCCTGCCCTCAAGAGAGCTGCGATCGCATTTCAAGAGGTGGGCCCTTGAATGGGGTGTCAGGGACACAGAGATGCTTTAAGACAGAGCTACCTGATAGAACTTTGTGATGATGGAAACATTCGGTGTCTATCTGTTCAGTCCGGAGCCGCTAGTCACATGTGGTGCTTGAGCACTTGAAGTGTGGCTAATGCAAATGAGGAACTGAACTTTTAGGTTTATTTAATTTTAATTTTTAAAATTTTAAACGGCTGTGTGTGGTTGGCAGTTATCATCCTGGACCACGCATCATGTCCTTGCTCTTCAAAATGTGTCCTGCAGACCAGAAACATCACATCACTTGGAAGCATGTCGGAAATACAGAATTTCGGGCCCTAGCCCTACTGAATCAGAACCTTCCTTTGAATAAGATCTTGAGGTCATCTGTTTGTACATCAAGTTTGAGAAGCACTGGGCTTGGCTTCCCAACTCGACCGCATATTACAATCACTTGCATATGGGGAAAGTTTTAAAACTCCCAATGTTGTGACTGCACCCCAGACAAATTAAACCAGTATTTGCAGGGCACCGTGAAACCCAGGCACCCATGTTGTTTCAGCCCCCAGGTGATCCCAGTGTGCACCCGAGGTTCAGAACATCTACTCAGGGGCCAGGCAGTCAACTCGGGTCACACTCTGACAGATGAGTCCATGTGAGGCCCAGCGACTCAGCCTTAGCCTCTAAATTCACTTGTTGGGCCCAGCTGCCTGGGAAGCCAAAGGGAGTTATTCATTCTCAGCAAGTGTAAGAACTGGCTGAGGTTTATGTTTGTTTCCAGCGCCTAAGTGAGATGTTCATTAGTTTTTGACAAAACACGTCCAAATGCCACAGCACCAAAGGGTATTGAGCCAGCCGGGTGACTGCAGGCTGGGAAGGGCTGATTCACTTCCTCACTCTGGGGCCCGGATACCCTGGCATCCCAGAGCAGCCCCATGAAGGGAGCTATTATTCCCATCCAGGGTGGAGGCGACTAGTTTTTCCAATGCAACTTGTCTTCAGCTGCCCCTTCCTGCCGCTCAGCAAGTGCCCAAGGGTCACTGGGGCCAAAGAGAAAAGGTGGGTTTTCCTGAAGAGCCAGACTCTCATCCTGTTGATCTGAACAAGACCCGACAGGCCCCAGCCACTTTCTAGTGATGAATGACATTTGCAAAGATGAGTCTTCATCTCCCAGCGGGCGAAGTTTCAGGAAAAGTACATCTGAAATCGGGCTCTGAGGAAATTGGGTCCCGCCAGCAGCACGACTGTCCGAAGGGGTGGAGCTGCGGCCCCTGTGTGGGGCTTGATTTCCAGACTCTCACTGAGGAACATCATCCTTGACTTGGGTGATATGGAGACGCAAATGGTTCACTTTGGAAATGAGATTCCCAACTATACGACTATTGACTCATTTGTCTTGACACGTCCATAGAATTTTTAAGCTCTGTATCCACAGCTCTTCTCATGCATTGCATGCTGACCCTAGGAGACTCGGTGAATACAAAGGTGTCTTCAGGAAGACGATGAGAGAGTCAGCCATGATGTTTTGCCCATCTTGGGGCAAGGAAGGAACAAGGGCCAGCACTGAGGACAGCCAGAGCAAATGCCTCTCTGCTCTCCCCTCCACCTCCATGTCCACTTTCACCTGTAGGTTACCAAGCATCTTGCAGATATCCAGATATCTTTAGAAAGCGTTGTTAGCCAGCAGACCCCTAGACCACATGCCACATCTGAATGAATGAGACTCTCTCTGTGGTCTGACTGGATATACACCCATTTCCTGGGGAAGACTTCTTGGGGAAGGAGACAGGGAGTGGATGTTTCTCCCTTCCATGGTGGCACCGGTGAGGTTGTACCCAGTGGAAAGAGAGAAAGTTGGGCAAATGTTGTCTCCTCCAGCTTTCTTAACTCTATTGCTGTCCTGTTGTCCCTCTAAAGACTCGGTGTCACTCACCTGCAACGATGTCTGGGCTATACAATTAGCACTTTGCTAAGTGCTCCCTAATTCTTCAATGGCACTTCATCACCATGCCATAAAGCATCAGGGCCCAGCAGGCTCCTTGAAGGTCAAAGAGTCCAACACTCTTGACTCACAGATGGGGGAAATGGGGCCTAGGAAGCAGTGCTGTGAGCATATTGGAGCCTGAAGCTAAAGGAGAAATCAGTAATACTGATTCCGTATCTACTGAAAATGTCTATTTTAATATTTTGTTCATCATGGATTTTTTGCATTAATTTTTGAAAACAGTGCCTTAAAATCCTATCTTAATTACTGAGTTTTTTGGTGCCCCTTCAAGTTTATACCCGAGCTGAGTGCCTCACTCTAGGCCTGGCCCTGGCAGGAAGCAGGGAGAGTTGCTCAAGATGACTACTTTTGACCAGAGGCCGAAGGAGAACTTGGGTCTTCCAAATCTGTGAACCTCTTTCTTTTCTGTTCGCTTCAAGTGCAAAGTTCTATGTCTCCAAATAAGTGGAGAGTTCCAGTGGGCAGGGAGCTGAATTGGTAGAATAATGACACCCTTATAAGGTTATTGCCCAACCAGAGAAACAGTATTTGCAAATTTAAGAAGCTGCAAAATCATTCTCTAAATACAGGATTGTTGTTGGTGGTTGTGTCAAGCTATTGTTACTGCAGTGAGATAATAAGAGGTATGGGGACACATTTCGAGATATGGACTAGTTCCCCAGCCCAACCCTCTCTCACTTGTACTACTTACCAAGCGAGGAAGCCCCTTCCGTTCTTTCCAAACCCAGGCTGATGACATTCTTCAAGAGTTTTGTTTCTTTGATCAAGCTTTACCACATCTGTGGTTCTTTTACTCACCCCATGCTCCTGGCATAGAGCACGGCCACAGGTACATAGAGAGTGAACAATAATCAACAACTGGCCACCAAGGATCCTTCTTTCTGTGCAATGGCTGCATGACGTGGTGCATTGCTCAGTATGGAGGCACCATGTTGATGGGCATTCAGTTGCTTCTTTTTGTTCTCTCCCTCCCTCTCCTGCTGTCCCCTTTCCCTCTCAATCTCCCTTTCTCTCTTCTCCTAACTTTTTGGCTGGGGTTAAGCCTTTTTTTTCCCTTCCAGGGTGGTGCTTTGCAGAGGTATGTAATGCATATAGTTTTCTCAGAAAGAGTACATGTTCCCTGCCCAGAATCAGTGCTGCTTGGGAGTCATGTCCTCTACCTGTGGGATCAGCTGTAGAAGGGAAGACCTGTAAACCCAAATGTATGGGAATTGTTGTTTGGTGGTGAGATGTTACAGACAACCCATTTCCTAAAGTCTCTGTGGGCACGGCTGCCAGAAGAGCCCAAAAAGGAGAAAGGAGAGCCACCTTGCCACGAACCAAGTTGGGTCAGCTTTGCTTCAGCTACAAAGAAAGGAAAGTACACTTGGCCTTTTTTCTCTCCCTTTACTGCATCATTCCTCCCTTTTATTTTTAAAGAAAAAAATCATAATTTTCACATTATTTCAAAATTTCAAAGGTACAGAGAGTAAAATCTTCTCCTGGCCACTTACTTCCCCTCCCAGAAGGGACCATCTTGACCAGCTCTCAGGTACCTGTCCAGAGATAGTCCAAACATACCCAAACATCTGTGCATAAAGTCTCTCACTCCTGTTACAAATGGTCAAAAATCATCCCTCCCCTCTCTTAGCACAAATGGGAATGTACTCCATACACTGGTCTTCACACAGGACTTCGTTTTTTTTTGTATCTTGGAGATGATTCCATATCAACCCATTGAAAACATTCTCATGGTTTTAATGGTGGTTTAGTACTCCATTGTATGGTGTACCACAGTCTCTTTAACGAGTCCCCTTTTGATGGACATTTGAGCTCTTTCCAGTCTTTCGCTGAAGCTATGCTGCAGTAATATGGGTATATAGGTCACTGTGCACATACACACATTTATCCATAGGATAATTTCCTCTCTGTAGGATAATTTCCTAGAAGCAGAATTGCTGGGTCAAAATGGATGTGTATTAAAAAGTTTGACAGGTAGGGCTGCCTGGGTGGCTCAGTCAGTTGAGCGTCTGTTGATTTCGGCTCAGGTCATGATCCAAGGGTCGTGGGATCCAGCCCTGCATTGGGCTCTGCGCTGAGCATGGAGCCCGATGGGACAGGTATTGCTAAGTTCCCTTCGACATTGCACATGCCATTCCCTCCAGCAGTGTATGAGTGCCCGTTTGACCAAACCTTTGGCAGCCACTCCCGCCATGGTTTACAAAGGAGAAATCTCACAATAGCCGCCTGTATGGTGACTAACCCTTCAGGCCTTTGCCTATCTGAAAAGTGAAAGATGATGTGTGAATGTGGTTTTGATTTATATTTCTCTTATTAAGACTGGGCTTTGTTTTCTTTTTATTTTCTAGGAACTCTTTTTTCATATACCTAGCCCACTTTTCTATTGTATTTTTGTATCTTGTGCACTATCTGATTTGTGTGCACTCTTTGTACAGATCATCAGACCTTGTCCATGGTAAGAATGGCAACTACTTCTTTGTGGTTTGACATTTTGTCTTTTGACTTTGCCTGTGGTGATTTTGTTTGTTTGCTTGCCATGCAAACCTTTATATTCTTATCGTCAAGTTTATCATTATTTTAGGATTTCTGGTTTCATTCAAAGATTTCAAAATTCTCTGAGTTCTTTTAGAGTTTGATTTTTAGTTTTTTAATGTTTATTTATTTTTTGAGAGAGAGAGAGTGAAAGAGATAGAGAGAGAGAGTGCAGGGAAGGGGCAGAGAGAGAGGGGGACATAAAATCTGAAGTAGGCTCCAGACTCTACACTAACAGCAGACAGCCCGATGTGGGGCTCGAACTCATTAACTGTGAGATCATGACCTGAGACAAAGATGGACACTTAACTGAGCCACCCAGGCGCCCCACATTTTTTTTTTATTTTAGAGAGACAGCGCACACACTCAAGCAGGGGAGGGACAGTGGGGGAGAGAGAATCTTAAGCAGGCTCCACGTGGAGCCCGATGTGGGGCTTGAGGGGCTCAATCTCACAGCCCTGAGATCATGACCTGAATCGAAATCAAGAGTCAGCCATTCAACTGGCTGAGCCACCCAGGTGCCCTTGATTTTTACATTTAAACTTTTTATCTACATGCAATTCATTTTGTTTAAAGGTATGAATCTGACTTTATTTTTCCCCTGAAGTGTCTACCCAGGCTATGTACTGAGAAGTCTTTCTCTCCTCACTGGTTGAAATGCCCTCTCTCTGTGTAATAAATTCCAGGGTTTGTTCGTGCCTCTCCCAGCTCTTGCTCGGGTGCCTCACCGGCCTAGGTACCCATGCGCCAGCACCAGGCCCTCTCTTCTTCTTTACGCGCCACTTGGACTTGACTATAGGTCCCTGGGCTTGTGGACACTGGACTGGGATGGGGCAGGGGTGGAGGAATAGCAAAAGGGTCGGATAACATCAGAAACTTTCTAGGCTTTCTCCAAAGCCTCCCCACATCTAAAATGGTTTTGCTCCCACACTTCCTCTCTAAAGAAAAACAAAAAGAACAAAGAAGTTCTACTCCTCATTTTAAAAATCTGACTATTTGTCCAGTTCAGAGGGAAACCCCTTTTCTTTCTGTGCACTCTGCTGACGTTCTTGGGGGAAGGGGGCTCCCTTCCAAGTTTAGGAGCTTGGGGAGACCTTAAAGCAGGGCTTGATCACTGAGTGACTCCCCCCATAGGCTCCTCAAGCCTCGAACCAAGAAATTGCTGGTGGAGTGTAAATTGAGCTGGTCTTTATCTTAAAGACATGACAACAGACCCTAGACAAACACATTAACAGCCACTAAAAGACTAAACTAATGCCGGCCAATAAACAAATCCCCAGGAGAGATTATGCAGAACCGTCCTCCCTCTCCCCCTCCCTCCCTCCGAGTCTCCTGCTCTCTCAGCCCAAGAGCTCCTCCCCACCACGCTCCCCCACCTAAACGACCCTAGCGCCTCACAGGCGGCTGCCCTGCCTCGGGCCCCACGCACTCAGTAAATAACTATTGCAAATAACAGAAGAGAGCAAATCTCCTTAGAAGGACCAGCTAATAGTTCCAAGCTATCAAAAGGAAGGTTCTCCTTTGGAGGTAGAAATTATCCTGTATACCTGAGGTTTTCAATTTAAGGTCTTCAGATGTGCCTCAGAGATTCCCTGAACCCCTGCAGGGATTCGCAATATTTATAGGTAAGCCTGGGGGTACCTTTTTCTAAGTGGTGGGAGAGGAGGGTCTTTGGTGTTCCTAAGAGTCTAATAGCTAAAAAAGAAAAAAAGTCTAGATATCTATGGATAAAATGATACCTGGAATTTGCTTCAAAACATTCCAGTGGGAGTTCAGGGAGTGGCTGGGGTAGGTGTAGTTACAGATTAAATAAGATTAGCCATGAGTTGATAATCGTTAAAGCTATTGATAGGTGCTTGGCAGTTCTTGTATCATTTTCTCGTGAAGGAAGGAAGGAAGGAAGGAAGGAAGGAAGGAAGGAAGGAAGGAAGGAAGGAAGGAAGGAAGGAAGGAAGGAAGGAAGGAAGGAAGGAAGGAGGGAAGGTGGGAAGGAGGGAGGGAGGAAAGAGGGAGGGAGGGTAGGAGGAAGGAGAGAGACCCTTGTTACGGACTAATGGAAAGAGCCACACGGCCCACAGTCTGCAGCTGCCTCTCACAATTCCAGCTTTACAGGAACAACTTCTGCTCTGAGTCGTGTTTGGGAGCCCTGAAAATGTGTGGATGCAGAAGCGTGTCCCCTTCACCTCTCACCTCTACCCTCTGTGCTCAGCATCGCCTTGGAGGCGGGACCAGAGTCCCTGAGGCCATCTTTGTTCATCTTCAAACTCCTGCTAAGTCTCCTTCTGCCCTGCCACAGGCTTGGGGGGGCAGGGAGCCGGTCATCCGAGGCCCTTGGCTCTCCATCCCAGCCCAGGCAGATGGAGCCCCGGTTGCCTGAACGAGGTTGTGCAGAAGGGGGCTGTGGCTGCACCGTTTGGATGTGCTTGAAGTAGAAAATTCACAAATTCCAAGCTCTGCTCCCAAAGCAAACCTCCCCAGCCCAGGTGGCTGCAGCCCGTCCTCCCTCTGACAGCGACAGCTCCGCGGGGCCGCCAGGCGGGGAGGCTTTGAAAACCAGCTTGTGTTTGAGTTGTGAAAGCACCAATGTTTGTGATGTTTGCCCAGCAGAGAAGGAGCATATTTTCTCCCTTCCAAATGCAAACTCAAAAGATGCTCCACGGTTTTTCTTTAGACTTTCCACAGGAAACATAAATCAGGAAGAAAAATGACCATAGGTGCAGGGGCCTGAAGAGGAATGCCAGCCCTGAAGGGGCTGCTGCTGGAACAGGCGCCCTCTGTCCTTCGGTGACGCCCTCCAGAGCCTAGGGCCGCACTTCTTCCCTCTGAGCAACCTTCCCAGCCTCCCGGCCAGGGTGGGGGTGGGGGGCGGGGGGGGGGGGCAGGAAGCAACCAGACCCATTCTCAGGCCTGACTCCTGGTCGTCTTCCCCATCCAATGGCAGCTGGTGCTTGAGATCCCCTAGCTGCCTTTCTGTCGTCTCTCTCTCTTGCTTGTGTTAAAACAAATGTGGTGCCCCAAGCCCAGTGGCCCAGCAACGCTGTGAGTCAGATGCCGGATCAGAGTGTGAAGTGTGGACATGGCATCCGGGGAGCCTGAGCCCCGCCATCTGCCGGCCATGCCTGTCTTACGCTCTACGTTGAAAGGAGAAGGACGTCCCCAGTCTGTGGTTTCTGCCCTCAGGGAGCTTATAATCTGCATGCAAACACAAAATAAGAGAGGTCATAAGCCGGTGTTTGAGTGCACATCATTAAATAAAAAACTAGACACCAATCTTGAAAATTCCCTGAGCAGACAAACCAATTTACTCGTACAAACAAAGCTGAATGTAGTTTACTTTGCAGAACTACCTTGACTTGGATGATTTTTTGCCTGTGCCTCTGGAAATCCTAGGCAAAGAACTGTTTCCCAAGGTCGATATGAGATAATCACTGACCAATTCCCTGTCAGTTAAGAAAATTCTAATATTGCTAAAAAAAAAAAAGAGGAAGAAAGAAATTCTAATACTATAACCAATCGCTGCGAAGAATTAGCAGTCACTGCTTTCTTGCTATATAAACTGCTTTATAACAATATACCCCAGAGCCTCATTCCACTGTTTGGTTCTATCATTCTCCGCTTGCGAACTGTCTTTTTGGTATATGCACAGTAAATTTCTACTAATTACTACTTTGGTGATTCATTGTTTTTACTTCTGCTATTTCTGAGGTTTTGACAACAACACAATATCCATGACTGATCTAGGGTGTGAATAATCTTTTTGTTTTTAAATAGCAAATCTCCTAATCTTTTTTTAAAGTTTATTTATTTGAGAGAGAGAAAGAGAGAGAGAGAGAGAGAGTGCATAAACAGGAGAGGGGCAGAGAGAGAGAATCCCAAGCAGGCTCTGCACTGTCAGCCTGATGTGGGGCTCAAACCCACAAACCGTGAGATCATGACCTGAGCTGAAATCAAAAGTTAGACACCCCAGGGGTGTGAATAATCTTAATGGACTTTTTTCTGCACAGAGAATCAGACTCTTTTTCGTGGGTTACAAGTACCAGCTGACTGCTTCCGCATTGGGAGTTCGTGAAGATTTATGCATTTATGGATCAGCTGGACCCTACAAAAAGCTCGACCCAAGAAATAGAGGATTGAAGTCAGTTTGGCCCGTGCTAGTGGAGCTAATGCTACATGCTGATTGACTCATTGTAAACTGTGATGCCTTGAATATTTGCTAGGACTGTAGCTGGAATGCTTCATGGCCACCATTTCTGTCTCTTGACATCTGAGAAACTTTTTCTTGAGATATTTTCCTCTCCTATAATGTTCTGTCTTTGGATAGACCCAACAAGCCCATTGAGCATCTATGATAAAAAAAAAAAAAAAGACATATCATCAGTTCGTATAGGCCTGTGATAAGTCAACTAAACAAAGCAAGGACACCGGTGGAAGGAAGATGCTTTTGAGAGCATGCTTCCAACCAGAGTTAGAACTTGGCTTTGATGGACTACATTCAGAGAAAGACCACAGAAACCATCTCCTTTCCAGCTGAGGTTTATTTATTCTGTTCATTCGAAGCCAGAGCCAATAAGCTAAATAATTTTCAATGGCTAAAAAGGCCTCTGAGATTGGAGTGATCAATCCCATGTCAGAAAGCTCAACCACACTGCAGACCAGCCCACCGTATGCATGAGTGGTTCCAGTTGTGAGAGGGGCTTCTCTAGTGCTGTCTCCAGCCGAGACTGGTTCTGACAAGAGACACAGAGCAGGAGAGGGAGGGCGGTGTGCTGGCGAGCCCGAGAAAGGGCGATGTAGTAGAAGTTGTCGGGGTGCAGGTGGCTGAGACCGCGGGCTCTGGGGGTCACACGGATCTGGGTACAAAGGGCTACCTGGGCTGATGTGTGGCCACGTTTCCTGACCTACGAAAGTGGCACAATGCTAGCACCTGCCTTGTAAAGCGATTGCGGGGATTAAATAAGACAAAATGTGAAAAGAACTCACACTTAGCTTTCAGTAAATGCAAGCTATTCTAATCTCAGGCAAAAAGAAAGAAAAAGGGAACGAGTCGGGGTTTGGGAGTGGGGACACGGTGGGAGGGGTACAGAGGCCTGACACTGCAGCCCCCCACCCAGCCCCGTCTCCAGGCACCCGGGACCACACATCTCCCAGTTCAGACAGACGGCATACATGTTTATTGGGAAACCATCCACAAAAGTTATTGGAAACTGTACATTTGCGGCCCAGTCTCTGCACACCGCCTAACTGCCACTGCTGGAAACAAGGCCTCATTCACTCCCCAGGCAGCTCCCTCAGCTGCCCCAGCCCCTCTGTCTCACGCCCCGCTGGGACCGGTGTACAGAGGCCCCCTGGTGCCCGGCCTCCTCCCCTCCCGGGCTCTGAGTGATTTCTGACTTGCTTTTTCCAAATGTGAAATCTTTGAGTGAGGTCATTTCAACCGGGGAGGGAGCGAGGGGAGGGTCACCAAGGCGCTATTTCCTAAGTGCAGAGGTCCCTGGGGTGACTTCGGGCGGAACTTGGATAAACATTTTTCATTTTAATAGTTACATATTTATTTTTAAATGTATTTATTTTAATGACATTGGAGGAAAAGGTAGAATATCGATCCCATGATACAGAATTTTCAGTTCAAGTAACCCTGAGTAAAGCGAAAGAGAGTGAGAGAGTTGATTTAAGGAAGCTATTAAATGAATACTAGTCTAGGTGGTCCTCAGATCTGACAAATAGTCCTAGGAACCCTGCGCACTTGCTCTCAGCCCTCGTCTGAGGGTTTCCTGAACCTGGCTGTCTGACAGACACGGTTTTGATCTCAGCAGGATGGTCCTGCCCTGAGCTGGCCAGGGAGGGGGGCTGGTCCTTGCCCATATAGCCAGGGACATGTCCCAGCTCCCTCGATTGCAGTTCTGTCCATTCCATACAGGCCTGTACCTGGCCCTGCCTTGCTATCGTCAAATACCACTCCCGTATTTGGAATTGCTCAAGAGCCCTCCATAACTCCCCATTACCTACAGGATAAAGGCTGACTCCAGCCTGGCACTCAAGGCCCTTCTCAATCCATCTTTCCATTTCTGCCACAGGCCCATGTACGCACTACCTGGACATCTGGTATCCCCCCTTTGGTGTCCTCTCTGTTCCAGTTGCTCTGCGGATGTGCATTGTCCACTCCCCTCCAACCTGTCCTGTGCTTCCTCGACCTCCTCCCAGGACCCTGAATCTCCTCCTCCCGACAGGCAGGACTGGTGGTCTAGCACAACTCTCAGGGCTAGGCTTGGAGTTTTGACTGTAGCACGACTGCTTACCAGCTGTGTGTCCTTGAGCCAATTACTTGCCCTCTCTGGTCCTCAATTGCTTCATCGGTAACAAGGGGTGATGACAGCAACATCTCCCTCCTTCCTGGTTTGTTGGGAAAGCTGAACGAGATGCTGCCCCTGGCACAGCACCAGATAGATACACTATAGCAACAAACACGCTGTGGTGGCTGCCCTTCCTTGAACTTGGGTGTTTAGTTCTGACAAAGAGCAGCCTTTTGGCACTCATTTCCCAGGGAGTAGGTGTTTGATAGATATTTGTCGACTGATTGTGGATGTCCTGTGATGTGTGTTCTACACACTTCTCTTGATCAGAGGCTCCACGGAGCCGAGAGCAGTGTTCCCTCTCCCAGGCCTAAGCGTGCTTCGCAACCTTGAAAAGCATCTATTCCTGGGCCATCTCATCGTCTTCTCTTCTCTGGGTGAGTCCTCTTTGGTCTCGAGGGCTCACTGTGGAGCTACCTCTTCTTCCTTCAAGTTCGGTCTCACAGCTAGAATCTTCCCAGGGGCAGCCAAGGCCGGCAGCGGCAGCACATGAAGCTTCCCCAGGGCAGATGGGAGGAGACAGGACAGTGGCTGCGCACACACAAGGCCATCTTCTAGACCGGAGAGAGGCACCAGCACACACCTCCCTTCAGCCCTTGCTCTGGTTGACTAGAGATGGCCCCAGAGCCTGGGGGTTAGCATCAATTCCCCAGTGACCAGCTGGAGGCCACAGGCCTAGACGGGCTGCGAGCCTTCCCTCCCCCACCCGGTCCTCCGCCTTCTCTGAAAGAAATGTGTGTTCCCTCGGCCCTCCCCCCTCGCCACATCCCCTTCCTCCCACAGAGCTCGGGTCCCCAGGCTGCAGTCCAGAAGTCCCTGTGAGCAGACTCCAGCGAGGCGCGGCTTTGTTAGAAAACCTCATTAGCAGCGACAGCGAGGCCCAAGCGCGCAGAGTGGCATTCCAGGTGTCAGTTGAGAGGGACCGCAGGAGGCGAAGCCATTAAACCATGCCGAGGTCAGCCCCTAGCAGAATGAAAACAACAAACTGCAACCAGGGAAAGCGGTGGGAAGTAAACCAGTGGACTTTAAAGGGGATGCCCCATGCTCTGCCCTGCTTGGTCCTGAGAGTCCCAGGGGTGAGGTCTGTCTCACCAGCCTCCACTCTCTGAACCCCCGGAGGATGGAGGCCGGGTGTCAGGAGACTCCAAGCCCCCAGTGCCCAGCACATGCAGCCACTCAACAAACACTGAGTGAATGAGTGAATACTTAGCCTGTTCCCAGGGAGGAGGGCCAGCGGTGGCTCAGACTCGTCCAGCGCTCACTACGTGGCGGGCACCACACTAAACACTGCCTGCACATAAGCTCTTCGAAAGGCAACAACAAGGATGATTAGCTCCATTTTAAAGACGATGATGTGTTATCTGGGGCTCCTCTGGCTCTTCAAGAACTCTCTAGAACTCTACCTACTGATACTTGGAACTTCTAAACCAGGGACACATTCCTTCATTCCACAGTCATGAAAACGCCGAAGGAACACTGGGGCTGAGGAAGCATGTGGAAGGAAGCTCACTCCTCCTGAAGGGCAATTAGTGTGAATGGTTGGTATCTGGAATTCCGTGTCCAGAGAGGGAGAGGGGCCACCTCGAGTCTGGGGACAGACTCTGTTGAGGGAGGCAAGGACAGTGGCCGCCTGTGTGGACTCGCACTTTGCTTCCGTGAGTTCTGTTTGCCTCCGCTGGGCAGGGACGTGCAGGGGCTGGGTATTTTTGTCGCCCAATGGGGAATGCACGTGATTTATGAGGTCCTTTCAACCTGAGGCTGCCTCATAAAGGAGCTTTGAGGGAACTCCAGGGAACCGAGCTATGAAAGGCCTTCTTTTCTGGAGCTCTGTCAGACAAGGCAGCACTGCCTGCCTGCCTGCCTTCAAGGATTAGGAACTTGTATGCCCTACCCTAGGTCTGGAATGAAGGGGACCGGGGACCCCAGGAAGATTGGATGTGTATTTGTGCCTTGGTCCCTTATCCTTGCTCAGACTCTTTGTCCTTTACAGCCTCTTAGCTGAAACCTGCCCCCAAGAAATTGCTGATCCCTGATGCCCTTGACTTCTGAGGCCCAAGCATCCCCTGGATGAGTCATTCACCTCAGTGAGCCTCACTTTTCTCATCTGCAAAATGAGTATACTACCACCTACCTCAAGTCCTTGTACAGAAGAATCTAGACCCCCACCAACTGGAAAGCTCTCTGAGGACAGCTTCCTATGTTTAATCTTGTCTTTCTAGCACCTAAAGCAGGGCACATCGCAGTGGCTACAAAATGGCAATTTGCCCAACTGAATTCTACTGGATTCTACCATGAGGAATAAGTGAAATGTGTTTGAAACTTCCAAGCATGGTGTCTGGTAGGCATTTAGAAAATTCGAGTTAAATCTGAATCTGAATTTAATTCTCCCCTGCAGATGTGGAATGAAGACCCCTTCCAGAGAGTGGACCCACTGGAGCCAGTTGCAGAGGACCTTTGTCTCCCTCCCTCCCAAGCGCTCCTTCCCCAGCCGGACCTCCCGGCCTCTTCCCAGCCGGGCAGCAGCCCCCATGGTCCCTCTGAGGTGGTGGGCGTCCCTGTGTGGGCACAGCAGGCCAGACCCCTCTCTAGGGAAGGGGCTGAGGGGTGTGAAGGACTGGTGTGTGTGACTTTGTTTATTTTCTCTGAAGGATCCTGCCTGAGCCCTGCTATAAAAATAACCTGCCTGGAAACCTCATCTCCGAAGGGGAGAAAGAGGCTTTTGTATCCAGAGAAGTGGCTTTAACGGCCTCCCTATGCCTTGTCTCAGCCACGCACATCAAGGAGGAGCTGGCTATGGTGATGAGGAGCCAGGGCCCAAGTGAAGTGTGCAGGGCGGCTGCCAGGGGAGGGCACTGGTGGGGGAGGGCAGGGGAGGAGAGGCGGCCCAGCAGCCCCTCTCCTGGAGCACTGCTGAAGCACCCCCTTGCCTGCTTGACCCAGGAAGTTCAGGAGGAGGAACTGAGGGAGAGGAAGAAAGGTGACATTGACAAGAGATACAAGCCAAGCAAGATACACTGGATATCAAGAGAGAGACAAACAGGCCAGGAGAGAGAGGAAAACCAAGTCTGATGGAGAGGAGAGACATAGGGAGGAGACTGAAGCCAAAATGAGAGAGATTCACCCAGCAAGATGTGGATGGAGCTCAAGGGATCAGAAAGAGACTGTGGCCATGTTTACAGACGGAGCTAAGGATTTGGTCTAATTCTCGGGATCTCCCCACTGGGTCCCCCTGCTGGGAGAAGGCCAGGCAGGGACAGATCTGGGCTCTAGGGCCCTTTCCTGCTCATGTGCACTGACCAGCTCCTGCTCTGGCTCAGGCTGGGGTGTGCATGAAGACACAGGCCTGACTCTGGTTTCTCAAGGTTTCTTCCCAGGAACCAGGTCCAAAGGCAAGAGGTGAATCTGCAGACGTGAAAGGACACTGGCACTGCATTCAGGAGGCCTGGATTCAAGTCCCAGCTCTCTCACTTTTTAGCTGGGTTATTTATTTATTTTTTTTCTGATGGGGGGTGGAAGGGCAGAGGGAGACAGAGAATCTTAAGCAGGCCTCATGTCCAGCACAGAGCCCAGCTCGGGGCTCCATCTCATGACCATGAGATCATGGCCTGAGCCAAAATCGAGTCGGATGTTTCAGTGACTGAGTCACCCAGACACTCCTAGCTGGATGGTCTTATACAAGCTATGTAAAGTCTTCCAGGCTGACTCTAATACCTGTAAACTATAAAGTATAAGCCCCCCCAACTTCCAGGGCCATTGAGCAGGTCCATAGAAAGGTACCAAATGGACTATCTAAGTTGTACGGCACCGGTAAGACAAGAAGGGATCCAGACACATTTCTCCAGGCTCTGGCAAGGGGCTAGAGTTGACCAGAGTCTTGGCAACCAGCACCACTCATGCTCTTTCTGCTGTAGCAAGAAGGTCAAAGAGAAGCTCACAGCATCAGCCATCTGAAAAGAATAGGTTCCAGTACTATTCATGAATGTGAAGTTCTTTCCTGTAAGAAATCTCCTGCATTTTTTTCATCACCAAGACTTGGGATTAATCCGCCTAGACTCAGGTTGGTAGAACACATGCCACTGAGGACGCCCGAAACTTCCATCCAGCAGAGAAAGCTGGTCTCTCCTGGGATAATTTATGGAGCCAGCCGAGGATGATGTGTTATCTTTCCCCTGTGGTTTGGAGTTGGTGCTTTTTGAATGACACAGATCAAAGGGGAGAATGGAGCTGGGGTCCAGGCGGCTTTAAAGCAACTTCTGGAGGTACAAATTAAGATGTACAGAGACTCTAAAGGAAACTCTACTTTGGGGACAAAGAGCTGGGCAGCACAGCTGTCTCCTGGAGCTAGGAGAGGGTTGGGGATCTACGGAAGCCATGATCAAGAGCAGGCTGTCGGCACTTCAGGGCCTAAAGCATTCCCAGTGGCTTGAGGCTGAGCAGGGGCCCAAGAGAGAAAGAAACAGGGAGGAGGGCTGCAGCAACGTGGCCGCCATGAGGTAGAAAGCAGTGGGCTTGGTGACACAACTGGAACCGTCCCCCAAACAGGCCCTCAGCAGTGGGACGTTGATGGAACGTGCTCAGGATACGAATGGAGGATGGAACTCACGTTGATGGAACGTGCTCAGGATACGAATGGAGGATGGAACTCACGTTGATGGAACGTGCTCAGGATACGAATGGAGGATGGAACTCACGTTGATGGAATGTGCTCAGGATACGAATAACATTAATAGTTAATGACAAACGGTTAACACTTACTGGGTGTCAGACGCTGCTCTGAACGCCTTGTATGCATTAGTGCATTTAGTCCTTATAAATGTCCTCTGCGGAGGACATGGTGGTTGCCTCCACACCATCACACCCCGCCTCCACTGTGTAGCAGACTGGCAGGCTGGGCAGGGTTGACCCCAGTCCCAGATCCAAGGGTAGATCTGAGCCAACAGGGTAACCCCATAACCCATGCCAGAGGAACACCTTCAGGTTGATCCAAGTGAAGTGTACACTAGAACTTGACTTAATAATGAGGGAAGAAAAGACTTCTCTTTCCTCTTTATGCTAGACTGTGATATGTGCACGTGTGAGGCCAAGAAGTGCACATGCATGTGTGAGGCCTGGAACTATCCGCAGCCATCTTAGGCTCATGGGTGAACCATACTGAGGATGAACCAACATATCAGGAAGGCAAAGCCAAAAGAATCATAGAGAATAAGCAGAAGTCCTGATCAAACTATTCCTGAAACTCTCATGACTTTAGGATTTTCATCTGAATTAATAATAAAGTCTATTATTGTTTAATTGTATTGGATTCCTCCCTCCCTCCCTCCCTCCCTTCCTTCCTTCCTTCCTTCCTTCCTTCCTCCCTCCCTCCCTCCCTTCCTCCCTCCCTTCTTTTCCTCCTTCCTTCCTTCTTTCCCTCCTTCCTTCCTTCTTATAGTAACTTACAACCAAAAATGTCCAAACTGATGCAGAATATGTGGCCCAGAGAAGTTAAGTAACTGTCCAAAGTCAAGTAAGCTACGTAGTTAGTGAGGAGCTGGGATTCAAACGAAGGCGATGTGCATCTAGAGCCTGTGCTCTTACAACAGCATCGATGAAACCCACAGCGGCTGCACCCTGACCACACACCAGCTCCACGCCAAATCCCTCTCCACTTCATCCCACAGCATCCTCACGGCAGTCTATTGAGATGGCAGCTACCATTATTCCTGTTTTTACAAACAAGGGAACTGAAGCTTAAACAGGTTTAATAACACACCGCCATCACATAGCTCTGAAACAACAGAGCAAAACCGAACCTCGGTCCCTGTGATCTGGACACTGGGCCTCCTCTCCAATCCTGTGGGCAGGGGCTGCCCAAGAATGGTCCCGTACAGTCTATTCCACTCCCTTTGATTTGAATTCACTTCCAGTTGTTCTATCCAAGATGGTCATATCTCCACGGAGATTGCACAGATAGGTGAGTGTTAAAGGGAGGTAGGAGGCCAATTTTAGCCCAACATTAAGAAGAACAATGCTATTGTTCCAGCAATGGAGTGGGCTGCCTGGGAGAGTCTAAGCTTTCCATGGTGGGCAGGCCAGCAGGCCAGGGCTGGTGGCTACAGCTGCTACCTGCATGAGCTAGGCTGACAGGAAGGGCTGACGCTCCATACTCCGAAAGCCTTCCCCTCCCTGGGCCTCAGTTTCCCCATCTGTACAGCGGTTAGGGCAGGAATGGGTGAGGGCCGAGGTTTATTCCAGCTCTAACATTCTTGAATTCTGGAATTCCTGGAGGCAGGACTCCAGGCCCCAGGGTCTGGCCAGGAAAACAGAAACAAGGCTGTTTGGCCAGCTGGGTAGAACAGTGGAGCTTATTGAGCCCACAGTTCCCTGAAACAGACACAGCCAAACGGTGCAAGCAGAGAAGATAATTTCATTTGTGGGGCTGGTGAGGGTAGCTGAAAAAAAAAATGCAGGGCTTGAGGGCAGTGCTGATGCGCCCATCGGGGTAGAAACTGCACCTTGGGCCACATTCTGCCCCGGCCAGAAGGAAGACCGTGAACCTGGATGTGACAGTCCCCGTCAACAGCACAGGGACCAAGAAATCCTACTTGGTCAGGGATCCTTCAAGTTGGTTCACTTCCCCTGGAGACCAGGGAGACCTACGTTTGTCATTAGCAAAGGGAGGCCTTTTGGAATGTGCCTTGGTTAAACCTAATCCATTGTTATTCATGTAACCAAAAGGTGCTTATTCAGCAATACAGAGACTACCCTCACAAAGTTGTGAGGCCAGAATTAGAGAAAGGGAGGCCTGGGGTCTCCCTCCCTGGACATCTTTGGGCTGACCTAGAGGCCAAGCGGTGGACAAGATGCCACCATAAAGCTTTGGGGCGTCTCTCCAGGATGCTACCTCCACTCTTTGCTCTGGTGATGATTAATATTGATGTTGTGACTATTTTCAGTGTGCTCTGACATCTGCAATCCCATCTGGCCTTCATTATAATACCCTCGAGTAGACAGGGGGATAATTTTATGCCCATCGAGACAGGAGAAAATGGAAGTCAGAGAGGGTAAGCGTCAGGTAGCAAAATGATGGTTCTGGGGTTGAATCTAAGGCCCTTGGCCCCAATACTCTGCCCTTTTCCTATGGTACCCTACCATCCCTCCACCCCCACTTTTGGGGCCACGGAGAGCTGACTTTTCCAGGATGTTGTTGTTGTTGTTGTTGTTTTATCTTGCTTAGGGACAACGCAGAGCCCTTGGAGCTGGATTAAAACCATGACAAGTGCCAGCTTTGAAAAGATTGATATTCGAAATAGAAGCAATTCTAATGGTACAGGTAAAGAAGTCCAACAAAGTTGTAACTTTCATCATGTTGATTACTTCTAGACTTTAAAATAAGTCGAATATTGGAAATTAAATGATTATTTTTTTATTTGGTGTCCCCACCCCCTACTGGTGTCCTAAGTAGTTTTTAAGCTGCCTTTGGACCATCTCAGTCCCTGAGGCCCCTAGGCCACACTGCTCTGCACAGACAGAAATCTCTGGAATTGGCTGTGAAACTGGGCTAGGCTATCAGGCTGGGAAGATACCTGTGCTGGGGCCGGGAATGGCTGCAAGCAGAGACCGGAGCACCTGCAGGAGGTGTTCCATGAGTGCGGAGGAATGAAAGCTCTCTGAGAACAGCCTCTTACTGTCCCTTGCAAAAGGGGACAAGGAAACAAAGCCACAGAAACGGAGACTTTGGTAGAGCTACAAGTCATATACTTCCAGGGCTGGGGAAATGCAACAAAGACTACCATCCTCACCCTTGGGAAGGAGGTGGAGCCCAAATCCAGAAGGGCCAAGGCAAAAAGAGAGAGAAGAATGGCAGAGGAGAGTGTTCGGAGGGGCCAGCAGGGGGGCTAGGAAAGGAGTTGGAGATTCCCGGAGTCCCCCTCCCTAGGAGATCCACGCCATCCTTCAGAGCTCTTTGGGATTAGGGCCCCTTCCTGTGTTCTCTGGTTTCTTCTAGACTCCAGTCTGGGGATGAGGGGGCTGGAATTAAGTGCAAGGACATCTATCAAGAGTCCAACTGTCATATTTTCCCATTTTCCCCATTCTTTTTTTTTATTTATTTATAATCTCTATGCCCAACATGGGGCTTGAACTCATGACCCCAAGATCAAGAGGAGCATACTCCACCTACTAAGGCAGCCAGATGCCCCTTCCCCTGCTCATTTTGATATTGCAGAGGCTGAGGGGGCCATGGGAAGGACTGTGGGAAGAAGTGGTTGGGGAAATTTTGAGCTCTATTTAATAGCAATTGGTAAAAATTTGCAAAAACTCTTTTAAGTAATGTAAAAATAAACAGCTGGTAACTCTTTGATTCTCTGCCTCAAAAGAAGTAAAATGTGTTTGTTTGGGGAGCAGCCAGCAGGCAGCCCCTCCACTCTCATTCTCCCTGACCTGGTCCCTCCTGCCCACCCCCTGTCCCCTAGCAGTTCTGCCCTGGTTCCTCAGCCACTCACCCTTTTAGAGACCCATGGCTTCATGGGGGCTAGCTGTTCTCTGGCAGAGGGTGGGAGGGACTGGAGACCCTCATATGCTGGTGGAGCAGGCCAAGGTTCCGGAGGACCCTGGGATGGAGAGTTCTTTGTAGAAGTCAGAGCACTGAACAAAGAGGCCTTTGAGCCCTGGCGAGAGCCCTCAAGAGCCAGTGCCTTCGGCCCAGCCTGCTCGCTGTCCTCATACCCCCAAGGACTGGCTCCGGCAGACTGCTGGCTCTTGCCCCTTCTCCCCAGAGGGGATTTCTGATGCAGCTTTGTGCCCCAAATGCTGCATTGAGGTACTTGATTCACCTGAAATGTCACCAGGGGGGGATGGGGCTGTCCCCTTAATGCCCTCTCACTCCTTCTCTTTTAAAAGACTTTGGAGTCAAATGGACTTGCTGTCAGTGTTAGCTTCTACCACTTACTGGTGAAGGGGTCCTGAGCAATTGACAATTTCAACTGAACTTATTTCCTCATCTGTAAAATGAGAATAATGATATTATTCGCTTCATTGGTTGGTTACACAATGCCTAGCACACGTTAAGCACTCGACAGACATCAGAATCATGATTATTATTTCTAATATCTACCACCATTCTCTCTTCCTTCTTGACCCCTGTTGGGCTTGACCCTCCAGTGTGACCCCATCCCAAGTCCATCAGATGGGAGACCCTCAGCTGAGCCTGACCTGGGCTCTTCATGGATATGATAATGTATGCAGTTCCCCAAGCTGGGGGTATAAAAGTGGGAGTCATGTAAGAAAATTAGGCACTAAGTACAGGCTGGGGTTGACACTGACCTTAGATGATTGACTGGACTTTCAATGACCATGTTTGTATCACTTACAAGCACTCAACTCCTATAGAATTCTGGAACATGCAAGAAGTTCACTGGTTCCTCTTGCACTGTTGGTGGGAATGCAAACTAGTGCAGTCATTGTGGAAAACAGTACGGAAGTTCCTCAAAAAATTAAAAATAGAACACCCTATAATTGATCCAGTAATCACACCACCAGGTATTTATCCCCAAAATACAAAACCACTAATTCAAAGTACCCCAATGTTTATTGCAGCATTATTTGCAACAGCCAAACTATGGAAGCAGCCCAAGTGTCCATCGACTGACGAACAGATAAAGAAATGTGTATTATCTATCTATCTATGAATATTACTCAGTCATCAAAAAGAACAAAATCTTTTTTCAAATCTTACCATTTGCAACAACATGGATGGACCTAGAGAGTATAAGCCTAAGTGAAGTCAGTCAGAGAAAGACAAATGCCATATGATTTCACTCATATGTGGAATTTAAGGAACAAAACAAATGAGCAAAGAAAAAAAGAGAGAGAGACAAGCCAAAAAACGGACTCTTAACTACAGAAAACAAACTGATGGTTACCAGAGGGGACGTGGGTGAGGGGATGGGTGAAATAAATGATGGGGATTAAGAGATTTATCATGATGAAAAAAAATAATAAAATAAGTTTACTGGTTCTTAAGGGATCTATGAGAAGCTGGCTAAACTTCTGAAGCCTCTTTCCAGCAAAATGTATAATTCTACATGTTTTGCATATAATTTTAGTAGGCTTATCTGTGGACCTCGAGTTTCCTTGAGGAAACTGAACTTTTATCAGTTCAGAAACTGACACCCAGTGGGGTTAAATAATTTGTCTGAGGACCCACAGCTTGCAGGCGGCATATCTGTGATTTGAACCCAGACTGTTTCTTGAGGGGAATGCCTCCATCTTGTTCTCCGATTGAGATTGTGTTCACTCCTGCTCTTGGGCATTGGGAGGTTTTGCAAGCCCATGGTGGACTCCCTGGGATCCTGACAAGTTTGTTCAGGGATTAACTCAGGTGGGACTTGGGCTGGGTAAAGGGATTAAGAAAGGCAAAGCCAGATCCCATACTGAAGAGCCCAGAGGCCCTGCACATGGAAGTGAAGGGTTAACAGAGTCTGAGTGTGGCTTTGTATGTGTGTGCTTGAGAGCAAGGTTGCATGTGCAAAGGCGCACGTCTCTCACTTGTGCGTGTGTTGGTGCCACAGGAGCAGGACCGCAGGCCAGCCTGGGAGAGAGGTGCCGCAGTGTCCTCATATGAATGGGCCTCTGTCTTCAAGGCTGTGTGAGCCTCTGTGTGTACAGGTCCCATTAACTCGCCCTCAGCCACACGTGGGAAGGGGAGGAGAGGCCCAGAGAAGCCCAAACCACTCAGAGTCCTTATGATTTTAGAATGAAGTGGAAGACATAGAAAAAAAAAAAAAAAATATATATATATATATATATATATATATATTTTATATATATATATAAAGACCCAAACTCATATGTGACTAGAGTACACATCACACATACACCCTTTGGTGCTGTCATAACCTCTGGGTGCTTTTGGATGAAGAATCTTCAACTCTTGTCTTAAAACAGTCTAGATTGCTGACCCTATTTACCTTTGTAGCTGTCTTCTCTTCGAGAGTCTAGGTTTGGCTTCTCTCTCCAGGCTCACCTGCAGCTCCCGTGGATGCACACTCATACCTCCAACCCACCAAGCAGGCCTCACTTGCACCATCATGCCTGGGATGGACAGGCTTGGCTCAAGTCCTGTCCTGAGCCCCATGTTCCCACTCCCCCTTCTGGTCCTCTCTGGGCCCCTGTTGCCCTTGGCTGTGGTTTGTTTAATGGAGCGACTCCTGTCTGGGAGCAACCCAGAGCTCAGGACACAGGGAGACACTTGTCCAAGCTGGCTATTTTTTCACCAAAGGAGCCAAACCACAGTGATGGGCTCAGTGGCCTGGCCAGGTGCCTCCTCATTCCTCCAACCACTAGCCTGTCCCCCACTCCCCTGACTGGCCCTGAATACCAGTGGCCACTGGTTCAGGACTCCCAATTACCTATTGGGAGACCTCCTCAGCTAGAGTCTGGCCCTCCATGTGAGGGGAGAAGAGAGATCTAGCTTCTGAGGCAGTAGCTGAAACTGAGAAAAATACCCTGGTGACCAAAGAATAGACCAACAACCGTACCATATTCATCCCTCTCTTCCCAGTGCCTGTCACAGGGTAGGTCCTGAAAAAACAAATGAGTGAATGGTTGAATGAATAGATAAGCAGATGGGTAAATGAATGGATGGATGAATAAATACTCTTAGACCCAAGTAGACATTCTGATAAAAACCTAATTTGGGGCACCTGGCTGGCTCAGTCAGTAGAGCCTGTGTGACTCTTGATCTTGGGGTTGTGAATTCAAGCTCCACATGGGCATAAAGTTTACTTAAAAAAGTAACAAACCTTATTTGATTCCTTGGTCCAATCATGGGAAAGAAGGAAGGAGAGACCCAGGTCTAGAAGGTGTAGCCATCTTACCCCAGAATCTATAGGAAATGTCTGAGCTCAGACTCTTTATAGCAGGTCTTTGAGACACTCCTGCAGGTCTGGGGTTGAGTGAAACTGGCCATTTCTCCAACCTCATGTCTATTCCTCATGCCTCTTGCAGAGGCTTCTCTGCTCACTAGAAAATGTGCTCTGCAGCTGAGCAAAGTAGCAGTGAGTCAGGGAGGAGTGGAATGCGTGGAGAGATGAGGCTCAGGCTGATGGTGGTGGTGCCAGGAACAGGGCCTGGGGACAAAATGTTTTAGGCTGGGACCAGAGCAAAGTGTTATGTGCTTGGACTGGGAGATTGAGGACATTTCCAGCACCTAACACACGGATCTGGCATAGAGTAGGCACTTAGTATTTTTGAATTAATTACGTAATTAAACACTTCTATGTCCTCTCTTCTCTCTGGCTAACACTCCAACATCACTTTCCAAGGGATATATAGGATTCTCAAGAGTCCTGAATCTCTGACTTTCCTCCGGGGGTAGAATGAATCAGTATCAGCAGCTCTGCAGAGAGAAAAAGGGACAGTGTGTGCATGTCTAGCCCCACCATCCCCAGTCCCCCTCCCTCACCCTCATCTTCCTCCCTACCACCAGTTACCATAGTGTTGATCCAGAAGCTGGGGGCACCAGGAGGGAGCAATAAAAAGCCTCCATGCTTACATGTGTGTGTGCATCTGTGTGACTGTGATGGTCTCATCTCAAGCTCTGGCGAAAGGCCTGCTCACCCCACGGGCATAGGATGATGTATGGGGCTGGGGCTGGTCTTCTGGTAGAGAAAAGCCTTGGATGGTAAGATAGGCAGCTCCACACCAAGGCCACAGCTGCAGGGCTCAGAGCCGCCCCCGCCCCCGGCCCCGCCCCGTTCAGGAGTCTAGTCTCCCAGTACAGGCCCAATAGATAGTCTCTGCTGCTAAGATCTTCATGGAAGGAAATGCTTAGAGCTTCTCCAGGAGCCTTGCTGCTGGAATGTGCTCCTGAAGTTTGATCGCTGTTTCTTGCTGCAATCTGCCTTGAGTCAAGTAGCAGCCTTCCTTACAGCTTATCCATGGTCAAAGCTGCCCTCTGTATTAGATCTAGAAAGTCTGGGTTTTGAGACGCAAAGAGGCTTGTGTCTGGTCTGAGCTGAGCCCATTTTCTGAGCAGCTACAGAACTGTTGGCTCAGGGCAGGCAAGGAAAGGCCTCACGAGCCAAGAGAAAACAATTAGGAGTAATTACCATCAAGAGAGGCCCCCAGTGAGGCGTGAGGGTGGGAAAGGCCAGTCTGTGTGAGAGGGAGCTGCAAGTAGCAGACTGATTTTGGGGAAGAAATCAGAGAGAGGGTGGGAGGAAGGGTTGAGTGTGTGTGTTGTCTTTCTTCTCCAGTAAAAGAGCAGGACCCTCCCCCCCTCGGCCTCTAGCTTGAACTAAGTTCCACCTCTACAGGGGCTCTGTGTACGGAGGTGGGGGTGGGGACAAGAGGGCACAGGGCTACACATTCCTGAGATTCTCAAACCAGTTGGAATGGTTGAGGAAACTCCATACTGAGGGGACAGAGCATGAGACACAGAAAGAAGTGAAAAGATAAAATGGAACAGTATGGAACACCAGAAACGTCTCCAGACATCCCCACGCACACACCCTTGATTCCTGAGGCCCTGTGAGGATGAGCCCCACCTGCTTGGTGTCTCCCTCCTCACCCCCTACCATCCTCAGCCATTCCCCTTTCTAGGTTAGGACCAGAGGCCTCAAAGGAAAATGTGCTAATGTGGGCAACCCAGAATTGAGGATGAGAGCGGGAGGCAAAAGAAAGACAGTGGGAAAACGGGCTGTGGTGGGAGGTGCAAAGGGAATTCCTTGGTACCCCTTTCTGGAGAAGCAAGAGGAAATGAATCCAAAGGCAGAGGGACCCCACCATGCCACTTGACCCTCCAATCGAAGGTGAAGGGACAAGGATCTCAATACCTCTCAGGAGACAAAAGAGGGAGGGTTAACCTTGGCAGACCTCACCAAAGTTTTCTTCTTTGGTTTCACACTGATAGAGCGCCCATGATGTCCAGGTCAGGTGCTTGCCCTGCTGAGATGAAACAATGCTGGCTGTGTGGAAGCAGCACCTCATGGGGCTTTTTAAGGATTTGGGGACATATGTTTTTGGCTTGGAGTCCCTCATCCTGTCACTGACACTCTGAGACTTTGAGCTAACTTAGCCAACCCCTACACTCTGTGGTTTCTCATCTGAGAAATAGGGATAGTAACAGCACCTATGTCAGGCACTTGTGAGGATTAAATGAGGTAATAATGTATACAAAGTGTTAGGCACAAAAGGCCTCAATAAATGCTTATTCTTATTGTTAATGTTATTGGAAGGAGATAGTTCTGCTAAGTGGATAATGCATTTAAAGCCAGAGACCCTGGCTTTTACAGTAAACCAGACCCGAGGTTTGGAGAGGAGACTGTCAAAATGGAAGGGGCGCTGAGGAATTCCTTCACTCCTTCAACAATCCTCTCCTTCCACTGTTCGAGGCACCTGGGACACAGAACGAACAGGATTTCAGTGAGAGACAGACAGGACAAATGAGTAAATAATAGAGTCATATCTGAAATGCTACAGAGAAGAAATGAAGGCAGTGGAGCCAGGGAGCCTGAGAATTGAGGTGTGGGGTTGACAGTGCACCAGAGCCTATAAGAAGTGAGGGAATGAGTCAGGAGGGTATCTGGGGAAAAGCCCTCCAGACACAGGACACAGGAAGTAGAACCTCTGTGAGGTGGAAGCAAGTTTCGCTTGTTAAACACCAAGGAAGAAGGCCTGTGTGGCCGAGACCAGTGAGCTGGGGTTGAGGGGTGGGGAGGCTGTTGGAGAGGTGGTGGGCCCACAGTGTAGGGCCTCATAGGCCGTCGTAGGCAAGAGATCACTGGCTGGTGATAGGCTGATGGGAAATGGGCCACAGGCACACAAGGAAGCAAAACAAGTTTCCCTGGAGTTCAGAAAAGTGTCTGGAACACGAATTTCTTAAGGAACAGGATAAGCCTCCCCACCTTCCCCCCAGGCCCTTTGTAACTTTCTGCAGTACAAGACCACACCAGGCACCCCAGGAGCAGCTGGGGACAGAGGCTGACTTTGACTCATGATCTGATCCAGGTTCCACTTTGAAGGAGTCTTCTCCCCATTTGGTGATGGACATGCAGATCTAGGCAGTCGTCAGCTATCATTAACCACATTCAGGAATCAGAAAGTAAGAACGGCTTGAAGGCTTCTCTCCTTGCTCCAACCATTTTCAAATGGCTGAAAAATCTTAACCATGCCTAGAAAAATATCAGAACTCAAGAATATCCTGAAGGCTATAAGGGACTCATTCTAACTCAACACGGATAAAACCATTTTACCAAACATAGTGGAAGATTTTTCAGAAGCTGGTGCTTTCTTGTGTTTTATTCTCTGGGGTGTGAACTTCACAGGTAGAGCACTTCTTTTAGATTGTGAGGAGGAAGGGGTGCAGAAGAGGGGCAAGGAGACAACGGATGCTGTTAGCAGGATGGGTTGGAGTCCTGACTGGTGTGTTTGGCTCAGGAGGGCCCTCTGGCCAGCTCCACAGACAGGTCTGGTTTTAAAAAGTGCCGGAGAGCCACGGATTTGCATGTTATTTGCGTTCCAGGCTTCGACTCCAGGTATGTGGAATGAAATGAATGAATGAACAGTATTCAGACTCCTGGTTAAGGGGTGGACTCAGGAATCCAGACCACACTGAGGATCCAATCACTGGTCCCACTTGGATCAGGAGACACAGACACAGAGACAGAATAAACAGTCAAAGAGACAGAGAGACAGTCTTAGAGAGACAAACACCACCAAGTCCTGTTCTACCAGGGAGTTTCCAGTCAAACCAAGAAAGCAAAATCCACAGTTTATTTTAAATAAATTAACCTATACGAAGTAGGGAGAGAGCCACAAATAAGTAGATAAATGCAACACCATCCCTGACTTATCTCCATCTCTGTCCTTCCATCATCCACATGCAGCTTCAAACTGGACTGTGTGCCTACGAGTTGGCCTTCTTGATTAGGTCCATTGTGTGGGGTCTGCTTAGCCTCCAAACTAGTTAGGCTCTATGGTCTTTGAGGACAGGTGGCTTTTATTTCCTTGGTCAGTCCAAATCTTTACGCCACCCTTTGGGGCTCTCAAGTCCAGTGCTTGAACACATGCTTATTAAAGACCCAGTATAAGGGGTTCCCCATAGAATCAGATGAGGGAAATGTCCTCCAGGAATTCAGCTCTGGCTAACAGACAAGACAGACAGGCAGCATGTAAAATGGTCCATTTAAAGGGCAAGGCAGAAAGAAAGGGACTCGCAGTCTCAATCTATGAGGGATGTACAACATCACTGGAAATAAAAAAGATGGAGAAGACCAGAAAGATGTGTGGTTAGAAAAAAATATTTTCATTAGCCCCTTGGGACAGAGACTGCGACCCCAGAGGGGCAGGCTAACCAGCAAAGGAAGATGTGTAAGGGCAGAGTGGGGCTTTAGGTGTTGGACCAAAGATGACCTGTTTGGGACCACAAAGGAGGTGCAGCCCCACTGTAGGGTGCCATTGGCAGCCCTACTTCTCTGATCCTCAAAATGCTATCTTTTTGAGTCAATGTTTAATGCAATTACCCCTATTCCTCCCTGGCCAGCCAGAGAAGCAGCTTGCGCTCCCGGCTTGAAGAAAAGGTGCCAAATCATTCACCTGCCCTCTGTGGTGATGGGTCTCAGTCCATTCCTGATGTAAAAGACAGATTACAGGGCCAGCGGGGTGGCTCAGTCGGTTCAGTGTCTGACTTCAGCTCAGGTCATGACCTTGTGGTCCGTGAGTTTGAACCCTGCATTGGGCTCTGTGCTGACAGCTCAGAGCCTAGAGCCTGCATCGGATCCTGTGTCTCCCTCTCTCTCAGCCCCTTTCCTGCTCATGCTCGCTTTCTCTCTCTCACACACAAAAATAAACATCAAAAATTAAAAAAAAAGACAGATTACAATACAAATACCATGTGGAGTTGTATCATTTTCTGATTATAAGGGCTGCAGCTGTCTAGTAAGAGAATTTAAGATAATGTCATCATGGAAGGCTTCAGGCAGATGGGGATTTGTGTGTGTGTGCTCTACAGGTACTTGTGAAGGGAACACAGGAGTAAACTGAATGAAGGGTGCCCAGCAGACTGAAGACTCTGGGCTCCTTGTACCTCTTTCTCACACTTTCCCTTCTGGACACTCCTGTTCCGCAGAGTGGAAGGACATTCTCCAGGAGTCAAGCAGTTGATGGCTATTCGTCAGCTGAGAATGGAGAAAAGACAACAGCTATGATCTGCCTCCGACCTGGGCCTTATTATTATGACCAAGCCATATTCCTACTGGCTTTAAACTTTGAATCTCTCCCTTGACTGAATTCTATGCCAAGCAGGATTATGGGCCTCAACGTTTCAGAATCTTAGACTTTGACAAGACACTAGATATTTGGTCCAACCACTCATAATTAGAATTATCCCTGCCCTATCCCTGACAGACCAGAGGGGCAGCCTGCACTAACATTATCTTAAGGTTTCTTTTTCTGGCTCCAAGTCTTCTAGTTTCCTTATCTATCCACAGGGGATTCGTGTGTGGATGACCAGCATGATCCTACATACCCTTATGCCCCTCCTCATCTCCAAAGCTGGGAATGGTAGTCAGGAGCTCTTAATAAATAGATAGATAGATGTTAGGACTCAGCACAGGTGAAATAGGCCCTGGGCTATAAGGAAAGATGCTGGCTGAGCCTTACTTGTTCCTTCCAAAATTTCAGGATGAATTTGAAGCTATGGGTAGGTTCCTCCTGGGCAGGAAACACAGCAACTTCCCCAGGAGCTCAACATATAGCCTGTTTGAGTCACCAACAGGGCCTGAGAGTCTATATTCCACCTTGCCCAGGCCCATCCAGGTGGAGCAAGAGAGAAGACAAAGTTCAAGCATCAGTTATCTGTCTTACTCTGGCAAGACATATTTCAGAGCTGCAGGGATGGCATGGGAGAATGACCAGAGGCTGAAACATTAAAAACACTGGTGCTCTTAAGTGAACTCTCTCCTTCTCCTCTAGGCCTTTTATAAGCCATGTGAAACCAGGTGAACAGACTATGGGATAGGGTTGCTGGCAGTGCTTTTTCAGTTTACCTGTGTCTGCCCCAGGACACTAAAACTTGGGGCTAACATTGCTAGGGGCAGTGGATAGAAGATGCTGGCACACACAATTATAGGGGCTAAAGAAAACTTGATACCACAGAGATGTATGAAGCACGTCATATATATAGTCAATTTACACAGTCTCCATGATGGAGAAGAGGAGGGAAAAAAAACGCTTACATTCAAACCCAAACAGGACTCCCGGGAGCAATGATGGGTCCTAGGCAACAAATGGGACAGAACTAACCTCCAGGACTTGGATCATATATTCTCAAATGTTCTGATCTTCTCAGGGTCTGGGAGTGATTGCTGGGACTGTGGTTTCTGTTGAAGGCTCTATATCTAGATAGCGTTCATTATCTCTTGAGTGTTCCTTTTTAAGGGGAGGTAGGTCATTATGAGCACTGAGCACAGGGAAGAACGGAAGACAGAAGAAAAGGAAAGCAATAGGCTTTAGTTTAAAGCAATTTAAATAAGATGTTGGTAGCATGCCCTTGGCCATGGAATGCAGGAACCTCTTTTTTTCCCCCTCCCAGGTCATCAAAGCCCACCCTTAAATAAAGGGGAAACTAAGTTTCCAGATGCTAGTGCTGATCTTGTGGGCTAGCTTTCTGGAAAAATGGCCCACTATAGAAATCAAATACAGACCCAACCAAGTCAAATGGGTGGTTCCCACTGAGCCACCCTGGGCCAGAACCTATGTCTCGGCTTGGTCCACCCATGTAGGGTGGTCTCAGGATCACTAATTTCCCCTTATACAAAAAATGCATTAGTCAGAAAGGGGGTCCATGTTCAGACAGGCTCAACAATTCCTTATATATTTTTCAAAGTGCTTTTGTTGCATGTTTCATTTTCTGTTACATGGCAATAAATATTTGTTGCTTTGGTCTGTACAAAAAGTCTGTGAGGAAATTAAGACAAATGTTATCTAAATGGACAAACAATAAATACAGAGAACTACCTTGTTCTAAGTCCCCTAGACAATAGCAAGAGCACCTGAAAAAAACTCAGGTCTTTCGATTCATAATCTGAATCTATACGGTATTGCCACCTTTCAAGTTGCCACTGAAATACATTAAGTACCAAGAATCCATGTACAGGAGTCCTACAATGACCTTGCATGCCATAGCTTTCTAACAGAGAATGTGTAAGGTCTCAGCAACTCATAAATAGAAAGCTATTTATTTCCTATAGAAAAACAAGAAAGAAAGAAAGAAAAAAGAAAGAAAGAAAAAGAGGAAAAAAAAGAAGGAAAGAAAAGGTGGTCTTCCCCAAAAAGGCAGGCAGTTATGAAAAAGGTAGGACATCTAGTTGCTGGAGTGGAAACAGTAACATTCAGTTAACAATGGAATATTTAAAAAAAATAGTTTTCTTTTCAAATTGTAACCTGTGGTAAAACATAGAAAAATGTACTAAACAAGCTTGGTATAAAACAGAGTAAAATTTTCAAATAAGCCCAGAGAGAAAGCACAATGTTGGAAAGGATGGGGTACAAGGGAAGAAGAGAAAATATTTCATACAAAACTACCTATTACAATACAGAAAAAAGTATAAAACGTTCCTATTTTGGAACTGAAGTACAAAATGACACTGGCATTGGATCGTTTCACTATCTAGCCTGAGGAGCGCTCAGAGGGAGGGGGAGATGCTAGAAAGAACAAAAGGAATAGCGGTTTTTTAGTCTCAAGTTGATCAGTCCAAATTCCACCCGTTTTCCAGTTGAAAATCTTGCCTCCCTCTGTAACTTCTACCCCCAAGCCAAAGTTCATTCAGGCCTCAAAATATTGTTAGGAATCCACAAACACCCTACACATAGGGGCTGGGATCTGTGCGTGCTAGAGCTAAATTTGGAAAATGGAAATAAATCTACAGGCTAAAGTGGTGAACACATTCAGCCTTTTAAAAAAACACATATCCCTGTGAAATATATATATATATATATATATATATATTAAATTCTCTGTGGTTAGAAACATATTTAAACTAACTAGCCACAGACCAAACTAGACCTGCATTCATCCAATGCTGGAATTTTATGCTAAAGACTGAGGTCCTTCTTCTTGGTCAGAAGTAGGCGGCAGTAAAAGTGGTGCCTTTGTTGCTCCACTAAACCGCTCCCTGGGTGGGTCTTCCCCGTATCATGTGTTGTGAGCACATGCAAACCCCTGCTTTAAGGAAAGGACTGCCTCGGACTTTGGGGTCCACCCAGGGCTCATGTGCTGTGCCTCGGGACGGGAGAAAGCTACAGATGATAAATAGCCTTGTACAGAAGCAGACGCATTTCACGAAGAGGCATATAAATAGGGAAAATCCTGGAGGAGGGACTTATGCATGTGACCCAAAGTCCGGTTTATAGTCACTTTCCTGACAACACATCTTGAAAATCCTGTGTATATGTATGTGTGCGTGTATATGCTGGTGGTTTTCATCCCTACCTTTTTGCCCATGCCCTTTCCTACCTCTTAGTAAGGCCTAACAAGAGTTTATATGAAACCAAGAATCTGTCCAAGCTTCCCTCGGCCCCCAAATTAGGGACTGAGTGAGGTTGGAGCCCTTTGAAAACAAGATGGCAGAACTGAAGAAGTGAAAAGCAGTCTCTCTCTTCAGCTTAGGGATGTCCCTCACCCCTTTCACAGCACCAAAGTTTCTTTGCAAAAATAGTATCTGAGATACAAAAGGAAAGGCAGATGTGCTTGTGAATGCATCTCGCCAGGGCCTGGTCCAGGATCAAGGGCTTTACAAGAACAGAGGGTTGGGAGCAGCTGTCTCCAAGGTCTCTGGCTATAGACAACAAAGAGCTGGTCCCCCGCAAGGTCAATGTCGGCTAACTGAGACAGTCTTCACAAGAGCTTTCGGTGGAGAATCTCCCAGACCATCCGCTTCCGGAAGTATGGCATGTGTTGCTGTAGGGACACAGAGATACACTTAATTTTTTTCATTGTTTTTACCCATACCCAATACTCCTTTCTTTCCTTCTCAAGGTTTACAACTAAAAGAGCTTCAGTTGCATTTCTGGTCTTTCAAATTGCTCAATTCTTGATTACATGTAATTTTTTTCTATTGTTTTCTACTGCTATCTCTATTGTTATTTTCCATTGTTGTGGCCTCACAAATTTTATTGGGCATCGCCAGAAGTTCCCAGGCTATACCCAAACTTCTTGAAGAATTTTGAGAATGGTGTCTATCAAGTCCTCTATGTTGAACTTTGAAGACAATAGGAGTCTAAGGCCTGAAAATCAAAAACTCACTTTTTAGGCGAAGAGTTATAGGAACTACAAGAGTCAGCTCCACCCAAGGGCTATGGTGGAAAAGTCTAGTAAAACCACTGATGGGGACACAGAATAAACCATAATCTTTAGTCTCAATCTACTTTGGTCTCTGAGGGACCATATGGACAGAAATAAACAATCGCAAACTAAGACAAGAATGATTAACTGCATCAGGTGAGGGGCAGGGGAGGAGGACAGCATGATAAATACAATAGGAGTTAAAGGTGTGGCCTGTTCCAAAACTTGACTGCTAACCAAATAAAGAGAAAATGAAGAAAACTTGCTCTGGTCCCAGTTCACTATTTCCTATAGGATTTGAGGTAGGTGGGGGAGAGAGGCAGAGAAGAAGAATCTGCAAATAACCAGGATTCCTTGACTACAGTATGTGTTGTAAGGTAACCCAGGATGTGGTCTATCACTATCCTTCTTTTTCTTGTGATGTGGTACGGGCAGTAACTACCAGTGTTATGAATCACAAGCAGAGTCCCCTAAACAGAAGAGTGGATGAAAATACATCTGTCGGGCAGCCTGGAGACAGGGTGGTCACAGGGCTCCTTCCTGAAGGCTCAGCTTACCTGTGTGAAGTTGATTGGTCTGTCTTTGGTAATGCAGTCAGCATATTTGCAGGCAAACATGCCACAGTCACTTCCATTCATTTGCTGTGGAATTTCCTGAAAGATCACAAAAGAAAAGGTGACATCATTCCGAGCTTCTTTCCT
Organism: Paguma larvata; assembly: GCA_030068075.1. Lineage (NCBI taxonomy): Eukaryota > Metazoa > Chordata > Mammalia > Carnivora > Viverridae > Paguma > Paguma larvata. The sequence continues at coordinate 65,531,873 of CM057828.1, read as the reverse complement.
TCTTATTAGATTATAAATAAGAACCAAAGATAGAAATGTTTTAGGTTTCCCTGAATTTTGAAGAGTTGACCCTAAGTCCACCACCCAGAAAACAGAGGCTCAGAGAAAAAAAATATAGCATCTCAGTCAGGTCTTCATATGAATATTAACCTTCAGATTAATAACATAGGAGACTATCTTAGACTTCCATGACACCCAAGGATGTAAAGACTAGTCCCTCCCACAAGGGCCAAACAATCGGCAAATATTTCCCACAGGAGAAAAAAACTCAGCAAACTAGCTGGGCATTTAGGAAACCTAGTTCTGCATAAGAAACACATTACCAGTTTTCCCACAGATAGAGCTTATTCTATCTTCCCGAGGAACCAAACAATCAAGCTGAAGTCAGGCTAGACAATAAGATAAAAGGTCCCTGGGAATCAAGCAGTAAAATCCTTTCCTTCCCAGGAGTTCTACCTCATCAAGATGAAATGTACCTGGCTTTTCTTGCTGAAGAGCTGCCAGCCATTGGTGTCAAACTCTTTCCTTTTCTTGTCAATGCTTTCCTGCTTTAGGTATTGGCTGGAGGCATTGGGAGAGAATGAGATGAGCTGTGGGGAACACTGATGACAGCTGCCACCCTAAGAATGGGGCTAACAATCCTTAGAAAGGGTTTTTGGAAGAAAACGGTATATAATGCTGGGCGGGGAATCTTTGGACTCCCAAGCTTCCCCTACAGCTCCCATAATTCATGCCCACCCTGGCAACCCAAGAGAAACATGACCTCTACCTGTGACACCCAGGTTCCTTCTACCTATTGTTCCTCCTGAGGAAGGAGTTTTGATTCTTTTCCTTGGTTTCTATGGTCCTTTAGAATTCAATCTCATGGAAGGTTTCTCTAGCAATATCAAGGCATTTATTCACTATTTTTAGTTTTGACTCTCCTACGTGAAAATTCAATCCAAATCACAATTTGATGAGTGCATACCTCATACACAGCACTCTTCTTAAGTGCAAACTGTTCACCATTCTGGAACCTACCTCCTCCTGGCCACCAGAGTGGTACAGTGGTACAGTGAGGAATAGGGATTTTGGAAAGAGAAACAGATAAAGGGTGTAAAGAGATTTGCATTCTGGTTCCCAGTTGAGCACTAACTAGTAGGACCTGAGCATATCAAAGTCACCTCTGTGGGTCTTGGTTTCTTCATCTGAAAAATTAGGAGGGTGGATTAGATGATTTCTAAGGAGTTTCTATATCTATACGTATATATTGACTCATTCATTATTTTTAGTGCACTGAGACAATAGTTGTCTCATATATTTTGGGTATTATATTACTATTAAACTTTACTTACTCAGACATAAAATATCCATTCTTAATATGAAGATTTCCTTTATTAATCACTCCACTGAAGGTATCAAATAACTGAGTACAACAGCTGGGAAAACACACTATATGCCCCGACACACAACTCTTTTGTCCTCAACTCCCTACTTACAGAAGGATCCTGCAGGCTTCATTGTTTATCCCACCCATAGAGTCGTAATAGGTAATATTCTTCTTTCGAAAGTCCACAACCTGGGAATAAAAAATCTGTGTGTTTATAAAATGAAGAAAAGTAGTTTCTCAGCTTTTCCCTTCCCTATAATTTGGAACCTTTTGCCAGATTTCTTGTGAAATCACAACAAATTTAACAGATACTTTGCATTATACCATGCTTAAGCTGTGAGGAAAGAAGAAGGAGATTATTTACATAGAACTATGGTGGCCTCGTTAATGGCCCTAGAAATCTTTTTCTAGTATGTTGGTTCTTCATCGCAATGTAGATAACAGTGAAGACACACATGCTCTTCAGAGACTGAGATGAATGAGATCATTTCCACACAGTTTCAGGAAAATGGTAAAAGATTTGGGGTTTTGTTCTTTATGTGGAGAATTTCTCTTTGGCTTTATGCTTTTAAAATGTAATTCAAAATACAGTGTGAAATAACTTTTATATTTTTATTAATATATTAAGCTAATGTATTTATGTTCTCAGGATCATAAAAAGTATTAAATAACCAAGTATGCAAACCATGATTAGGCAGAAAACAATAGTCACAGAATCTGAGTTGGCAGCATCATAAAAAGTCACTTTTTTTCCCCATGCCTTGCCTTGAGGCTGTTTAGACACAACTCCCTTTTAAATATTTCCAGAAAAGGAAATTCCACAACTTTCTTCAAAGTCTAAGTATCTCCCACTCTTGACAAGAAGTTCATTGATCTATCCAATTTCCAGCCAACTAAATACTATTCTTTCTCACAATCATCAGTGAAAATGTAGAATTACTACTCACTACTCTGAATATTCTATAATTATGTAGATTTCTTTTAAATTTGATTAAAGGAGAGGTACTCACAGCAAGACACCAGTGCACTCCCAGGTGAATGGGCACCAAAAGAATGTCAACAGAAAACACATCCACTTTCTTTGTCCAACGTTTCACTGCCTGATAACCAGCCGTTTTTAACTTAGTGAAAAAAAAGGTATTAAATGCATGCACACTTGGTAATCCCTTCTCTTTACTTCGCTCCATCAACATATTCATGTAGAAATTGATTATCTGTGGGAAGAAATTTATGTATTAAAATAGATATTCAGTCCTTTCAAAACAGTCGTATTGTATGAAGGAAAAGCAGTTGCTGTATTGCATAGCATATATTATTGTTTCCTAATGAATTAAGACTTCAACACCCAATGGCCTCATGCCCCTATATCAAATTCTGGAGGGTCGAGGTGCTTGTAAACAGTGAAAACAGAAAAAGTGAATACACACACATGTAGGTTGAGGATCCATATGGGTGTAGCAGGCTGGTCAGATCTGTAGAAGACTGGGGATTAGGTCAAAAAATGAGAGTGAGGAGGAAGGGGTGCTAGAAGGTGAGACTTAAAAGGAAAGGAAGGAGCCTAGCAGTTTGATAAGACCCAATAGTAGTTACTTTAATCTACTGTGACCGGGTAAGCAACTTAAATAAATCCTGAGCTCAAAGTCTAGTACAATAAAGCTAAGACCAACAGTTCAATCCTTACTTGTGGGTCACCTGATTTTGCACAGACAGAAAACTGTTCCATGGCTAAAGACTGCCTTTTCTACCTAATAAGCCATCTTGCAGAGGCAAACTGCTTTGGTCTCAAGTAGAACTGGGGGACAGGATAAACCATCAACTGTACTGGGAAGAATACCTCTAAACTGACAGTAGCTCAGCACTGTGCCTTAACAGAGGCAGACATGGATGTTGTATAAAAACCTACATTACATGAGACCTGAAAGTCCAGTCACAAACATGAAGAGTAAAGTTCTCCTCCAGAATCTATATGGTTAGCTTTCTCATTTTTGTTGATTCTATTTATGCTTCCAATATCAAGTATCAGTGAAAGAAACTTAATGCTCGTTATGGAAGATACATGATTCTTTCTGTTAATGAAACAATGTATTCTCTAATATTGACTGTGTTGACTATGGGTCCTGTAGGTCCAAGAATCCTAGGTACTAAAGCCTGAAAGTTACCGTGCCGGAAGTTACTGCATACTTACTTTATGTGGCCAGCTAAGGCCAGGCCAGTGTCTGTCAACTGCAAGGAATGAATGGACTAACTGATCCACAGCTTGGAAATATGACTAAGAAAACAGACACATTTTTCAGAATGCTTTTTGGGGAATGGGAAAACGCCCCTGTCCTTTGACAAATATTTACACACTAGGATGCCAGAGCAGTGAGCTACTGCCCAACAGTAGGCAACTACATACTGGGTAAGCAGCAGGGAACACTGCCAGGAAACACACCAAAACACGGTCTAGACTAGAGAAAGGGCCTATAGAAGAGGACACCGAGGCAGTTGCAGGGAAACCACACTGGCTATGAAGCAGAGCTCTGAGGGTGGGGTGGGAGGGAAGACTAGGACTGAAGAAAGAAACTTTTCTGCCTACATCTCCGAAGACTGAGCAACAGGCCCAGCAGGTCCAGAGGACTTGGGTTGTGGCTAATCCTCTGCCTAGTGTGATGCCCAATAGATAATAGGAGCTCAGTTATTTTAATCAATGATAATGAATCAAAATATAATTAGGATCACAGATTTCTCAAATTGAGGCTTTCATTTGAATTCTGCCTCCAAGGATAATAGTGCTAATGATGATTCTAGGCCTGTGAAAGGCAGCCAGGAATGCAGGAAGACCTGCCCAACAGGCCCAGATTTCTAGGCTATAAACTATATTCTCTAGTGAGAGAAAATTAGCAAGAAGGGATTGATTCCTCTGGTATTCTACTCATCCCACAGCATTAGCCACGTTATGAGGCTAAACCCTTCAATCCAAGGGGTGAAATGAATAGGCAGATGACCTGCCATTCGCTGTAAGTCAAAACTTCCACGGTGCAGACAGTCATATACTCTAACAGGTAATAAGGACTTGAGCAGGAGGTGGAAAGAATCAGGCAGCGATAAGGAAGGCCAAGCACATGAAAGGCATGGAGATGTGTCTCCCTTAGGTGTCCATCTGATGAGCATCACCTTTGGGATCATTACCCTGAAGTAAAAAAGGATGACATAAATGAGTACCATGCTACCCATGATTTTCCTAAGAGGAAGGAGTTTTAGAAACCAATGAAATTAGACTTACACAGCCTAGATTGTTGGATTGTTTATTTTTATGTTTTTATTGTAAAAGTGTGGACTATAAAGCTGAAGAACAACCCAGCTTAAGAACAAAAGCCTAATGATCAGGATACCACATTGTCTAATTCCTTTGAGAATTCCTCTTCCATCGCTTCAGTTCTGCCTCCAACCAAGGTCTGTCCACTGCGAAGGAAAGGGCCTCTTCCAAAGTCAGCTTGTTAATTAGCTCTAAGGAGTGATCTGGGCTCTTTTTCATTTCCCCTGTATGCTAGGAGGAGGGAGCTTAGTGGTCTCAGTGTTCCTTCCCATTAGCTGTGGATGTATAATCTGACATCTGAGGCAGAATGGAGATCCAAGTTCCCTCAGTTTTTCAGCTATTACTCTGTCCAAATGAGGAAAATTGCCATAGTTCAGCCAAGATACAATCATACCAAAAAAAACAAGCTAGGAGTTAGAGAACAAAAAGAATCCCACGTATCATCTCGCAGAGGAGGGCTGAAGATGAAGGAAAAAGTAATGAGAGAAGGGATCACAGTGTTTAAGATGAAAGAGAAGCAGGGATAGAGCATTTGCCTGTGTTTTGTGAAGACAAGAGTCTCTCCCCTTCTATATTGAGAGCTTTTATGCACACAAGATTCTCTTAGCTCCAGAAGATCTTGAATTCCCCTTAAAATAAGGGGCTAAGCAGAGTAAATCAGCCCTGTGCTACTGTTTGTCTTGCCAATATACCGGTATGTGGGGACAACTGCCAGCGCTGGTCCACTTGTTACTTTTTGGGGTCCACACTTGTCGATATGCCCGCTGCGGCTCCAGTGACTAAGAGGCTGCCCCTCCTGCTGCCTTCACAGCCTCGGCCATGAGCGCCTGCTTGTCTATGCAGTGCTTTTTTGGGGGTGGGGGGTGGGACTGTTGTTTATAGTGTCTTGTTCCTTTGTGATTTTATCTGAAGAGCTGCCAGGCTGAAGCTGGAAAAGCTTCTCTTTAAAAGAAAAGCCTACAATGTTTTCAAACTAAAAACTCAATCCTTTTCCTGTATGTTACCACAATGACATAAATGACCATTGCTATTTGTATCTTCCTTCTCGCCCAGTAAACCAGTCAAACTATTGTTTTCTCATCCATTTAGAGGTAAAACATCTCATAAGCAATAATATCTTAACTTTTAACCCTTCCCGATTTAACACACTAAACCTTTCTGGCTTATAAAATGTTCTGAAAGTCTTGGGCTTAACAGTGCTCCTAAGCAGAGACCAAAGCAAGTTTTGGGGGACAGGGGAGAAAGCCATTTTCCCTGTTTTACTTCTCTACATTTTCACTTTGACCTCCCTGTTCTGATGGTTAAATTAAACCACAAAGACTAGCCAAGCAGCAGCACTTATGAGTCAGGTCATTCACTCCTAAGATCTAGCCTAATTAATACAGTAGGTAGACTTCAGGTAAGCTCTATGTATTGCATCCCTCACTGTGAACACGTATCCAGGATTTTTCTCGCATGCAAATTCAAGTAACAAATTACTAGAATTACTCCTAAAGTTTCAGACAAAGGCAGACAACACCTATTTTTATGGAGTTGTGGTAACTGAAATTACTGTTCTCCCTATGACCCTGCATAAATCCCTGGTTTATCAAAAGGACTAGTTCTATTAAGAAACACTTTTAAGAGATAATTATAATGATGTGACATCTACCAGTGAGTCATGTTAGAAACACTAAAATTTCCAATCTCATCACTTTATTCTACACGTAAGAGTACACAGCAAATGGCAGACATCATATTCACTTCTTATGGAATCAGTTTTTATTCCCTTAAGGAAAACCTATTCCCTGTGCTAGGCTTGTCTAGTTGGGCTTACTGTTTTTTGCATTAAATGTTTTGCTCTCTTTACTGAGCATCACTTAAATTTAACGGCTTCTTGGAAACAACCAGGAAGCTACTGATCACTACTAATTCTCTATTTCCACTTTTGTTGTGAAAGTCAGAATGTGAGGCAGAGTTATGTGCTCTGATTTCAGATGCTGACTCTGCAATAAAAGTCAGATGATCTTACTATATCCTTTATTAAGTCTTCTTACTTCCCTACTATCAATCAAATAAGACTATCTTCTATATACACAAGGCTATTGTGAGGCAGAATAGCTGAAAGACATTTCTTTCCTTTCAGAGATGAGACTTACAAAATAGGTAATTAGTCTGCCTGGCTGGCTAGCTTTGTCATCAGACTAGTCACTCTGCTACATAGATTCCACCTTAATTCTCCTGTACTCCCTCAATCCCCATAAATGCTGTCTTTCCCTTATGATGTTTTCCTAGCTGGGAAGAAGTTGGAAATGCAGAATTCCAACAGTCTAATGCTTTTGCACTTTGGACATAACTGAAAATAACTAATAAGGTTTGCAAACAAAAATTTAAAAAAGATATGTCTGCTTGCTATTTTCCCAATTTATTCATGAAAATTAGTAGTAAGGGATTATAGGAAGAACAGGGTCCTGGAAGGAAAGTAAAGAGACCGGAAATGCAGCAGCATCCTGTTTCTCCCCATGGGATAGGGCATATTTAGTGTTGTGTAGAGGAGGAAGTGTTTCCTGCCCACAAGCATTTGGGTACCCACTCTGGATTTTTTTTTTTTTTAAGTTTATTTATTTATTTTGAGACAGACAGACACAGTATGAGTGGGGGAGGGGCACAGAGTGAGAGGCAGAGAGAATTCCAAGCAGGCTCTGTGCTGCCAGCACAGAGCCCAATGTGGCACTCAAACCCACGAAGCTGCGAGATCATGATCTGAGCCGAAGCCAAGAGTCAGATGCTCAAAAGACTGAGCCACCCAGGTGCCTCTACTCTGGCTTTTTATATCCTTAACGATTTTTTTCTTCTATTGATTGTTGAGAGAGATGCTGAACTTTCCAACAGTAATTATAGATTTATCTATTTCTATCAGTTTTGCTTTGAAGTTCTGTTACTAGGTATGTACCTATCTAGGATAAGTACTACTGAAGAACCTACTCCTTTCGAAATGTCTGTCATTGGTAATATTCCTTGCTCTGAAATCTACTTGATATATTAATAAAGTTATACTTCATCTTTCTCTTGACTAGTACCTGCATCCTTTTACTTTTAACCTATCTGTGTCTTCACATTTAAAATGGGGCACTTGGTTGGCTCAATGGGAAGAGCACACAACTCTTGATCTCAGGGTCGTGAGTTGAGCCGCATGTTGGATGTAGAGATTACTAAAAAAATTTTTAAAAAGCAAAACAGGAGATTTAAAATAAATAATAAAATGGGTTTCTTTCTTGTGACAGTTCTGCTCTTTTTTTAGACACAGCACACTTGCATGTGAGCAGGGGAGAAGGAGAAGGACAGATGGAGGAAGGGACAATCTTAAGGATGCTCCACGCTCAGAGTGGAGCCCGATGCAGGGCTCGATCCCACAACCCTGGGATCATGACCTGAGCCAAAATCAAGAGTCTGACGCTTAAATGACTGAGCCACCCAGGCGCCCTATGTACAACATTTTAAAGGGGAGATAAAAATATCTCTTTAATAATATTTTAACATTACTACACACCAAAATGACACATTTTGCATACATCATGTTAAGTAAAATATATCACTAAAATTAATTTTACCTTTTTCTTTTTACTTTTTCCAATGTGACTACCAGAAAATTTAAGGGGCACCTGGGTGGTTCAGTCAGTTAAGTGTCCAATTTCAGCTCAGGTCATGATCTCGTGGTTCACAAGTCTGAGCCCCATGTCAGGCTCTGTGCTGACAGCTTGGAGCCTGGACCCTGCTTCGAATTCTGTGACTTCCTCTCTCTCTGCCCCTCCCCTGCTCATGCTCTGTCTCTCTCTCTCTCAAAAATAAACATTAAAAAATTTTTAAATTACATATGTGGCTCACATTATATTTCTATTGGGCAGGCTGGACTAGATCATTCACATTTAAGGTCATTATTGACATTACTGTGTCTGTTCTTTGTATCTTTTTCCATTAGATTGAGTACTTTTATTCCATTTTCTCTTCATTATTTGCTTATTAACTATACCTCTTTGTTTTTTATTTTTGATTTTGAGTGGTTGCTCTAGGATTTTTAAAATAGGTCATTAACTTATGACAATCTATCTTCATATAACACTATTCCACTTCACATACTGTGTAAAAATCTTACACTAGGTATGTACTTTCACTTCCCACTTTCACCTCCCCCCTGTTTTGTGTTATGACTATCATATATTATATTCTAAATCCCATAATACACTGTCTTATTTCTGCTTTAACTAGTCAACTGTCTTACAGAGATATAAAAATGAGGACATTTTCACTGCTCTTCATTTCTTTGTATAGATTCAAATTTCCACCTCATAGTTTCCTTCTGCCTGAAGAAATCCTTTAATATTTCTTATAATACAGGTCTGTTAGTGATGCATTCTCTCAGCATTTGTTTATCTGAAAAGAGTACACCCTTGTTTTTTGAAAGATATATTTGCTGGGTATAGAATGTAAGTTGCCAAGTTTTCCTTTCCCTTCAGTATCTTTTTTCTTAAAAATTTTTAAAGTTTATTTTTTGAGGGGGGGGGGAGTGCAGAGAGAGAGGGGGAGAGAGAATCCTAAGCAGGCTCTGCCCTGTTAGCGCAGAGCCCGATGCAGGGCTCAAACTCACAAACCATGAGGTCATGACCTGAGCTGAAATCAAGAGTTGGATGATTATATGGCTGAGCCACCCAGGCACCCCTTTCCTTCAGTATCTTAAAAATGTAGCCACACTGTCTTCCGGCCTACACATATTTCTGTCGGAAACATAGTATATATTCCTCTAGTACATAATGTGCCTATTTTCCTCTGGCTGCTTTTATTATGTTTTTCTTTACCACTGGTTTTCAGCAACTTGATTACTATACTTTTTGGTGTGGTGTCTCTTCTACTTGGGGTATGCTGAGTATCTTGGATCTGTCAGTGTTTAAGTTTCCAAATTTGGAAAATCTACCATTATATCTTCAAACATTTTTTCTGATATCACTTACACCCCATCTTTCCTTCCAAGACTCTAATTACATACTCAGACTGCTTGATATTGCTCCACAGCTCACGGATACTCATCTTTCTTCAGACTTTTGTTTCATTTGGGTTGTTCGTGTTGCTATATCTTCTAATTCATTACTTTTTTCTTCTGTAGTTCCAATCTACTATTAATCCTACTTCACATATTTTCTATTTCACATACTGTATTTTTCATCCCTGTAAGTTCAATTTGGGCTTTCTTTTACATCTTCCATTTTTCTCACCATAATGTTAATTTTCCTCTAAATTCCTGAACACATGGAACGTATTTACAATATCCCTTTTAATATCCTCCCAACGTTAGCTAGTTCCCATTTTTGTCATTTCTGGGTACTTCTAGTAACTGTTCTTTCCTTTGTTATAAGTTCCATTTTCCTTCTACCTTATATGCCTGGTAATATCTGACTAGATGCTGGACATTGTGTTTCATGTTATTGGGTTCTGTTGTTACTAGAATATGTTTGTATTCCTTTAAATATTGTTGGGCTTTTGTTCTGTAATACTGGTAAGTCATTCAAATCATTTTCAAGCTTTTAAAACTTATATTTAACTTTGCTATCAGAGATCCAAAGTAGCCTCTGTTCTAGGGCCAGTTTGGCTCCGCTCCTGAGGTAGTAACCTTTTGAGGCCTCTATTCAGTCATGACCTTTCCCCTCTAACTGGTTGGAATATGAACTAGTCTAAGCACCTGTGGTAGCTCTGAAGTTTGTTCTGATTTCTTTTTTCTGGTGGTTCTTTCCCCAGCCTCTGGTATTTTCTTCCTATATACATACAGATCAATGCTCAGCCAAAGATTTGAGGATGGCCTCTGCACATCTCTGGGACTTTCTCTTTGTGCAGCAACTCCCCCCCCCCCCCCCCCCCTGCCTTCAGTATTTTATCTTATAGGCCTTAGCCACTTTCACCTCCCTAAAATCTGAATTATGTCTCCTTCACCTGACAAGATTCTCAGATACTGCCAGGTTCTTCCAGCTCTCTACCCTCAACATAGCACCCTAGTGAGGCGGGAAAATCATCAGCTCATCCCTTTCATTTTCCTTCTCTCAGGGATCTTGTTATCCACCATCTGAAATTGTTGTTTCATGTTTTGTTTAGTTTTCTAGCGAAAATGAAAGGGTAAACTCATCCATTTTATTTTATCATGACCAGAAGCAGAAGTCAGATCCATTTACTTGTATGCCTAAATAATTTCCATGTATTTCTAAATTTATCTGATGCCTCATAAAACAATGCTTAAGTCCTCTAAGAAGTAGAACCATCAGGCCATAAAGCACAAACATCATGCCACTGAATCACAGAAGTTATCTAAATCAATCCCCAGGAATAAACAAATAATTTCTAGTGCTGACATCCATTTAAAAATATTTCTTTTCTGGGGCACCTGGGTGGCTCAGTCAGTTAAGCATCTGACTTTGGCTCAGGTCATGATCTCTCGGTTCTTGAGTTTGAGCCCCACATTGGGCTTTGTGCTGAGAGTGTGGAGGCCGTCGCCTGCTTTGGATTCAATGTCTCCCTCTCTCTCTGCCCCTCCCTACTTCGTGCTCTTGTCTCTGTCTCTCTCTCTCAAAAATAAAGATATCATATGTTTTCACTCATATGTGGAACTTGAGAAACTTAACAGAAGACCACGGTGGAAGGGAAGGAAAAAAAAATAGTTACAGTTACAAACTGAGAGGGAGGGAGGCAAATCATACGAGACTCTTAAATACAGAGAACTGAAGGTGGATGGGGGGGTAGAGGAGAGGGGAAAATGGCTGATGGGCATTGAGGAGGGCCCTTGTTGGCATGAGCACTGGATATTGTATGTAAGCGAGGAATCATAGGAATCTACCCCCAAAAGCAAGAGCACACTATATACATTATATGCTAGCCAACTTTACAATAAATTATATTAAAAGTAAATAAATAAATATTTAAACAATTAAAAAATATTTCTTCCTGTTTCTTGATTGTGATCTTCGATCTACTTTTGCAACTAATTCTTCCTCTCCTTAACCCTGACTTCCTTCCTTCAGATATTTCTATTCATAACTAATCTCCAAACCCAGTATAGAAATCCCCCCGTCCCTGGTGTTATCAGCCTTCCAGCCTCCTTTTGTATGCTTTACACAGGCAGCCAGTTCCCACATTCCATTTTCAAGAAGTTTCATTTTCTTATAGTGGGTGAAAATGTCAATCCTGTCAATCACTAGAGTCCTCCGAAGCTATACAGAATTTAACTATTCATCTATACATAAATCCATTCATGAAAACATGTTTGAAAGGTGTTATTTTATAAACAGGTAATGTAGCCAACTCTTCTTTTAGTAAAGAGATCAGAGAAAGGGTAGCCTAATGGCTCTCATATTCCAAATACAGGACTTCCGGATTTTATTTTCCTTATAAACTAAATTTGATCGCTTTTACTTCTAGGATCTTATATTCCCTGTCTATAATATGGCAAGAATCTTACATCAGTTACCTTATTTTGGTGAAATATTTAAAGCAGCCTATAAAAGTGATAGGAAATACAGAAAGAAGAGAAGTAGTTACAATGAAAAATCTATTTGAGGGAAAAATAGGATTGAAGAGAGGACAAATTACTTGGAAAAGAAAACTGAGAATTCACAACTAAGAAACAGAATTACTTATTTTCAAATGAACATGAATACTTAAAGATACCTACTAACTCCTCATCAGAATGTTAGTTTCTCAAGAGCAGTAACTTTGAAAGCCTGAAAAATACGGCACTTTGAAAATGGTGCTTTTCGAAATAGTTCTCATCATTGCGGACATGTGAATTGGTACCTGCTGTCAAGGTTAACATTATTCTAGCAAGCACTCCCTACACAAGTTATGGGTATGTGTGGTAGAGATAAAGTAGACAAGGATCTTTCCTTCTCCTCGACTCTTCTAAATAATGTAATTTCCATTAAGTTTGCTTGCTAAAACCTCAACCTTTGATGGGCCGAGGGAATGGAAAATATGTCCTGATGAATGCCGCCTCTGTAAGGGATCTCACTGAGGTAATCGCCACAGTAAATAGCAAGGACTCAGCTCATATCCTACTCATTGCTGCCCTCTAGGAGGTTTTGCCTAATTTACAACAAATGAGCTACAAGCCCAATAGAATAACTGACCCCTTCCCATTTAGCAGTAGTAGGCAAAAAATGGCAAGAAACCACAGATTAATGTCTTCAAATCAAAAACATTTAATTGGTGGATACTTTTGACTGTCCTTGATTTCTATTTTGCCCTTTGGATTTGGTGAACTCTTTTTTTTTCCCCCTTCTATTATTTAATCCAAAGTTCTAATACCGCTATTCTGAGCAAGGGTGGTTTCCCCTAAAGCAAGAGAATATCACACCATATATTCCTTAACATTTTTGGTCAAAGATATTATTCAGGGAGTGATGAATTTCTGAAATTTATATTTTAGAAACTGACCTTTGGCAAAAAGAATGGGGCTAGTCCAGCTGGCCCTAAAGAAAATCAACATGCTGGGCATGGCATATGGCTCTCAAATTCAATACATCTAATCCTAAGACAGGATCCAATTTAAGATTTTGAGGCAGTATAATAGATAAGATCCAATGCTCGAATCTAAATCCTGGCTCTGCTACTTATTAGCCATATAACTTTAGAAGTTTCTTAATCTTTCCATGCTTTGTTTCTTCATCTATAAAATAGAGATGGTTAAATGACAGTATATACCTCTCCAAGGTTTGTGGTGACTATTATACGAACACATAAAACACTTATGATAGTGCCTAGCATGAGGTAAATGCTCAAGATATGTTAGCCAATATTATTATTTGGAAGATCATAAGCATGTAAGACTTTAGGTATCTATAATATCTAGTGCATACTATACCGAGTTTCTAAAAATCTCCCAAAGCTGTGAAGTTTTGAGTACAGCCAAAATGTCAGGTAGGGATGCTTCTTCTAGGCCTAAGAAACGAAGAAGCTACTCAAGGAAAAAACCCAACCCAGTCCTCTTCTTTTGCCATGAAAATATCCCTCTGAAATAAAATAGGCTCTTACAAATATAACAATAGGGGGCAGATTGCTTTAAAGACTGCAGTGTAATTAATCTACTTAAAATTATTAGTGGAAGCTGAGAGCCATAGCTTTCTTTCAACCCAATACATCAAATATTTAGTAATACAGTTTTTTCAATGTCAATTTAAAAAAAATCATGGGGGTGTCTGGGTGGCTTAGTTGGTTAAGCATCCAACTTTGGCTCGGGTCATGATCTCACGGTTCGTGTGTTTGAGCCCAGCATCAGGTTCTCTTCTGTCAGTAGAGCCTGCTTTAGATCATCTGTGCCCCCCTCCTTCTGCCCCTCCCTTGCTTGCGCATGCGTGGAATTACGGACTCCAGCACAACTATAATAAATGTGTTATACTTACAAGCTATATGATAGTTTTTCAAACAGAATGAGTCAAGGAACAGATTATCTTAAAATGTACAAAGACTTTGGGGTGACTGGGTGGGTCTCTCTTAAAAACAAACACTTCTAAAAAATATATATCATGTATAAATGTAGGCTACTTTAGAAAACTTATCTCTCATAACCTAAGTGATCTAGAACAAGTAGAGAGAAAAAAGGAAATAGAAATGGAATCTCTGATGGAAATCCCAAAGTACTCCTTCATGCTGCAACAGAGTCAGCTATTAAGTATTTGCTCAATAGATGAACTGCCGGGTAGCTGCGTTAAAGAGAGTGAGAATGAATGTCCTCTCCCTCAGTGTCTAAACTGTCCATACATAAAAAGGTAAATCAGCAGTTCTCAGACTTGAAGATACTTGCTTCACATCTTGACTTAGTTTCCACTTAATGCTTACTATTTGAATATAAAAACAGGTGCAAGATTACCTCATCATTGAGCCAGTTCAGATGGTTCAGAGTTTGAATATCTTTGCGTGTAATGGTCAAGCGGAATGCTTCACTCAGAACTTCATCTTGGTTCCCATTACGAAATACATTTTTTATTTCCTTCTCCATTTCCTAGGGAACCAAGAGGTGCCAGAGATGAAGTGTACATGGCTATAGACACACTAGATTTCTCACCAAACCCCATATAATCCCCCGACTATATCAGTAATCAACTCTTTACTTCTAACATTTTGGTTTCTATTCCTTCCAGTAATCTCCTGGGTTACCTACTTTCATTCCATCTTGTTCCCCTTCTCATTTGCAGCACAACATTTCAGACCCTTCTTCCTTTTATTCCTTTTTTTTCTTAAATAGTTTATTCTTCTTCCTTTTATTCCTAAAGTCTGAAATAACCTTCTGCTAACAAATCTTCTTAGTCCACAAGAAGACTTAATTATACTTCATATCTTTCACACACACAATTTCTTAACAAATAGACTCTTTCCCAAAAAGGTAGCAGGGGATAAAGGTAGGGTCTTTTAGACATTTTCCTAGAAAATTTTGGTTTTTTTAAAATGTAAATTATGGAATCCAGCACAACTATAATAAATGTGTTATACTTACAAGCTATATCATAGTTTTTCAAACAGAATGAGTCAAGGAACAGATTATCTTAAAATGTACAAAGACTTTGGGGTGACTGGGTGGCTCAGACAGTTAAACGTCCAACTAGCCTTAGTCATGATCTCACTGTTTGTGAGTCTGAGCCCCGTGCTGGGCTCTCTGCTGTCAGCACAAAGCCCGCTTCAGAACCTCTGTCCCCATCTCTCTCTGACACTCCCAAGCTTGTGCGTGCACGCATGCACTCTCAAAAATAAACATTAAAAAAATGTACAGACTTTAATATATTTTAATGATTTTTTATTACTTAAAAAATAGTAAGCCTCAACTTACTATCTGACATCAAACTACTGTACATGTAAATTAAATATAAAAATGTTCAGGGGCGCCTGGGTGGCTCAGTTGGTTAAGCGGCCGACTTCAGCTCAGGTCATGATCTCACGGTCTGTGAGTTTGAGCCCCGCATCGGGCTCTGTGCTGATGGCTCAGAGCCTGGAGCCTGCTTCAGATTCTGTGTCTCCCTCTCTCTCTGCTCTCCCCCTATTCACACTCTGTCTCTATGTCTCTCAAAAATAAATATAAAATGTTAAAATAAATAAATAAATAAAAATGTTCATAAAACACAAATTTATTAAATATTTTTCACTGAAGTCATGAAAAACCACTCACAATTCTTTCCTCAATTTTCAATAATCCTTTAAAAATAAAGCCAAGATTGGTAATACAAGTGAAAATAGGAGTATGCAATACAATGCATATGCAATACTTTAAATGACAGGTGTTCTATTATTTCTATGTTTGAAATTCATTTGAAGTATTTTTTTCTAAACACACTTGCTAGCACAAGAATCCATAGTATGTAATTTACCTCTGTGATTTCAGGAAATTCATCTTCACTATCAGTTAATTTATGACCTTTCTTTTCTGTTTCTTGGGTGATCGTGACAGGGATCTCCTTTTCAAGGGGTACGCGAAGATGCAGTTCTACTGAATCATGTACTGAATGTTCCTGTTCCTGCAGTCTCTGCAAAACAGAACTTTAGAATAAGTGGGATAAAGAAAACTACTATTTGTCTACATACACTGAGTAGAACCATCTGGAGAGACCAGGCACATAGACTAATCACACAATGTAAGTGCTACGCTATCATAACATCTTGCAATTCCAACTCTGATCCCAAATCCGGGTAATCTTCCAAATTAGTTGCAACTTGGAGGTGCTATTTATTTACAATCTTATCCCCATTTTTTTTTTTTACCTGGTTTTGAAGCTGCAATGCCAGTGCTTTCTGCTCTTCGATCTGGCGCAATCTCTCCCGTGCTCGAGAATCATAAACGCTAGTTCTAGGAAATGAAAAGGAGCGTGACATAAATGCAGACCACTGTCTTAGCACCATGCATATTGTTGATAAACAATTAGCATTAAATATAAAACTCTCATATAGAAAGTCTAAAGTGCCCACACTAATCTTATCATTTATTTAAGACAGAGTGAAACTACATGGTGTTATTGAAATTATACTATTTTTAATGAAACGATGAAAATGATTAGTTTGTTGCTAAATGTGTGCAGGTGACTTTTGTGGATGTTTGTAAAAGTGTATTGCTTTTTTTTTTAAACACTAAAATTTAGAGATTAACATAATCTCTAAGATTATGGAGAAACTGAAGCTTCATTCTAGAAATCCAAAAATGATATTGAATCCCAAAGGAGCAAACAACACAAGATACTACTGAGGTTTTAATTCAAATACTGTATTTATGATTTTTTCTCTAAAAACAATGAACGAGACCAGGGATTTGAATACCTTCGAGTTATTGAAACTGGAAACTAAAAACTTTTAGTGATTTTGCAAACTCCAGAAATGTGAATTACTCAATAAATTAGTTCTACCAATGTAAAAATGAGGGCATTTATTTTCCTTTCTATGTAATACTTAATTTTGAAATAGTTTTCCAATTCGACTTAGCTTCAGCAATTGTTATATATTTAGTAAACCTGAGAATAGAAATGTACCAATTCCAATAGAATTTTAAAAACCCAACAACTTAAAAGTTGTTTTTTAGAGATATAAATAGGGAATTTTTACTGACTAGAAATCGGTAGGATGATTGCCTACTTGATTTCTAACTGAGAAGGAAACAACTGAAAAAGAAAAATGATACCAAAAATAATAACTTACAATTCTTTGATCCACAGCTCTGCCTGGAAAAACGCAGGACTGTGGTGGGGAAAAAAATATGACAAGTGAACAGGAGGCTCATAAGAAAATTCAAATATTTTCACCAAGAAAACCAATCATTTAAATAATTTAAAAGAATGCTTTATACGTATGCAATAAATAGGTCATAAATTACATAAAGTAACTGCAACTGGGAACTAAAGGAATAAATCTACGAGTCATTCACATATGTACTAGTTAAAAAGACGGCCCAGAGTTTAGCAGAGAAACTAACTATACCATAGCTCTCTTTACTTGTACAAGACCAACACAATGTGAAAGAGTACATCACTTGTCAAGATAATATATTAAGCTAGAACATTACTCCTCCCAAATGGTTCAGATTGACAGATTTATTAATGATTTAGTCAAACCTTATGGGCTCTTGGACTTCTCCTTATCAGTCTACTTGAATCAAAATATATTCAACCAAATCATATTGGATGCTGAAAATCCCCACCCACAGACTAGTCTGTATCAAATGGTTAGTGAGTCAATGAACCAAAGTGGAGAATTAGCAATACAGTTCCACTCCAAAGATGAGAGACCAATTCTCTTCCATGTGGCTCTTGCTGACAACCCAAATGAATAATGCTTAGCATAGTCACAGGCGGAGTTCCCTCTTCCAGAGCCCCTTGCTCTTCTCACACGTCCTTATCTCCTTGCCAATTCCTAACTGTGATCTCTCACAGAAACAAACAGAAGAGTGAATGCTTTCCCAAAGAAAACTTTCCAGATACATGGAGAAGTAGTACACAGAGCATCAAATTGGGAGTTAAGAGACCTGGATCTCCCAGAGTGGTCCCTGATTCACTGTGTGACTTTGAACATGTCGCTTCATTTCCATGGGTCTTAGTTTCAGATTTGTAAAATATGGAGGTTAGAGTACTTTTCAGTTCTTAAATGGCTAGTCTGTCCTAGTGAAGGCGAGAACAAGGACTCAGAGGGTATCCCTTGCTCCCTAGGCTACCTTTTGATAATGAGGATTCCCGATCATCCTTCGGTTAGGGTTTGGCAATGAATATGCTGTTCTACTGCCTTCCCACTGTCACTGAGGTTAAAAGGGAAAAACATATGAGAAGCAGCCTATGCCTTTGGCACAGGAAATACTAATGTAACAACCAAGACAGAAAGCCACAGAGATCAGTGGTAGCACTGTGAGGGGCTTAGCGTGTGATACTAAAAACAATGAACTTGAAAACACATTTACTGCACAACATAAAGACATGACAGGAATTGCCCAGAATTTCATAGTAGTGAAATTGGTCTGCTTCCTTTATTAGAACATAAACTTAATGAGGATAGGAATTTTTGCCTTTTCTATTTACTACTATACCTTCTGCACCAAGAACTGTGCCTGGCACACAGCACATACTCAGTGTTTATTGAATAAATGAATAATGTAAGGGAAAAGTATTTCTCTTCAGTGGACCCAGGTATTTGCTGGCTTAGGAAAAGAAAATGCAGGGGAAAAAACAAAATCTTGTTGCTTTTCAAAGAGATTACACATTACTTCTCGTGTGAGTGGAGCATACAGTAACAATGACCCTTAGGAGCACCTACTTAGTGCTCTGTGTGACATTCTGCTCCAGATGTTTGATATTAGTTAAGCCTCATGATAATTCTCATATTAGTTAAACCTCAATATAACATAGAATAAGGAATTATTTCTCATAGTGTACAGAAAAGGAAATGGAAGGTTCAGAAGGATCATGTGTCTTGAAAGAGTCAGGATTAGAAACTGTGTCCAATTCCAAAGACTGTGATTTCTACTATTGTAATGTGCCTTTCAATAAACCAAAGCCTCAAACCAACACGAAGATGATGAGTTCTTGGGCTACACAAGAGAGCATTTTAGGATTTCTAGGAAATTCATTTGTTTAACAAAGATTTATTTACTAAATATCCATCATGTGCCGGGCATTATGATCCCCACTAGATGATAAATGTAAAAGTATTAGTAATAAATAAGATATAGGGATAAAAGTACCAGAGGAAAAGACTAATGCTATCTGGAGAAGTCAGAGTAATGACCTGAGAAAAAAATAACACCTGAGTCAGATTTTGGAAAGCAAAACAAGAGATTAACAAGTGGACAAGGAGAGAAAGGAAATTCCAGGGGTTAGAATCAGTATGTACAATGGCAACAGCATGGTATATCCTAGGAAATAAGGGCAGATCTTCACTGCTAGAATTTAATGGACGGGCAGTGGTGGGAGATTAAGAATAAAGAGCCAACTGGCCAAGCCTTGGGAGAGCAGGCTCCAACCACAATAAACAGTGTTATTCAATCAGCCTTACCCAACAGATCATTTCTCCCTGCATCTCATCATTCGGGCATCACTAACAGAAATCACCATAAAGGAAAGGCACAATGAGTAAAGAACTATTGAAGAATTAAAAGCATTCTTTACATGAGGTCAACTTCTTCCCAAAAAAGAATACCTATTTTTGTGCACTACGCATCAAACACTTTATTTTTTTTTTGAAAGAGAGAGAGAGATTGTGTGAGCAGGGAAGGGGGCAGAGAGGGAGAGAGAGGGGGAGAGAGAGAGGGAGGGGGAGGGGGAGGGGGAGAAAGAGAATCTCAAGCAGGCTCCATACGTAGCTGGATGCAGGGCTCAATACCACGACCCTGGGATCATGACCTGAGCTGAAATCAAGAGTTGGACACTCAACTAACTGACGTGCCCTGAAACACTTTTTAAAAAAAAAAATTTTTTTTTTTAACATGTATTTATTTTTGAGAGACATAGAGACAGAGTATGAGCAGGGGAAGGGCAGAGAGAGAGGGAGATACAGAATCTGAAGCAGACTCTGGGCTCTGAGCCGCCAGCACAGAGCCCGATGCGGGGCTCGAACTCACAGACCGTGGGATCATGACCTGAGCCAAAGTCGGCCGCTTAACCAACTGAGCCACCCAGGCGCCCCCTGAAACACTTTTACTATAAGTATTTTCCTGTATGGTAACCTTTACAGTAATTCAATAAGCAATAACGTATTAACACTGGCATTTTTATTGATAAGGAAACTAAGGTTCAGAAGAGTAACTTTTCTAAAGTTATGGGATACTGGGACAAGATCAGAACCCAGGTCTGACTCAAAAACAAACAAAAAAACCCCATAAAGAATAAGGAATCCAAACTGTAAAGTCTCCTTAAGAAATTATAACAGAACTTTTTAAAAATATCTAAAATTTAGGACACACAGGAGAGTTGCAAAGAAGTACAGAAACTGAGATGAGAAAGAAATGTCATTATTCCTAATTTTCTCAATGGAAAACGGATAGTATTATCATTCCAGCAACTGAACTGCTAAGGCCAAGAAACAGGAATGGCAAGGAAATTGCGATCTAAGTAGTAACCTACTTAGAGAATTACAGAGCAAGAAGTTCCATATAGAAGTCAAGTATCATATATAAAATCACATTTGAATTGAGACTTAAAAGCTAATAAAGAGACTCCTGCTTCTTTAGACAAGTTGAGGCAGGGTTACATAGGAGGCAGAGGGAACGCTGACTACGAAGGGAAGAAAGCACACACCACACGCTACATGTTCAGCATGTAATTAACACATGAAAGACTCCCATCTTCCCATATGGCTCCTTCTCTCACCTCTATCATGTCTCTCTTCAAATGTCACTTCTCAGCCTTGCCATGACCACCCAGATAAACAGTGGCCCCCTAACCCCAGTCTATTTATTGCCCTGCTTTATTTTTCTTCACAGCATTTATCACTAACAGACATATATGATTATTTATTTGTTCATAATTTTCCCCCCATCTCTTTCCTTACACCCTTTACAACTAGAATGTAAGCCCCTTGAATGCATCGATTTCATTTTGGTCACTGCTGTTATCCCCAGTGTCTGTATTAGGACACAGCACACGGCAGATTATCAATTAATACTTCTTAAAGGAAAGAATGTGTGATAGGAAGTAAGGCATGTGGAGGAAATGCTTTATATACTAAGGAGTTTGGGCTTGATTTTATGTCTGATAGCCACTCCTAAGGGAATTTAATGAATGATCAGATATGCATTTTAGAAAGACCACTCTGGTTGCAGAATGGAAGATGGAAAAGGACAGGCAAAGAATGGATTAGAGAATACGGCAGAAGACAGAATGAAGCACAACAAGGAGGCTGGAAGAAGATGGCCAATTCGAAAGTCATTGGAATAATTCAAATAACCCAGCTGAGAAATCCGAATTGAGGCAGTTTTACTTTTATGTTCTGCAACTCTTAGTGAGGAAATGGTCCCTAAAGAGAGGCAAAGAAAACAATACGTCAAGAATGTCTTTTTTTCCATAGTTTACCTGGGAGTTGGAGTCTGGGAATCTTTCACTTTGAGTAAAATCACAGAATCTGATCCTAAAAAAAGAAACAAAACAGCATATTATTATTAAAAAAATTCTACCCAGTCATACACTCTAGGTGTCTGTAGTTTAAGTTCCCACACTTCGGTATATTCTATTTTCCTAAAAATAATGCAGTACAAGGACAAAGGTAAGATGGCGGGAGAAAGAGGCAGGGCCATTTTCACTGAACCAGAAATAGGGCTTAGTGAAGAGCCTGCCTCACGCACAGAGCAGTTGTTCTAAAATACAAGTATATTTGCCCTTCCTCATCTACTCCTCGGCTGTGCTTGATTCCTATGCTGCTTCTTTCTGTTCCTGGGGAACAAGAATAAGCCAAGATTTCTCAAAGTCGTTCATGAACTACCAGGAGACTAGATAAGGTGAAAGAGGGGAGGGAGGAAGGGGAAGCAGAAAGACAGAGAAAAGCTATAGAAGTAGCAGGGTCTAAAAAGTACAAATTCTATCATTTATTTTCTGTGTTATTGATAAAGGCAGGAATCATGTCCTTCTAATCTAAATGACTGGAACCTCATTTAGAATTGTATTAAATGGTATAAGGCAAGTAATGAAACATTCAATGTACTATAGCATATTTGTTTCAGTTTAGTTGTAACTAAGCATTTGTCATACAATGTATATTTCTGAGGTTAAAGGCTTTTTTTAAAATGATAGTTCTCAGTAAATCATCTCCCAAAATTTTATAAAGGTTTTCATGAATACGTGTAGGTATACAGTGATGCCACTAACAATTCTAATCCCCAAGTGAAAATTTTAAGAAAGTGAGAAATATCTAAAAACAAACCAACGAACAAACCTGAGCAAGGAGGAAAGAGCCTTAGAGACTGATCTACCAAAAGATCCCTAATGCCTAACCACTTAATCTAAAATTTGTTTTAAGTTATATACCTAAATACATGCTATCATAAACACACATAACACACACCTAAAGAAGGGGAAAACTAAGCAAACAGAAAATTATCATAGGAAACCTTAATTAACTGGAGTGCAAAGTGTCTGGATATTTAGGTTAGTTGAAAGTTAAGTAGAAAACTCTTTTTGTTTCCAAAATTTGCCGATGACCATATTAAAATGCATAAACCTACTATACAGGTTTTCTAAATATTACCTGGTTAAGAACGTTTACTTCAATACTTAATTGATGTTCCAAAACTCTTAGAACTTCAGAGTACTTAATGTTCACTGAAAAGTACTAGAAACAGAGAAAGTATTGAAGTAATTGGGATGATTGTACTCTGACTCAAAACACTGCTCAGGAAGTTAATCTTTTAAATAAAATATTATATGAAATCATTTGCATCTCCATGTAAGAAAAAAGCAGATTATTTATAGGTTTAGTTTATTTGTGGTATGGTTAACTGAATTACATGTATTTAAAGTATCTTATATGTTAATTAAGCTAAATGCACATCACAACCCTGCAATTCCCATTGATCCCATAAGCAGTTAACTGGCTACTATTATAGAAAATATAGTTATACGAAACGATTGTTACCTTCCGATTGTGTATTTGAAGCTGGTAAGTTATCTGGCTGATGTAGAAGAGAATGGTAATGTTGGGGTTGATGGAGAGGATCAGAATCTTTGGATCCAAAAGCAACAACATCTGGGGCATAAGACGATACGGAATACACACTGTGGGACACTTGTTCCTGGGTAGTTAAAATGCTGGCAGATCCAGATGATGAAGTATCAGAGCCAATAATCTGAGTTGGACAAGAGCTTCCATTTTTAAACAGTGGGTCTTTCAAAGTATTCTTATTGGAACTAAGACATCGGGACCTAGCAAGAGGAGAATATAGTTTCAATATCAAATAACGAAGTATAGAATTAAGTTCATTTGATATGTTTCTGTGACTCACAGGTGTAAAGGAAAATGTGTGGTGGGTTTGGCTACAGAAAACTGCTTCCCTGTGACCATCTGTAGCAGCTGTCTGTAAATCTCTCTTTCTTCTTCTTGGACTGTCTAGAGGAAAAAAAAAAAAAGAAAACAAAGAAGAAATCTTAAACACATCCAATGAGGCAAGTTTTTTTTTTAAAGCAGCATCTAGACTCCCAGAAGTTCTGCCAAAGTTCAGGCAGAGTCCCTCAAGATAATTAAGAATTATCATTAGGGATATCTAGAAAATTCTAACAGCAGTTAAATGAAATAAATACCAGATAGTATATTTTGGAAAATTATGGGACATATATGTAAATAATAGTGCAGAGAAGCTATAGGATATGAAACCAGAAGGCCAGTAGGCAATCACTTTTGAGTCAACTGAGACAGCCCCAGAAACAAAACATTTGAGGACCTCTCAATTAGGATTCCAACACACCCCGTGATTTCTGCCATCTACTAAAAAAAAAAATCACAAGGAAGCAACCGGAATAGTCTAGATGAAGAGTGGGATACCTTACTGTTTTCCATCCTGTCCAATTTTTAACAGTGTAAATGTTTTCCAGAGATGATTTTTATCTCAAATATTTTACTCTTTTTTCCTAAACCCCAATACTAAATTTAGGGAAAAGCACATACTCCATAACATTCATTCATTCAATTATTTTACTGACTTGAATACCTACTAAGCACCACTCACTAGAGATACTGCACTGAATAAAATAATATTCCAGTCCTTGTGGAGCTTATATTACAGTTAAGGCAACTGGCGAGCGAGACTAATCAAACAGTATGAAAAAATTAAAGACACGGAAATAGAAAGTGCTGAAGGGGAAATAGCAGGAGCAGGTAGACCCTTCTAAAAAGGTGATGTTTCAAAAGAAACCTAAATCAAGGGAAGAGGTAAGTCATAGATTTTATAAAAGACTATTCCAGGTAGAGGAATAGCAAATACAAAGTCCCTGAAACGGGTATGCGCCTGATGTGTTCAAGGAAAAGAAAGGTCAGTGTGAACCAGAAGAGCAGTAAGAAATGAGGTCACTTAGCAGAGAACCAAATTACATAAGGACTTGTAACCACAGTAAAGCATCTATTCTATACTGATCCACAGAAACAATGGGAAGCATTCACTAAATATACTCTGGCACTTAAAAAAAAGTCTTATGTACAGTTTAATATAACCACCGATCTTCATGAAATAATTTTAATACTCTAGCAGCATCCTGCACTGTGACATTTCAGTATGTGCAGATGCATTTTGTTAAAAGCAGAATCACTTAAGCCAATACCTATGCAAAGCCAAACAGACACTAAGTTTTTTCTTCTTGATCACTGTGTCCCACATAGTAAACTTCAATTACATTGACACTATAATGTTACTGGTGTAACAAGATTCACCTTGAACCATGAGTCATGAATACTCCTTATGAAAAAGAGCTATCCTCAAATTTGAACAGATGAGTAATAAGAATAAACAAGTAGAATTAGTTGAGCATTTGGTGGAAAATTAGATGCAGGGGAAAAACAAATTGCAATTTTCTATATTAAGAAAATAAACTCCGTTATTTTATCCCTTATACATCAATAGTGTATTTAAGATAATGGTGGTCCTCTTTCCTAGTGTTTGTGAAGAGACTGTCTATAGTATTGGGCAGACACTTCATTGACAGCACAAAAATTATAATGTAGGGAAAGACCATTAACAGGTATACATTAATATCAATTACCAAATCTGTAGTTTTTAGCTATTCTACTGGGGAGGCCATGAATATCTGAGAGATAAATTTAAAAACTATAATTAAAATAAATACCTTTTTGTTAAAACCTAAATTTGCTATCATAAAAGTTCTTTAAGTAGACAGTCTGAAGCATCGCTACAATTATTTAGGTTGTAAGAGACTGACAACCAACTCCATAGTGATCTACATATGGGAAAGCTGTGTTACGTGGCACTTCATGACTGAAATTTTTCAATACCTCCCAGTGTAAATTTTGACTCCACTTTCCCACTACACCAAATAATCTAATTCATAATCCACAATACAATGGGGTTAACATGTTTTCAGGAGTGGCAAAATGGAGGGTGTGAAGGGAAATCAGAAGAATAATACCACCTAGGTCATGGAAATTAACTCTTTTTTTAAAAATTATTTTTCAAGTTTATTTATTTTGAGAGAGAGAGCGAGTGGATGCATGTAAGTGAGGAGGGGCAGAAAGAGAGAGAGAGAGAGAGAGAGAGAGAGAATCTCAAGCAGCCCAGGCACCCCTAACTCTTAATTAACCAATCACTGTAGTTCATTTCCACCTCCTTACTAAACTAGATTTTAAAAAGCTCTGACTGCATTATCACATCATAGGAAGGAAAATAAAGCAGATAAACTGCTGCCAAGAGGTTACTCTGCATACCAAGGGAATGTAAAGAAACCTCCCCATCCCATGAAGACTCCAGGAGCACACTGAGAACAGTGAAATAGAAAAGGTCTTTGTTGGTGGTACCCTGCAGACTTCAACCTTAAAAAGTTAAAAACCGCTCCTCTCCTCCCTCCCATCACACAGCAAAATGGTTTCTTAGAATAAATTTTTATACTTATAAATAAAACATGAAGAACCAAAGTGCCATTAAGTGACTTAGCTACATTAATTCAATGTAAGAACTGATTTTTAAATATCAATTAAACACACAAACTCACCCACAAACCATTTTCCCCAGTACACGTATCTTCAAAGAAAAACTTCTGTCTAAGCCTGAACAACCTCACAGTCATTAAACAACACAGAATGAACAGGAATAAGATGCTCTCTATTCCAAACAATTATCTAAGGTCTCTTTATGCCTCTAAATGTTAATTTAAAGGTCACGGGAATTTATCTTCTATTTAGAACCATTTTAGACAAAGAAAGGATAGTCCAGGCAACTCTCAAAAGAACATATATGTAATATTTGGCTTTACCAAAAGAAAATGTAAAAAGATAAGTCACTTGTAACTTCAAACGCAATTCTTTTTTGGAGCATCTGGTACTATAAGGTAAAAGAAAACATCTTTCTCTGTATATTACTTATTAAATTATTTCTATGGAGTAAGCAAATTATTAAATTAAGAGAAAAGGAAGTAATAATTGGTAACATGTTAAAATAAAAGAAGCTGGATAATGTTATGTGTTAAACCTAATAAAGGACCAAGGAAAGTCTCAAACAGTAGATAGGTAATTAAGGTGTTGGATTTTATTTTTAAAATATGTGCTAGATTCTTATATTTAGATACTTCTAAGAGGTTCCATCATAAAACTGAACTGTCTATAAAATTATAAAAATTTAACACAGAACACAAAATAAATTTTAGGAAACTAGTGTAATTTGTTATAAATTACTCAAAAAACTTCACAAATATTCCAATTTTGATTCCGTTTAAAGCAAAAGCTTTATACTATATAAATCTCAACTATCAAAAGTACATAATTCAACAACCTTCTGTTTTTAAATCCAAAATTCTTGGTTATAACACAATTGTAGGGGTGCCTGGGTGGCTCAGTGAGTTAAACATCAGACTCTTGATTTCAGCTCAGGTCACGATCTCACGATTCATGGGTTCGAGCTCTGCATCTGACAGCACAGAACCTGTTTAGGATTCAGTCTCCCTCCCTCTCTACCCTTTCCCTGCTCGTTCTCAAAAAATAAATAAATAAACATTTTTTAAAAAGCTTTTAAAAAAACTAGAATTGTAAAGCATTTGGGGTTTTTTTAATGAATAAAACCATTACTGTTGTCTATTTAGGAAGTCCAACATCTTAAAATGTTGCTCAATTTGTTGCAGAGAAGGATGTCTGGAAGCAACATATCAGTGAAAAGAAACGTGTGTTTTTACCATTTTACATTTTTATTGTCCCTGGTATTTTCTCTTTTCCAAACCGAAATTCATATCCTCTAAACAATGTTAACAGAACTCTCAGTTAAAATGGAAATACTCTACACTGTACAGTAGGGTGGCCACTAGCAATA
Source organism: Paguma larvata (assembly GCA_030068075.1). Taxonomy (NCBI): domain Eukaryota; kingdom Metazoa; phylum Chordata; class Mammalia; order Carnivora; family Viverridae; genus Paguma; species Paguma larvata. The sequence goes on along the minus strand of CM057828.1, from coordinate 65,504,228 downwards.
TCTGGCTAATGAGTACTTGAAATGTGGCCAGTATGACTGAGAAACTGAATTTTAATTTATATTTGTATATATTTATATTACATATATAAATTATAATTTAATCTGAATGAATTTAGATAGGCGTATGGCTAGTGGTTACCCTATTAGTATGTACTTTAATGATATCCCCGAATAAGCCATCAGCCAGGTGATGGCCTAGCCATCACTTATATATTTTCAAATTCTTCTTTATGTATTCTTTTAAAATTCCTATTTTAAGACTGAACAGTGCAGTGGTTAACATGTTAATTTCATAAATGGCTTTATATTCCTGAAGGTGATACATAAATCCAGCAGTAAGATTAACATATAATTTTCCTTCCTTAACATAAGCGACTGCATCTCCCTTGGAGATCCAAGACTAAATACCTGAATAATTTGTTGATAGTTTGATTTAATAAAATTTGGTTCAATATTTTATCTTATTCATATTATATGGGTGATTCCATATTCCAGTACTACAAGTGACTCTATTTTCATAGCAGAATATAAACCTAAAAACAATTGAGGCAAAATTTTCTGCATCTCATTTCATAGAATAAATTCAATCCTTGGCATCTTCTTGACACTGTAGAAGGAAGAGAAATTCCTCCTTCATGTCCTCCACTGGCCCAGCCTGGACACTGGCCTAGAGGATTGGTTGGAAGAATAAAATTATTCACCTAGCCCAAGTCCTCAGGTTGGAGGTAGAGGTGAAAGGAGGAGGAGGGACTAAGTGGTCCAAAGAACTGGTTGGCTAGTGGGTGAATGGTGGGATTACAATGAATACAGATAGTCTTAAGGATTTTAGTCATCCCAGCAGCAGCCACATGGGGCAGGGGAGGTTTGGGAGGCCAGTATCCAGTTGCCATGCTGCCACCATCTCCTCCGCCTCAAGTCTCTCTGTACCCCGTAGGCTGCCAGCAGAAGCACAGCCCCAGTAATTAAAAAATATGATTTATGTATGTAAAAACTAATACATACATGGTACTAAATTCAATACTATGAAAGTGAAGAGTAAATCTCACTCTTCTGTTGCTCAGCTCTTATCACCAAAGGCAACTACTGCCAGTTTCTTGTCTATCCTTTCCCTACGAAGTATGACTTACTAGTTCTGCTACCCTCTGTTTGAATATTTTAGATTCAATACAAACTTAAAACCAAACAAATGCACAGCATTTTTACTAACCATGTCACAAATCATCAAGTTTTGCCACTTAAACGATCTTCATTAACAAACTATCTAATTATTTAGCACATAATGCTGTATTCTTGACTCCCCAGTCTGTAAGCTCCAATGGACTGGAACCATACCACCGTGTTGTATAACACAGTGCATACCAGACTAGCCTCCAGAAGACCTGGGTTGTAGGCTAGCCATTTACTGTGTGATCTCTGACCTTTACTCTCCTAATGTGTAAAATGTGGATACCATTTCATCTCTACCTATTTCGCCGGATTAAAATGATTCAACATAATACATGTGGAAAGCATACTGGAAGCTCTATATACTACATAAATGTAAGATATTGTTATTTATTTGTATCTTCATAGCAAGCAGTCCAAAGCTGATTAGATGCATAATAAATATTTAACTTAATAGGTACAAGCACACTTCCTACCACATAAATTATATGCTCTATTATATTTATAGAATTGAATTTTTCCTTTAGGCTTACTGAATGCATATAACAACCAAAGTGTCAACAAAACATCTCTCTTTTGGGGAATATCTGTGATCTTAAAGATCTTCTTACTCATAACGAAGGGTTGTAAATTATTTAGCTCTCTTCTTGATTTTCCTTTTATACTGAGGGAAACTGTCCTAATAAGAAATAAGGGCAGGTATTTTATCAAACCCAGCAAGGTTAACAGTTTTGCCATATGAAACAAAAGTTGAGGAAGGGTCCAAAAAAGAGGGAACAGAGAAAGTTTGATGTATGAGAACTCATTTAGAAAATACTGAAAATTAAGTCTGCTGACTAACAGGAATAGAGAAGATGGTAAGAAAAACAACGAAGTCCTGCTAAAATCTCTCCTTAATTACTTTAGCATAGATGATGGCACTCAAAAAATTAAGAAACAAAAAGCACAGAAAGGACTAAGTGAACGGAAGGGTTAGTAAACATCAGAATCAGAGGAACAAATGGCTGAATACAGGGAAAGATTCTAACCTTTAGCAGCGTTTGTTGCAGGTTTTCCTTACCTCTTCTGCTGTACTAACATGTCGCCTCTGAGTTTTCTTGGGGCTCAAGAGGTTTCGGCGACATGAACCACTCCAAGATGGACTTGGAACAGGCTTAATAGGAAAAGATTTTTCGTATGCAGACACATGGCAGTGATGGTTTGACTTTCCTGTAAAAGTGTTTGATAATCCACTAAAAAAAAAAAAAAAAAAGTAAGAAAAAAACAGCAAGAAAATCCAACCCAGTGATTTTCACTTTCAAGAAATACCAAAAACAAAACACCAACAGGTAGAACGATGGTTGTACCATTTGATGGACATATACAAGAAATAATGCATGGGTTGCTGCATAAGGTTCTGCCACTTAAGAAGTCCTAGATTACCATACTACATAATTATCAAACATCTAAAACTGCATTTCTTAACTTTACAGTTCCTTTGGTCAGGAACCAAAGACGTGTGCAGTTATGACAAAAAGTCTATCAGGTTAGACTTCTTCAGAAAACTTGGGTTCTACATATCTTACATTTTTTATTTACTTGCTGCAACCACCTCCCTTAAGCCCTTTGTAGGTAATTATGTATGCAAAGATAGATAAAGCTAAAGCCTCTCTGAGAAACTTTTAAACTGAATTTTAAAATTTCCTTAAAAACCAACAGAGGGCTCCCATCCTTCATTAAAAACAACCAGCAGGCTTTCTTTTAGGTTGCATCACTCTCTGCCAATTCTCCTTCTGGCCTATTTACCTCCTCTGAAGAAGAATTTTGTTTTTGTTTCTTTAAACTGTTTGTGCCCCCAAATAAAGGAAAAAACTGGCAGGAAAAATGTTTTGTGAACTTAAAGCTCAGTCTTATCTCTAAGGCTCGATTAATAATTTAAAGCTTTTTCTACATGGTCTTTTTCATCTATTATTACCCAGCAAGCATAAAGTACTTGCTCTTAGCATACTGAATTTTCTTTTTTTCTTTTTTTTTGCTGAAGACGCAGAATACACAGCTAAGTTGAATTCAATGAAAACAACTCATTAATTTTTTTTAAATTTAATTTTATTTTTTTAAGAATTTGTCAAATTGGTTTCTTTTTTTTTTTTTTTAAATAGTTTATTTTCAAATTGGTTTGCATAAAACACCCAGTGTTCATCCCAACATGTGCCCTTTTTAATGCCCGTCACCCCCTCTCCCCCCTCCCTCATCCCCCTCACCCTCAGTTTGTTCTTAGTCTTTGAGAGTCTCTTATGTTTTATCTCCCTCCCTCTCTGTGTCTTTTTTTTTCTTTCCCCTCTTCCCCTCCCCCTGGTTTTTGCTTAGTCTCACCAAGTCCACCTATTCGTGGAAACATATGGTATCTGTCTTTTTCTGACTGACTTATTTCACTTAACATAATACCCTCCAGTTCCATCCATGTTGCTATGCATGGCCAGATTTCATTTTTTCTCATTGCCACATAGTAGTCCATTGTATATATGTACCACTGAAAACAACTCTTTAAATCAGTACAATTACTCTGGATCCAAATGAAATCAGACTACGTCTAAAGAAAATCAAAAAGCACTTACATGCTCTCTCAAAGGGGAAAATAAAGACAAGTCAAGAAACAGCCTCCTAATTACACAGAACAAACCAATGCTTATCACAGGGGAGGTGGTGGGGGGATGGGTGAAATAGGTAATGGGGATTAAGGAATGCACTTCTGATGAGCACTGGATGTTGTATAGAAGTGCTGAATCACTGTATTGTACACCTGAAACTAACATAACACTGTATGTTAACTGGAATTAAAAACTTAAAAAAAAGTGCTTACACGCTCTGCCTCTAACTCTTAAATTATAATGGTTTCTATGTGTGTTAGAGTGGGGAAAGGAACAAGGACTCAGAATTTAGGGAACAGGCTTATTTATTTCCTTAGGAAGGGTGGATGCAGCTACAAAAAGGGCAGTATAATTTGCTTGGTGAAGATACAATGAATTCACAATGTCTTTTTTATTGATGCTTCCTAAAGTGTGTGTGTGTGTGTTTAACACAAATGATTTTTTTCTAAACAAAAAACAGTGGGAGGGCATCTTGCAATGCCAGAAAGCAAGGATGCTTCCAATAATTAATGAGGTTGGGCCAGATACAGCAGTAAGCTTGAAAGAACTCCCACTGGACGAAGCTGTGAGAATGTGAACATTACAAGAATAATGATGGTAGTAGATTAAAACACACTGAATCTGTAATGCCATTAAAAAAAGAAAGAAAAACTCCTCTGAACCACATGAAGTGGCTATTAAAAAAAAACAAAACTCACTTTTAAAATTGGTAATGGAAAAGAAGATCTAATCATATATCCTGCCTTCCCAGTAGATGTATCTTAGGGTAACCAAACAACCCTATGTACTGAGAAAAAAAAAAACTGTTTCATAGCAAAGTGACAATAAGTGTAGAAGAAATGATAACACTAGAAAAGTATCATTTCATTAACTCTAATAAAATTATCAACTCAAAGAAGGTCAAAGGATATAAACTTCCAAGTTCTAAAATAATTAAAATAAAGATGTAATGTACAGCGTGGTGATTGTAATTAATACCGTATTGCATATTTAAAAGTTGTTGAGAGTAGGTCTTAAAAGTTCTTATTGCAAGAAAAAATAATTTTGTAACTATGTATAGTGATAGATGTCAAGTAGACTCGTATGGTGATCATTTTGCAATACATACAAATATTGAATCATTATGTTTATATACCTAAAATTAATATAATGTGATATGTCAATTACACCTCAATTTAAAAAAAAATTATCAGGTGACGATTACCAACTGATGTGAATGACTATTAGGCTGATGTGAAACTGGTCACTGATATAACACCAAAGTAACATTATTTACATCAATTACATTCTAGTCACAAGGGGGAAAATCTAATTGTACAAAAGGATCAGATTGTTATCTCTCTAACCCAGAGGTCAATCCAGTATCACTAATGATAGGAGAACCAGATTTATAGGTTTTCTAATGTGATATAACACGTCGCTAGCTTTTACTGAAGACAAAAATCTAGTTTACAAAAAATTTTCAGAGGATAGATGGCAAAATAATATTATGAGGAAGAAACCTGTCAAATCCAAAGGGTAGAACATGATGTATAAAAGTCATGTCATAAGAAAAAAAGGCCTATTCTAGATTATAAGAGACTTATAGGCAATAACCACCATATGCAATCCTAGATTATATACTGGTTTGGACAAACTAGCCACAAAGGACATTTTGGGTCAACTAGGAAAATTTAAATACAACTTACTGTACAAGACAAAATTTACTGAATGGAAAAGAAGATGTGACTGACTTAAAAAGCAGATTATTAAGAGTATGCACAATATGAATTCATGTTTGAAAAAATGTGTATAAATGCAGAGAAAAACATCTGGAAGGAAATGTACAAAGATACTACAGAGGTGATCTTTAACTGGTAGAAACATGTTTTTATTTTTTTTACCTATCTGTATTTTCTGATTTTTTACAAAGCACATGTACTTGTTTCAATAATAATGTTATTTTTAAAAATAACAGGATAGCCTGAGTAAAAAAAGCAACTTGCCAAATGATGCATATAGAAAATCTTTAATGAGGACAAAATAACGTTATACATTTCATAGTACACATGCATATATCTCACGCTATATAATAGCAAAAGAGAAACATAGGGAAAGGTTTGGAAAGAAATACACCAAGGGGAGGGGAATAAGACTGTGAGGAATGGTCAAGGGATCTTTGGCTTTACTGGCAATGTTTTAGTTTTTACCATGTGAATGCATTAATGAATTCTTGTGTAATTAAAAAAAATGAGTGGAGAAGACAGAGTACTGACACATGTTTCCAGAATCCATGCGCTGATACTCATAAAATAAAACCCATTTTGTTGGTTTCTATCAACACCAGAAAGCTCAGCCTTGACTAAGCAGGAGATTAAATGATCCCACATTCCTAAAATCCATCACCAGAGTAAAATTTAAGAAGTCATAAATACTATTTCAAAAAAGAAATATTTTACTAATAAAATTCTTGAGGGAAAACTTTCTAAGCCAAATTTCATCTGTCTTTAATAATGAGTATAAGCTTAGTGAGGGAACAGGTAGTGTGTATGAAATTGGACTGAAAACAATAAAGCTCTAAGGCCATGAGGTGCAGAGCTTCTCTGGTTTAGGCCAGGTCTCTGCTCACGTGAGAACTGATAAAAATGCGCTGATTTCTTTGCTACTGAAGTTGTAGAAATTGAATGAATTCCACGTTAATATTCACAATAGCCATATTAACCCAAAATACTCATTCATATGCACCAAGATTTCCCTCAAAACTCTCCGCTAATGAGAAGCCTTGGCTGTCTCCAAAATTCAGCACCAAGTAAATTAAAAGTTGAAAGTTTAAAATGGATTTGTCCATATTTTCAGGGTTTCAAGTTCAGAAATGGTGTTGCTCCTTTAAAATGCCAATGTTAACAACTGTCTTATGGCCGTTTTCTCTTATACCAGAGGGAAGACTTGTGAGCTAGCAGTCAGAATACCTACCTTGAGGTCTTTCGGGTTTCGAGGTAAAGACTTCGGCTGTTTCTTGATTTTTGTAAAGTTGAACCTGATGCTGGAGTGGAATTTCTCCACTGGCCATTTGCACTCTGGCCAAAGGTTCTTAAATCTCCTGAGCCAAGAAAACTGTCTGAGGAAGGGTTGTCTAAAAGAATAAAAGTTTGAATAATTAGACAAATACCTACAGTAGTAGTTTTCCATATGACTGCAACCATGTCCAATATTGTATTCCAAAGTAATGTGGCATAGTACCATGTGTCTCATGGAAGAAAGATCCCAGTCTCAACTGCCAGTAAAGTCTGCAGTAAGGGAACTTCTACAAACTATAATTGATTCAGCCATACTAACCTGAAAATTGATGAAGGAGCTGAATCCTGCCACAGCCATGTGCCTTATCTGCATCAATGTGACTCCGTGGTGTCCACCAAAAGTCAACATTTTACCCCAACTATATCTTGCAAGCACTCCCAGGCCTGGGCCTGAAAGAAGGTAGGCCAGACCAGTAAGAAAGCAGGTGGAGGGCCAAGGAGAATTGTAATTCAAATGAACAACAGTTATTGCTTAATAAGCAGCTGGTGTCACTTTGTTTTTAATTACCATGTTCACAACTCAGGGGCTCTCTCTAAGAGCAGAGATAACCTCGTTGCTGCTTATTCTGGCTGGCTTATGGCAGGAATGACCCATCATATGCATCTGGTTCTGGTATGATAATCTTCAGTCACTTAATGTCATAATCATCAGACATATCCATACTCCCTCCAATGCTTGTTATTGCAATCAGACTAAGTAAAGATTATATTCGAATCTTCTGACTTATGGCTTACGAGCTGGGGTAAGAAAAGTTTCTTGAAATTTCAGCTAGGACTAGAACAATTTCTAAACCCACCTCTCCCTATCAGCAGGATCAGACAATTTAAAACAGCACCTTCAAAGTATGGAACTCTGAGGAACACCAGTGGAAAAATGAGAATGATAATTCTCTACTTCAATTTTTGCCTAATGCTGACATCCTTTTGGAGATCTTTCAAAGTGGATTACCACAGAACTCTGCATGATATTATGTTATTTCAAATATTTAACGTAGCTCTTGATACCACATCCAAAATACAGGACGGCTGACAAGAAGAAGTTTTGTATTGCAGGTTTTTGAGGATCAGGATTATCAGGGTTTAGGATAAATAAGAGAGGAAAAAAAGCAGTGGTCACGGGTGGTGTTAGTACCAGCTGATTCACCAGTGGATGAACCTCATCTAATAACTAAATTTACTTTCAAAATGAATTATAAACTTTTACCTTTGTAATCAGTATCTGTGCTTAACATCTCTCACTATTACTTTAAGGAGAGAAACATAAGACTAATAAAAATGAGTATCATTAAAGGGACAGAACATTTTTATCTTTGAATACAAAGTAATAACAGTAGAAATCCGTCTCTCACACTTTTTTGCTGGAATACGATTCGGGAATTATCTAGCTAGAGATGTCTACTTAAGGAATCAGTCTACCAAAAAATGCAAAATTACCCTGACAAGTGGGAAATTTGAAACCAAGGAGAAGCCAGAGCAGCCTCCTCGAAGGCATTTGACAAAGGCTTCGGCTTTCGAATGCGAGAGAAAAGCACAGGATCAGGCAGTCTGTTTAACCAGAACAAGGTGGTTCTATCCCCACTCAATGAAAGCAATGAATAGTCCAGTATCGCTGATGTAATCAGGCAGAGATAGAGAGGGACCAACATGGGGCTGCAGACACTCTTTTTTAAGTGATGGTTTAACCTGGTACTCTGTCATTATTAAGAGATCAGATTGTAAACGCCACAATTAAGATTACTTATTATGTGCATGCACACACACATGAAACTGTAACAAAATACACCAAAAATTTAATTTTGGTTGTCTTTCAATAACAGAATGAAGGGTATTTTTCTACTTTTCTCTATGAATTTTCTACAAGGACAAAGCAATACTTTTATGGACATAATGAAATAAACTTTTATATTTTAAAAAATGTAGGTCAGGCAATCACTAATATGAAAGTAACCATCAGTTGCTCTTGTTAACTTTCAGGTTTATTTAGTTATTATAAATAGCAGGATGCTTTAAATCATCTACTAAATGCCAGTTTGGCAACTTAATTTAACATCTTTTCCAAAGATAAGACGTTGATAATGACTCTAAGTACAAGCAAAATCATTTCATCTTTGTCTTCTTTTCTTCGTTTAAGGTTTAAAATGTTTTAATTTTCTTTTAAATCGTGTTCTAATAAATTCAAGAGATCTTGAAGTCTGACCAGCATTAAGTTATTAAAGTGAAAGATTTGCATTTTCTCTGCTTTCTAAAAAATATTTTTTTCAATCAATGTTTTTAAATAGGTTAATCTTGAGTGGATTAAGAAGCAGATTTTTTTAAAGTTTGATATAGAGAGGCAGAGCCAGTAAAGCAGTAAATGGTAAGCACCAGACCCTGGATTCTAAAGTTTTGGGGGCTTTCCCATGTTTGTTTTCACTTTGAGGGAAAAGAGAATAGCAAGAGAGGAGACAAACACCAAGAGTCAGAATGAGAAGACTAAAGCAGGCAAACGGAATACCCACATCTAGCCCAATCAAGCAGTGAAGCTCAAGGTGACTGACCACAGAAATCAATGTGGGGATTATCAGAACAGAACACATACAAAAGAGATAGCAGAGACAAAATTCTGCAGGATTTAAAATCAACCGGAATGGGTGTGGCAAAGGGACGAAATTAAGAAAAGTACGCAGTAAAAAGTAGATTTGAATTGAAGACTATAGGAAAAAAGTATATAAACTCTTAGCCTTCACAGATTTAAAATTCTGATGGTCAGAGAGCAGCCCTGGAGGTCTGTGACATGCCATACCTTTATTTGGTCAGGGAGTAAATGAAATTTGGTAGGCACAAATCTGAATCCTCTGCTTCAGGCTGTAATTTAGAGAATAAATCTAATAGTTCAGCATCTCAATTTCAATATGACTGTTGTTATTCGTTATTCATCATGTATACAGTAACTATTATGAAGCTATTTTTTTTGCTTTTCCTAAAACAAACGGCTTTCAAGTGAGAAAAAATCTCAGTGTAAGATTTTGGTATGAGGATCAATTTATGGTATGAGGACAAAGAGGAAAAATCTAACTCTCAAGAATCATGTCACTGAGTAGAAAGCCAAGAATCAGGTCAAATATCACCACAGTAAAGAACATGAGGATTTGAGATGATCTCAGATACATCCTTCATGAATATTAAGGGTCTAATGAAATTTAAAAGAAAAAGGCTATACAGGGGTGCCTGGGTGACTTAGTCAGTTAAGCTTCCAACTTCGGCTCAGGTCACGATCTCGTGGTTCATGGGTTTGAGCCCCACATTGGGCCTTGTGCCAACAGCTCAGAGCCTGGAGCCTGCTCAGATTCTGTGTGTGTGTGTCTCTCTCTGCCCCTCCCCTGCTCGTGCTCTGTCTCTCTCTGTCTCTCAAAAATAAATGTTAAAAAATTTTTTAAAAAAAGGAAAAGAAAAAAAGCTATACATACAGATATTTTTAAGTCATATTATTTATGACAGCTAAAAATATCAAGTGTGAAGGGGACCTAAACTACAGGGAAAATAATGAAGCAAATGAAGGCATGGGCCCATTATACTAACTCATAGCCCCTTGGGTCCCACTGCATTTCTGAATTTAAAATTTTTGGAATTTTAGAAAGATAGCCTGGTATATACTATGTAACACTTCAAGGTATAATCTGACACTGTACCCTGTAATCAAGCATATTGATAGATTTGCAGTGAAATGTGTGGTGATATATCTGCAGTGAAATAGTCATATTTACAGATAAATAAAAGACAAATATAAATAGCTTCATGTCAATTCATGTAGGTTTTGTGAAGGAATTAATTCAGGTCAGGTCAGTTTTGATACCAAATGAATTAAGAAAATAATTTTTGGTTTTCAGAGCTTTTTGGATTGGGAATTGCACATAAAGCATTGTGAATGCGCATATCAGTTCTATGGATTATTAGGAATCAACAGAAAAAGGTAGATACAAAGTATAACATGTAAACAGTTGGAAAAGTAAAAATAAAAATATATGGGCTAAAAAAAGATTACATGTATTGAACCATATGATGTATACCATGCATGGACACAGATAAAAATTAGAAAAGGCCAGAGCTGAGTTGTTATGGTCAGCAGATTTGGAGTGTAATTTTCTTTATGTAATTTTTTATTATTAAGCAATTACTTTAAACTACTAGCAAATATTCTACCCAATAGTAAATCAACATATGAAATTACAAGCAAACACAGCCTGAGTTCAAATCAAAATATTAATGATCTCATTTCATTATCCACTCAACTGTCCTTCCCCTAGGATTACTAATGAGCTGTCCAACTGGATTTCAGGCTCTCTGCTCATCAGAAAGGCCTTTCCAGTAATAATGATGGCAGAGTTACTTTCTGAGCCAGTTGACTGATTTTTCCATACAAATTATGCACATACTATGTGGAGACCATTTCCCGTACCAGGAGAGGAAATTCAGAGCCCAGGGTAAAGTACCACCCACCTAAATGACATTTAAATATAATATAAATCTAAAAGATCATCATACTAACGTCTTTTTAGGGGAGGAGATCTCATCTTGCTGACAAAGAATCCTGAGGAAGCCAAATAACAATAATTATTATTTGCAATTCATATTTATAATCTCAATTTATCCTTATAAAAATCCCATTAGGGCAGATTCAGTGGTATTACTAATATTCCCATATTTGCGGTAAGGTGACGAGATTGAAGAATTAGGAGTGAAAAGACATGGGAAGACCACCACAATCTTCCTGGGTTGTACTGCCAGGAAGCTAACCAACAAAAACTTCTTAGTTTCCCCAAGACAGAGCCAGAAGACAACTGGAAGTCCTAACCTTAGAAGGGGGCAGATGGAAAGTCAGGCAGGCCAAGGACTAGGAACAGCCTAAAGAATGCTGACTTCTGTCATGGATCACAAGCTGAATAGGCAAGCCCTTGAATATGCAAGCATGGCTGTGGCAGGTGCTAGACAGAAACATGTAGTTAACATTTCCTGCCCTGATGGAGGGACAAGCTTGGGTAGAAATAATGTTTTAGGATTCATGATTTCAAGCAAAATAAAAATAGGCTAGATCTGTGCTTTAAATCCATCCAAAGCAAATATCCTTTACATCCCATATGCATATTTAAAAAAAAGCCAAAACCAAAGCTGTACTGCTTTTCACAATGACATGATGAACAAGTAAGAAAATGGCTTCCAAAAAAACTTTTCCATAAAAATACGTGGTTGAGACTAGGTCAGTAAAGTAGTATAGCAACGCTCCTTTCCCACTCACACACACAGTGATGTTTTACTGGAGGAAAATACAATTTTGCTTTTGACAATGTTTTCACTTTAGAGATGGTAAACACAAACAATTTTCTAGGAAGAAATCTGAATGGTATAAATGCCTTGACTCCAAGCAATGTGTCATACCTGAATAGTAATTTGGATTATAAGCTGCATTTCTTGTAGAACATGTATAAGATCGGTCCAAATCTCCTTCCCTGGAAGGTAAAATCTAAACAAAGCGAAAGAAATTTCTTTAATCATATTTTTGACAATAAAATGGGATAAAAATTTATACTAGGAAAAATGTACCATTAAACAAGATTATGACATTTCAAAATTCAATATAATTGTAGTTTTATATACTATAAACTACATACTATTAAGAAAGAAAAATGAATAGACAATTTGATGAAATTATTGAGGCTTCAAAGGGAAAAATGGGCAAAGTATCTGTTACACAACTTACAGCAAAGAATGCTCACTGAAAGGTAAATATGCATGCAGTGTATCCTGTTCTGAAAGCCAGCTGTATCATTTATCAAAGAGGGTGACAAAATGAACCTAGTTTTGACTCTTTTGATAACTTCACACAGAAGTTCTTAATTGAGAGTGGGGCTGTACCCCAGTACCAATCTGAAAATGTGTGGATATGGATACAGTTAAATTATTAAAAATGATTTTTGGGGGCAGATACTACAGGTATTTAGTGCCCAAGGGTCAAGAATGCTAAACATTCTGCTATGTTTGGGAAAGAGTCACACAGCAAAGAATTGTCTCATCCATATTAGTAATGGCTTTCCTACTGAGAAAGACTGCTTTATTAACAATGTTCCTCCAACCTTAATGTGCAAACAAACCAGCTGGAGATTTTTTCTTTTTTTAAAAAATATTTTCATTTTAGTTCCAGATGTACACCACAATTATCCAACTTTTCTATATGTTATGCTATACACGCCACAAACGTAGCTACCATCTGTCATGCTATATCCCCTATGCTGTGCCTTTTATTTCTGTGACTTATTCATTCCATAACTCGAAGCCTCTATCTCCCACTCATCTTCACCCATTTTACTCCACTCCCCTCCCTACAACCATCAGTATTTATACTGATATATAAACTGATATATATACTGTATTTATAAATCTAAATCTGTTATTTATTTATTCATTTGTTTTGTTTCTTAGATTCCGCATATGAGTGAAATCATATATTTGTCTTTCTCGGTTTTATTTCACTTAGCATAATATTCTCTAGGACTGTCCACGCTGTTACAAACGGCAAGATCTCATCCTTTTATGGCTATATAATATTCCATTGTGTCTATGTATACCATTTATCATATCGGTGGACATTTAGGTTGCTTCCATATTTTGGCTATTGTAAATAATGCTGTAGTAAACACAGGGGTGCATATATCTTTTTGATTTAAGGTTTTCATTTTCTTTGGGTAAACACCCAGTAGATGAATTACTGGATTGCATGGTATTTCTATTTACCAGCTGGAAAGTTTTAAAACCAAGGAGATTTACAGCACGGGGAAATCTCAGAGCTTCTGTACATTTACGAGTTTCCCCCCATTTAACGCCCAGCAATTTTAAGACACTAGTTTAAAAGAACACTGACCTGTGTTTTCATGATTATAATATGCATAGGAATAAAATGTTTTCTAAAATACACTGTTCTCAAAGAACTCATGTATAGCCTGGTTCTTGTTTTAACTTTAATAGATCAAAGATAATTCAGAACACCAGAAATACTGATTCTAAAAAGTTTATATACGTTCTTCCTTCTGACTATGGCATTTAAATTATATCAGATGAGGGGCGTGTAGGTGACTCAGCCGGTTAGGCGGCTGAGTTCAACTCAGGTCATGATCTTGTGGTCTGTGGGTTCAAGCCCCATGTCGGGCTTTGTGCTGACAGCTCAGAGCCTGGAGCCTGCTTCCGATTCTGTGTCTCCCTCTCTCTTTGCCCTTCCCCTGCTCACGTTCTGTCTCTATGTCTCTCAAAAATAAATAAATGTTAAAAAAATAAAAATAAATAAATTATATCAGATGAAAACTGAATCCAAAATAATTCATTAATTAAGGAAAGAAAATTGTTCCTAACCTGATGGTCAGAAAGTGAAAGCTGGTCCTCTGGAAAACCTGTTTGTCCCAGGAGACGGGTTTTGAATACGGAGTTGTGGTTCACTAAAGTTACTTCTCCAGCATCCATCCTCATCCTATCAGCAATATCATCTAGGAAAAGAATCCAAAATTAGTTCAAGTCATACAATTCTTCAATAACTACTTTCCTATGGACAAATCTTTACACCTCAAAAAAATGATTCCCAAAGAACAGCTCTATAGTCAAATAAAACCTCTTTTGTAACCAACCACTGGCCAGCAATCTCAAAATGTCATTGTCAAAAAGAGGCTGATGTGCAAAAATTGGCTCATTTGGAGTTGACTGAGAACATCTGCAAACAGTTCAAAATCTGTACAAGTATTTTAAAAAAAACACGTAATTCAAAGTTTTTTTAAAAAATGAAATTTTCCTTAAAGAAATTTTGAATGTTTTAACTAGGAAAAAAGTAACTATTAAAAAAAACAAACAGGGAAAAAATTTCACCATTCAAAAACAAACACTGTTAACAACTATTTATTTCCTTTGTCTAACTCAAAATTAATTAATTTAAAAATTAATCCACCTGAACTGCCTTTTCTGCAAAAAGTATAATGTACACATATGTCTCTTGAAAGGTATCAGCTCAACTACTACAATACTGTGGCAGAATCTTACTTTATAACCACCTTCGAGACCTTTGTTAGTATAAAAGTTAGAATAGAAACAAATGAGAGTGGCAGAATTCAGTGACTTACACTGACATCAGCAATTAGAGAAAAGGAAAACAAAGACAGGTAAGAGAGACGGTAGACGAAGCAAAAGGAAAAAACAGAAACAAGAAAGACGACTAATGTGCATCTAAAAGGAGCCCATGAGATGTTATAAGATGTATAAGATCTAACTGTAGATTGTTTAACCTAATTGGCCACTAGTCCTGACCTTGTATCGATCCCCTTTCTAGACATGAAGAACTATGAATAGTGCAAAATGTTGCAATCACACTTAATTTTCAATGTTACTAAGTGAAATTTTAAAATTTACCTTAATCAAATTATTTATCACATAGAAGGTGGTATAACATAGTATGAAAGAACAAGGACTCTGAAACCAGGCTGCCTGAGTTTAAATTCTGGCTCTGCCAGTTATAATTGTTTCTTAACCTCTGTGTCTCAGTCTCCTTGTTGATATTAGACACCCCTGTAAGGCAGTTGTAAAAAACTTAAATGAATTAATATATTTTAAGTATTCAGAATTCATTAATTCAGAATGAATTAATATATTTTACGTATGTACCTGGCACATAGTAAATGTTTGCTAGTGTGTATTTGGCTTTTTCAATACAACGAATGAGAAAATGCTTCCAAATGATGCTATAAACCATGTTTCAACCAAAAGAAAATTGTCGGGTATTACAGTATTACATAATTAGGTTGAGATCTCCCTTAAGATGATTATTAAACACAAAGATGCAAATACTGAAAATGTTAAAAAACAAAAAACAAAACACAACATTCTTTTGTTCTAACTTAACTAACCAGAGTAACTAAAAGACTGAATTAGTACTTCATAGTTAGACTTACCCATGTCAGGTCTTTTCACATCACTGACTTTAGCAAAGATACAAAGTCCTATAAAAGAAGACGGAAAAGAGAAGTGTGACTTACTGGAATACCTCTTTCATTCAATTATAGAACAGGAAGCCACTCAAAGTGACATTTGTATTCTTAGGAGAGGAGTATATAAAATGGTAAGAAGAGATGACTTAATAGGAAGAGAATAAAGACACTAAAACTAGCCTGAGGCAATTCGAAACATTTCCAGAACTTGATCTGTATTAAACAGCAATTACAGACTACCCACAGAATCGCAGAACATTACAGCAAGAAGCAAGGTGCGAGTGCCAATCCTTTGGAGACTGATCTGTATATGGTCATAAAGTCAATGACTGCACTGAAATAACAACCTGGAAATTCTTCACAAACCATTGCTTTATTACCTCATGCTAAACCATTTAATTAAAAAGTGATAGCTCTTGTGGTGGTCCTTCCTTTCTAGAAGTTTTATTCAGTGGCCAAACATAAAGCTACTGATACTCTAAGAACAAACAAGGAATGCTTTCCAGTTGTACTAAAGTACTTTCTCTCCCATCATTAATCAAACTGCTACAAACCAAAGCTCCTTTACCTACATGAAATTTTCTCTTCTGATGTATCTAATTTTCCCAGAAAAAGGAAGTTAAAAGCCTAACTGCGAGGAACTAGGTTAATAAACACACCCTTGACACACAGACTTCTTGGCAGATCGAAGAGGAGACTAGGGATGGTAGCAGTCACACTTATTACAGTCATAATCTTATTACCATATTTTTAAAGGTTTTTTTGAGAGAGTCCACATGCACGCATGCACAAACAAGGGAGGGGCAGGGAGAAAGAGAGAATCTTGAGCAGCCTCCGTGCCCAGCGCGGAGCCCAAGGCATGGCTCTATCTCATGACCCTGAGATGACCTGAGCTCAAATCAAGAGTTGGTCGCTTAACCAGCTGAACCACCAAGGCACCCCACCATACTTTAAAAAGACTGAGCACATCATCAACTTCAGTTTATCAACTTTATCAACTTTAGCAATATCAGGGTTTCAATCCACTAAGGACTAGATGATGATAACAGGTATTCCTTATGGTCACAATAATGAAGTTCATGCACAAATGAAGCCTGCTTGAGCTTTTCTTGGCATAGCTATGGACTAAGCAGAGCAATCATCTGATTACCCAGTCTTGCTGGGGAGGGTTCCCAAAGAATTTAAGCCTTATATTTAGGTTTCAAATATGTTTCCAAATGCTCAATTTAACAAAGGGCCTCTATTTGGAAATTTTCCAGGTATTCTTTTCCCTTCTTCCTTTTTAAATAAAGAATTCTCTGGGTTCCACATTAATAATTAAAGCCCCACATTTACATTTTAATACATATACATCCAGCTGCTTCAGTGTGCTATGTTACTTTTTGTCATTTGGATTTACAATAGAAGTAGGGATATTTTACCCCAAGATTCAACATGAAATGCTGGATCTGGAAACGTCAATGCCACCAAATTATTGTAAGCCTAAGATTTTTTTCCTTTTAAGAACAGTACACTGGGGTGCCTGGGTGGCTCAGTCAGTTAAGTGTCAGACTCCTGACCTTGGCTCACGTCATGTTCTCACGGTTCCTGAGGTGCTACACTGAAAGCGCGGAACCTGCTTGGGACTCTCTCTTCCCCTCTCTCTCTGCCCCTCTTCAGCTCACGCATACGCTCTCTCTCTCAAAAATAAATTAATAAACTTAAAAAAAAGTATTCTAAAAACATCTCCTAGTTCACATTGGTCATTTAATTTATTAAAAGAATATAAGCTGTTACAGCTATTCAGGTGAAGTCAAGTTAATAGCTGTACACAAAATAATAGGAAATCTGAAAGAAAGAAAAAAGATGGCAAAGTCCTGACAGTAACAGAATGTAACAAGTATGAGAAAACCTGTATAAGCTTACATGCCAACAGGTGACTGTAAAAGAGAATGTTTAGAGCTACGATGAAGTTACTAGAAAGTATACACTGAGGAGAGGCAATTAGCTTTATCCAGGACCAAATGTGGTTAGAATAATTTATGATATGAGAAGTGAGTGAAAATATGGAAATGATCATGTGAATCACTCTACTCTGAACTCTGGATATGTACACAATACAGTTCATAGTATGCACCATGTATTTGTTTTTGTTTCTCGTATTTTTACATGTAATCTCTCCCAATTACACTCTAACACTTCAACACTGAAACACCTGAAAACACTAAGTATTCAACTCCTTTCATACACAAACATTTACTGTGCATCAATTACATGCAAGGTACTAGGAACACAAAGATGAATAAGAAATGGTCTCCGCCACTGAAATACTCACTGTCTACAGGGGGAAACCAGATCCATAAACAGATACTTATATAGCAAGAAAACAAAGCTGGTGCATTTGGTAGGAGGCGTGGGAGTCAGGCAAAGAAAAGACTTTGAAAGCAGTAGTCAAGAGTTACATCACCTTGGCCTGAAGTGGCAGAACCTGTTTTTTAATCCATTTGCTCCCTCTAGATTTAACTCATCAGATGGGTGACATGAAGACCATATTTGTAGTCAGGATAAAATGGAATGGGGAAGGGGGGGAAGGAAGGAGACTTCTCAAGATAAAAATGAAAGGAGTCTTCCAAACTGGGACTAAAGGGAAAAAAGGGATCTCTAAATTGCAAGAAGAGTAAGGGATCATGCTTAAGAGATGCTTAAGGTTTTACTGTTAACTGTAATTTCAAATTCTGTGTAATCTATTTTTCAACAGGAGTCCTTGACACACACTATCTCCACAAAGACTGAGGAGATGTATCTACTCCATTCAGAATATCCAGTTAGAACAAAGACGCTAAGTAGTAAGTAGTAGCCTATAAAATGCTTTACATACATTTTCTAAGAATCACGCCCCCCCCCCCAAATAAGTGTACCAAACAGTGAAGTGAAATAACCTCAACAAGACTGACTTGAAAGTGATAAAGGAGTAAGTTATTGCCAACGAGATAGTGAAAATACTGCAAAGGCACCGATAAACAGAAATCACCAAACTGAAGAGAAGCCTGGCATATACCCAGAGAGACCACGTTAGGGCACACCAACAAAGAGACGGTGCAAGGCAATTACCAGGAGGTGATGAGCCAGGTAAGCAAACCGTGGCAGTTAAGGGGATTTTCATAACCTGGGCAGGAGGGTCCAGACGTTTCTTTCTGGTGGTGGCACACTAGCGATATCGCATCTCAGGGAGATACCATAGAGTAAAAGAGTTGGAGAAATGTTTACGTGAGACGCAGAAGTAGTCGAGAAATATCACTCAGGTCTCAAGGAAGGCGGGAGGTGAACCAGGTGTAACAGAAAGCTTCCCGGTGAAAACAGCTTTCCCTTGAGAGAAGACCCTGCTCGGGCGGGAAAGCCCCGAAATCCCAACCGGCCTTTTTGCCACCAGGAGGGCTGGGCGCCGAGACGGGGCCCGTGGCAACCGCAAGGGAGACGGCCTCTCGCCGGCCCAGGAGAGAGAGGCCTGAAGGAACGGCCTCGGCCTGGGGAAGCCTAACTAACGGCCGCCGGCCACATCCCGGCCGGTGGATAGCCGGGGGGAGGGGAGGTGGTCCCAGGGGGCGGGGCAGAGGAAAAAGCGCCATCCCCACAACCCTCCCCGCTTCCGCCCAGCCCAGCCCAGGCCGCCGGGCCCGGACCGGCACTGCCTCCCGGCCCAGGCTGCCTCCATCCTCACCCCTCCCCCAGCTTCCCGCCGCCACTCACCGAACCGGAACCGGCTGCTATGCGAAGGGGTTTCCGGTCGGGCGCGGAACGCAAAACCCGGGAACCGCCGCGAACCGGAACAGCCTCCACAACACCGGAAGAACCGCCCGGTGGCTGTGGAGGAGGGGGGGGGGTCGGGCGGGAGGTCAAAGAGCAGAGTTGAGAACCCGGGGGACGCCTGCGCAGTGTGGCCAGGCCTGAGAAGCCCAGTTAACATCTAAGGCTGAAGTCATAATTTCCCAGTTCCCCTTTCAGTTTGGGATTTTTCTCGTTCCCGTTCTCGTTCTCGGATTACTGTTAGTGTGCCCGTCGTCCTTCGCTCTTTTCTGTTCCCTCGATCCCTTTGCACGCAGTCTTCTGGTTCCGCTCGGCGAGTTTTGCTTTTGCTCTGGTTTCCATGGCAGCTTTTTGCTGTGGCTGTCAATCGGCGGGAACTTGTGGCCACTTTGACGGATGTAGACCTGAGAGCTAACTCTCTTGTTTTATTGAGAATCACGGAACGTTAGTGCTTGTAGTGGTTGTGGGAAATAGTTTAGTCTAACAGTTTCAGGGAAGTGAAGTCATTTCCCAAAGTTATAGAGTGCATGGGAGATCTGGGACTAGGAAACAAGTTTCTTAACTTGCAGGCCTGTATTCTTTGCACTACATCATGCTTAATTGTCCATTCGGGAAAAGGAAAAAAAAAAAAAAAAGCAGCTTGGGATTACTTTAGGTTAGATTCTGGAAACGTTGTAGCATCTTACAGATCTCTGGAAGAGTTTGAAACATAGTCAGAGGTGTGAGGAAAACTACTGGGGGTCCACCAGAGATCTACTTTTCTGAGTAAAAATAGAAAAGGATCCAGAGGTCCACTCTCTGAAGAACTTAAATGGCTCTGGTGTTGCTCCTGTGACTGAACTGATTAACATGCAATCTGTGCCCTACTTTTTAAAAGAAAATAATGGGAAGAAATATGTTTCTTCATTCAGACTTTTTACAAAGTCCTTTGGACTCAGGCCCTGTCTAGAGACAGGAGAAGTGCTTCTGAGTAGACCGTCTAGACCTCAGAAGTCTGAGCTCAGACTTAAAAGAAGGGGAGTCTCTGTAGTCCTCAGCCTTTTTACCTACTCTGGAAAAAAAGAGATGCTTGCTGAATTCAGGAGATCTTGCCCTGTCAAATACATAGAAGTAGATTATTTGTATCACTTCATATGCTGATATCTACATATTGTTATGTCCTAGGCCTTTAGTATTGAGCATACCTGATCCATGTCAGTCTTGTCTATCTTAATCATTCCACAGATCTGTTCATATGGATTAAACTCCGTCTGTATTTCTAGGAGACAGCCATGCGTAAAGAGGAATTTCATCTGAAATTTTTCATGTGTGTGATTCAATCTCGTGGGTTAGTCAGGACTCCTCAGAACACAGGTACCATTGTCTCCTGATCATACTCCAGTGACAGAAGGTTCTCTTGCAGGAGTTTAATACAGGATGTGAAACTTATTAGCCTAAATGTAGGCTTTAGGGGTCAAATGACTTTATTTATTCTATCCCCACTGTCGTAAAATACTTGTCACTGAGTCATGTCTCTTCCTTACACAAGTATCAGGTGAGATTTTGGTCTGATATGTGGGAATAGGCCCAAGCAGATAAAGAGGACTCGGGAGTTTAGGAAGAACAAAATTTATAGCACATGACCTGGTAGTTGATTTCTCTGTCCTTTGTGAATTATTTTAACCTTTCTGGGCTCATCGGTGGGAGTCCTGGTTACTATTGTAATTGATATTCTAATACCTATAAGATACTGTCCCAAAGAAAAATGGCTTTCCATTCCACCTCAGTCTCAAAGTATCTAGTTATATGTTCTGATTTTCTTTCATTTATGTCAAGGGAGTAGAACCTTTTTAAGGTAAGATAATGTTGAGAAAAGTCATCACTTCTCTAATTTTTCACTGGATTATGGAAAAAAGGCCCTGGACAGCTGAGAGTTACAGAGAAAATGAAGGAGAATAAGTAGCACTTCCTTCCCTGAATCCCACCTTGAGGATAACCTAGAGATACTGCTTTTCAGGAGGAGAAGCTTCGACTTCCAGCATGCTCATACAAAAGCCACCACCTGAGATAGACAACATGAAGTACCTACATGCTACGGATGGTCCAGACACTGTGGAAGGCATACCTATTGTGAAAACTGGTGAGGCATGTGGTTAAACAAGGGGGTGGAGAGAGGTGGAAAGGAGTATTGGAAAATGAAGTTTATGCATACATTATAAATTAGGATACAACTACCAAATTCAAAATATGAATTAAGACACAAGGGAGAAAATGTGTGTGTGTGTGTGTGTGTGTGTGTTTTGGAGGGGACATTGAGAGAGAGAGAGAGGGTAGGAGATCATCTGGGAAACTAGAAAGAGGGACAGTTCTCTCTATGAAGAACACCTTGATTTAGTCAATGGTAATTCAATTGGCTCTCTCATAACTTTCTGAGGCACTAATCTAGTTTATCCTATTATCAGCACCTGGATATGTAAAAATACAAAACTCAATAGATTACATAAAGGAGTTATTACATTGCAAAGCAATTCCAAATATTGTAAAAAATATTCACCTTAGGAATCCATTTAACAACAAATTTCTGTTGTATATTTTAAGTAGTGTTTAACTCATAAACAATTTATATGAAACGTCAGAAACACATCTCTAGGTTTCCTCTCAAATGAAATACATCTGTATTAGAGTCAGTTCACTGCAAACATTTACTGAGTTCCTACTATGTGCCAAAAATAGAGTAGAAATGATAGAGACATTGTAAAAATTATATATATAAGACATGATGTTGTCATTTTTCTAATAGCTTACAGTTTGACAGATTATTTAGTCCAGATTATTTAGTCCAACTCCTTATATTTCAGGAAGAAATTCAAGTCTAAAGTGATCTTCCTCAAGAAGTTAAATTCATTGGCGTAATCACTCTCAGCACCTGTGAAATATATAGCAGTATTTATTCAATAATTTTTTGAGCAGTTACTACTCAAAGTCATTATAGTGGCTCAATAGCTACGAACACAAACTAGCATTTTCCCTGTCTCCCAGAAGCCTCTGATGGGAAAGGGAGTAAGTGAAGAGCTTGATACTTTTTTTTAATTTTTTTTAACGTTTATTTATTTTTGAGAGACAGACAGACAGAGCATGAGCAGGGGGAGGACAGAGAGAGAGGCAGACACAGAAGAGCTTGATACTTTCTAATAAGTGAGTAAGTGAAGTGTTTGATACCTTTGGTTCGCTTTTTTTTTTTTAAACGTTTCTTTATTTTTGAGTGAGAGAGGGACAGAGTGTGAGTGGGGGAGGGGCAGAGAGAAAGGGAGACACAGAACCCGAAGCAGGCTCCAGGCTCTGAGACATCAGCACAGAGCCCGATTCGGGGCTCGAACCCACAGACCGTGAGATCATGACCTGAGCCGAAGTCGGACACTTAACCCACTGAGCCGCCCAGGCGCCCCGATACCTTTGGTTCGAAATGAGTGAGTAAGTGAGTAAGTGAAGTAAGTGAAGAGCATGATACCTTTAGTTCAAAATGTTGAATTTCGAAAGATGATGCCACAGACATGTAGGGAAGGGAAGGACCAGCTGACTGCTGAGGCAGAGCTTCACTGGACTCTAGCAGGGCACGTAGGCAGGGCACCATGGTCCAAGAGCCAGTCCTAAGCTTTGAAATGCATAAACTATAGCTTAATTCAGTCTCATTAGTGAACCTAGAGTTAACCATACTCACAAGAAAATGGCTTATATGCAAGAATATCAACGCATTAAAATACTGGAGCAATATATATCTACATATGACAACTATGTGTGGTCGGTGTCCCTTTAACCAGACTTGCTTTGCCCATCCATAAATAGCTGGTAGGTACAAGAAATAAGCCCAGCTGGTGGCCTTGTCCTACAGTTCCATTAATTTGTATAGATTATTTCTTATTCCCTTATCTTCCCTGCTTTTCTCATTCTCATTTTGCTCTATACCTAATACTCACCTCAGACTCCCTTAGCTCTGATGACTCATTTGGACCCGCTTCTGTGGTTTGAACTCAGCATTATCCCTTGGAAAAAAATTCTGATGTTAACTTCTGCCTTTAAGCACTGAGACCTCAGGTAAGAGCTACAGTGAATCCTTCCAGCTTTCCCGCTAGAGATGGAGGATCCATTTTGGGACCGCTGTTCCTCCTTATCTGCTTCTCTCCCTGCCTGCTTACCTTTCTTCTCTTCCTTCCTTCCTTCCTTCTTCCATTCCTCCTTTTCTTCCTCCTTCCCTACGTCTCTCCTTCTTTTTATTCCTTCCAAGAAAATTGGTTGAGCACATACTATAGTTGTCAGGCACTGTAGTTGGCACTGGGAATAAAGTAGCAAAACAAGTACATTGCCTACTAACATGAAGTTTCTGGTCTTGTGGGAGTAAGACAGTAATCACATAATCACACACAGTGAGATTATTCAAACAGTGCCAGTACCATGGACAACAATAATATCACATAATTAGACTATAAAAACAGGGCACCTAATCTGGCCTGAGAAGTTGGAAAAATCTTTTCTAAGGAAGTCCTGAAAGATGAGTGTGACTCAGCAAGGAGGATGGGGAGGACGAGCTTTTTGGGAAGAGGATAGTAGGATCTGAGTTGAGTAGGAAGGAGTTTGGCTCGTTGGGGGAGTAGAGAAGACCAGTAGAACTTGGGTGAGAGAAGAGTAGCTGGAGAGTGAACTATAAGGATAGTATAAGAGCCAAATCATGCTATGCTTTCTAGGTCCTGCCACTCCCGAGCTATGGGAAATCACTGAAGAGTGACAGGATCTGGCCCCTGGGTTGAAAATGAATTGGAGGGGCAAGAGTGGTTACCTGATCTGGCGGAATGGGAAATGCCACTGCCTTGCTCCATTCCTCACATAGGGCATAAGCAAGGAAATCGTGCCACCAAATAGTATGGTTGGCAGAGGTGAGCCCAGAGCTACTGATGCCAAAACACCCCAAAACCCTGGCCTGGTGTCCCTCTGCTGCTGCTGCTGCTGCCAGCCTGAAGAATGTGTAGGGACTCTTTTCAGGATGGTCAGCTAATTGCTCCAAGTGAGGTTATATGTGGACATGCTGAGCTCTAATCCTGAAGAAAAATGGAATACATTTTGTTTCTAATCTCACACTTGGCAGGGAAGCAGCTGCAGTTACTATTTTCTTCAAATCCCTGCCCATTAGAATAGACAGCTCTGCCTGCCGTGTGTGTGTGTGTGTGTGTGTGTGTGTGTGTGTGTTTCTGGCCTATAAAGGGCCAGTTCCCAGCACAAGGAAGCCATTTGTTCCCACACTGGGGCACAGCAAGGGAGTGAGTCACGTAGGCCCTAACCTTTGCAAAAAATAGGGGTTAGAATTCCTAGAGAGCAGAGAGTGTGAGACAATTACCTCCAGCAGAAAGGCTCAGGGGCAGCAGGTAGCTTTGTGGGCCAGACTCTGGTCCAGCAGATCCAGATGCGCACTAGACCTAGAACCTCTCCTCTGCATACACCTCTCCTGTTCACTGATGGACAGCCGGCCTTGGTGATGTGACTCCTGAGATGATTACATATCAGACTGCAAATGAGGGAGTATGCCACGATAGTTGTGTTACACCCATCTGCCCTCCTGTGTTACCACTTCTCCCCTGGAAGCATAAGACCTTACTACCAGATTCCTCTCTTCAGTGAAGCTATCTGTCACCAGCATTGCCCAAGTTCCCACCACCATTCTGTTCTTCTAACAGTGGGACTGTCGAAACCGCTCAGACCCTGGTTTATGCTGACCAGGATGCAAAGTTTCTCCAACACTGTGAATGTAACTGATAGGTAAAGATGTCCTCACAGCCAGAGTTTCTTCCAAGCAGGTTATACTTGTTTTCTGCATCAGAGACAAGATACTCCATATACAGATACCGTGTTGTAAGGGACCCAAGAACCCTCTCTCAAAATAAATAAGTAAACTTAAAAAAAAGAAGCAGAGTGATAAAAGTGCTATCTTAAATAGGGTGGACTGGAAAAATCTTGCTGAGATGACCTTCTAAGAAGAGGTTTACAGGAAAGAAAACCATGCTACCATTTGGAGGAACAGCTCTCAAATAGGGAGAATAGCAAATGCAAAGGTTCTGAGGCAGGAATAAGGTAGGAGTGTCACACCAGAGCATCACTAAGATTTCCTTCGGTTTGACTCAAAATTGTAAATGGGCTACAACGATGTGGTGGGTTGATGTTGAAGGAAAATCAGTTTGAGTTCTACCTCTATAACGATCATCTTAGTCTCAACTAGTTGCCATTCAACATTGATCTGTTGGTCCAAACCTTCTAGGACCAGATGCAGAGAACTTAAGTTTTCATGAAGCTGAAACTCTCAGGGCTCTTCAAATGTCAACTGAATTGAGAAGCTCTTTGAGTAGGAAAATAGCCTTACAAATTCTCTTCTTTCAGTCAAATATGCAAGGATACCATTAGACCTGTGGAACACTTTTTTTCCACCTTCCATCGATTAATAGAGAAAATCTTATGCATCCCCTTAGGCCACCCTACTCTGGGTGGTCCCCTATCAAACTGCCTCTCAGTCAACCCAGATAAATATATTTAAGAACTAAAGGCACATTCCTTGGAATATGTGCTTACTAAAACAGCTAATCTTTTCACATACTTGATGAGGTATTAGTAGGTCTGAAGTGGAAGACTCCCAGGATTGCCTTATGTAATTATTATTTGTCTTCTCTGTTCTGATGCCCACCCCCCAAAGCTTACCTCCTGAAGGAAAGAAAAAGTTTATCTGGTCTAGGCTTGAGGCTACATACCTTAGCTGAAGAGTGGGTTTTCCTCTGCCCTAATCAAGAATTGAAGGGGCACCTGGGTGGCTCAGTCGGTTGGGCGGCCGACTTCGGCTCAGGTCATAATCTCTCGGTCTGTGAGTTCCAGCCCCGCGTCGGGCTCTGTGCTGACGGCTCAGAGCCTGGAGCCTGCTTCCGATTCTGTGTCTCCCTCTCTCTCTGCCCTTCCACTGTTCATGCTGTGCCTCTATGTCTCTCAAAAATAAATAAACGTTAAAAAAAAAAAAAGAATTGAAGGTGGTGTCTTCAGCCAATAGTAGGAGTCACCTTGTTACCTGTGACTTCTTTCCTGAGCTAGCTTTCCCAAGAATTTGATAGTAATTGGTGAAAATGACTTCATAGGAGCCATCTTAGCCTTTTAGGCATGCAAGTTCATTTTTCAAATGATGATGTTCTCAGACCTCCACAACTTGGAACAATCATTCTCAAACTTTATTGTGCATCAGAATACCTGGAGGGCTGAGCCCCCACCCCTAGAGATTCTGATTCAGTAGGCTCCAGGTCAGACCCAAGAATTTGCATTTCTGACAAATATACAGGTGGTGCTGAATCTGCTAGACTGGCAGTCTTAAACCAGTGTCCTACATCAGAAACATTAGTATTAGTGCTGGTGGAGGCTGCTTTGTCTCCAGGAGTCATCCTATCCCAGCCAGAGCCAAAGAGGACTCTCCAGTGCAGACAGTGGTTTTATGTCTATGCCCAGGGTCTCTCCTTAAGGAGTTTCCATTCTGGTGGAAGAAAACAGATAATGACTAGATGAGATCCAGGAGTTGTGTAGAAGTGAGAGCACCGGATAGATGTTTCAACTCAGAGAGAGTTTCATACCCAATTGCTGCATGTATTTCACAACACCAACCCACCACATCGTTGTAGCCCATTTACAATTTTGAGTCAAGCCAAAGGAAATCTTAGTGATGCTCTGGTGTGACACTCCTACCTTATTCCTGCCTCAGAACCTTTGCATTTGCTATTCTCCCTATTTAAGAGCTGTTCCTCCAAATGGTAGCATGGTTTTCTTTCTTGTAAACCTCTTCTTAGAATGTCATCTCAGGGGGCGCCTGGGTGGCTCAGTCGGTTAAGCGGCCGACTTCGGCTCAGGTCATGATCTCACAGTCTGTGAGTTCGAGCCCCGCGTCGGGCTCTGTGCTGACAGCTCAGAACCTGGAGCCTGCTTGGGATTCTGTGTCTTCCTCTCTCTCTGCCCTTCCCCTGCTCATACTCTGTCTCTGTGTCTCTCAAAAATAAATAAGTGTTAAAGAAAATTAAAAAAAAAAAGAATGTCATCTCAGCAAGGTTTTTCCAGTCCACCCTATTTAAGATAGCACTTTTATCACTCTGCTTCTTTTTTTTTTTTTTAAGTTTACTTATTTATTTTTAGAGAGGGCAGGTATACAAGCAGGGGGTGGTCAGAGAGGGAGACACAGAGAGAGAGAGAATCCCAAACAGGCCAACTTGTGTTGGCAAACTCACAAACTGAAACTCACAAACCACGAGATCATCACCTGAGCTAAAACCAAGTCATATGCTTAACCAACTGAGCCACCTAGGTGCCCTTGTCACTCTGCTTCTTTGCTCTGCTTTATTTTTCTTCAAAGAACTTATCACTACTTGATTAGTTTATTATCTGTTTTCCTCACTAGAATGTAAGCTCCAGGAGGATAGATTTTTTTCCATCCTGGATCCCCTTGAGTCTAGAACAGTGCCTAACATATAATAGGTACTCAATATTTGCTGACTGAATATGTGAAATCTATAGTATGCTATTTCCTATTCTCCTGGGTTAGAGTCACACCTGGATGACTGCTATACCTATTACTTCTTATTCCTAAGTGTCCTGGTACACCATTACTAGCATCATTAACATCATCTTCATCATATTGTCACAGTGGTCTACATATAGATCTGTACTCATTCCATAGTCATGACACCATTCTTGTGGTAATGAATGGGCTAGTGAGTATAGCATACATCATTCTCTTTATCGACCCCTCCCCAATCTGTGCCAGCCTTAGGTAATCATTGTCAAAGAGATCTTCTATCTTAATGATCTACTCAACTTTCTGGCAATAATGTCTAGCTTTATACTGGTTTGGAGGGTACTGTCCAAAGCTTTCTATATCTTCATTTACCTACCCACCACTCAGGAGAGCTAATGGTCAGAGCATGTGAACCGTGTACTTTAGAATACTTCAACTGGTTTATTGAAGTTCCCTTCCTATCCAGGTGCTGCAGAATTGTCTTTAAACATCTTTGGACACTTCTCTCCTCCAGAATGCTTTCTTTTATAATAACTACGATTTCTGCACCTACTCT
This sequence comes from Paguma larvata, assembly GCA_030068075.1. NCBI lineage: Eukaryota > Metazoa > Chordata > Mammalia > Carnivora > Viverridae > Paguma > Paguma larvata. The sequence goes on along the minus strand of CM057828.1, from coordinate 65,475,495 downwards.
TTGCCTAGACTTCATGCCAACACCTCAATAGCTAACTGATATCTGGAGAGTTCTGTGAAGTCCAAGAGGACCTTCTAAATATCTTCCTGTTCTCTGAGGATTAATATAAAGAATATGCCTTTTGTTGTTTGGTTCCAAGGCATGAAATACAAGGTGAGATATCATTTGGCTTTTCTCTGTGCATATTAGCTCTTACTGACATACTGAAAACAGGAACACCATCACCAGATAGTATAAGGAAGAAGAAATAGTGGATTTTAATTACATGGTCTTCTCAGTCCAGCTGACCTTCTTCTGGGTTCAGTCCTTTGTTTTTCCCTCACTCTCTGCCAAGTCCTCTAAACATGAATTTTAGTTACCAACGTCAACAACTGAATAAAGCTGATTATAGTTTGGACAAAGTTCTAGATTTCTACCCAGTCCCCTAGCTACCTAAATCATTAGAACGGGCATAAGCTCCCTTGAGAAGCCCATTGGAAGGCCCCAAGTTCTCTTCCAGTGCAAACTCAGGACATTTCAGCTTTCTCCATTAGAGGAAAGGTCCAGGGTATTCTTTTTCAGCCCCATTAAACCATACCAGCAAAGAAAGTAATCTTGTAATGAGTTAAAATTCAGCTGTTGGCTTAGTTTGGTTACCTGGAGAATTTGTTGGCCTCATCTCTTTTTTGACTATCTAACTTGCTGCCTTGCTCTTGTGATTCCTGGTCCTAAACTCTGATAAGCTGTGCAATTTACTCCTGATGCTTTTCTTAGGGACCCTAGCTTGTATGGCATTGTTTGGACCTCTTCCTCAACCCCATCTTCCTTAGTCACCATACTGTGTTTACCTGTAAGCTTCAGGTATCAACAGCCTGTCCTGAGGGATGCTTCTCAACCTCCTCCATTAGACGGATGAGGGTTGGACATATACCATATTTCCTAGAACTCAGATCTCAAAATTCTCTCCTATCATCAATCTACTATCAAATTATATATCCAAATTTTGCTATGTAAGCTAAATCAACCATAGCTAGCTAAAATACCCTTTCCAAGTTGTCCATGTTCCTTAGAAACTGTATTTGAAATGTAAAAGTTGGTTGATAAACAGAAAATTAGGTAAAAGTAAAACATTTCGTCTTGGAATTTAGGATTGAAATTAAAGAAAATCCATTTTTAAAGAGCTAATCACTCTGGAACAGTACAAATAAACACTGCCAAATTCTTACTATCCAGGTACCATTTTTTAAAATCCATTTACCCTCAACAAATATATTCATGTCATAAGAATTTGGTACATTATAATTATTAGTTGGTTTCTTTATTTCTTTAATTATATTCAGGTCCAGTGAAATGTAAACTTCCTGTGAACCTTTGATAGTCCCTCTAGATTTTAAACTCCATAAGAGTTTATTATAACTCATTACCTGACACAGTGGCTAGCATATAATGAATTCTCAATAAATATTTGTTGAATGTATGAATTAGTAATGAATAGGGATTTCTCAGGATTCTTATTATGAAGGCATTTATATAGAGGCATCTGCGTGTCTCTTGATTCTGGCTCTGAGCTGACAGCACAGAGCCTGCTTGGGATTCTCTCTCGCCCTCTTTCTCCGCCCCTCCCCCACTTGCACACACTCTAAATAAATAAATAAATAAATAGTTATTTTTAAAAGTGGAAGACATTTATAGCTATTTCTTAATATGATGTGTTTCTTCCATCAGCTGTCTCTATTTTGTGTTGGTTTTTGTTAGTAGAATTCTCAGAAAGTAACATCTTCAAGTTTGGAGATTGCACTAAGATGACCATAGCAAGGCCTAAGTACTTCTGAGAATATGCTTCTTTTCTGGGATTCCCACCCCCAATTGATCTGAAGGTTCCCTAGGTGTCTTTTGAGATGGTATTTCCTTGATTTGAACTTACACAGTTTTCTAGGAACTCCTGGACATGACTGATCCCTGGACAGAAAAAGGAGTCTAAAGGATCAAGGGTCTTAGGATAAGACTATGAGTAACAGTGACATTCCCTTGCTTTCACCTAATTAAGGTAGACTAATTAATACAGTAATTCATTAAGAACACTTTAAATGAAGATTTAAGAGTTGGTTTTGGGTAGGGGCACCTGGCTGGTTCAGTTGCTCAGTTGGTAGAGCATGCGACTCCTGATCTTGGGATTGTAAGTTTGAGCCCCACATTGGGTATAGAGATTACTTAAAAATAAAATATTAAAAAAATAGAGTTGAGGGGTGCCCGAGTGGCTCAGTCAGTTGGCTGTCTGACTTCGGCTCAGGTCATGAGCTCATGGTTCATGAGTTCGAGCCCCATGTCGGGTTCTGTGCTGACAGCTCAGAGTCTGGTGCCTGCTTTGGATTCTGTATCTCCCTCTCTTTCTGCCCCTCCCCTGCTTCTGCTCTGTCTCTGTCTCTCTCTCTCTTTCAAAAATAAATAAAACGTTAAATAAATAAATAAATAAATAAATAAATAAATAAATAAATAGAGTTGGTATTGGGTAGAAGGGGGCAGGAATGGATTGCTTCTCAACTTTCAACCTTTATATTAATGTTAGAAACTCTAGAATGTATGGGAAACTTTTCCAGCTTTTCTTTTTCCAAAGCTTTTTAACATCTTTATTGAGATATAATTCACATATCATAAAATTCACCCATTTAAAGTGTATAATTTGGACTTTGGAGTTCCAACCTTGTTTTCCTCATGTAAGTAGCTTAGAAGTCACCACCCCATCCTAGCAATAAGTAAAAGTAAAAAGACTGAAGAATTAACAGTTCTTCTTGGATCCATAAGAAACTGCTAGCCCCAAAGTTGGAGACACAGATAGGCAAGTACAGTTCATCACCAGTTCCTGGAGCAGAGACCCATGAACGGAAACCTTCTTGGAACCAGTGATGGGGTAGGAAAACCTGCAATGTAACAAGTTGTCGGAGACTCAGTATAGAATTCCAAGAGTTAAAAGCTACAAGAGGACCCAGTCAAAGGGAGTCCCCATAGCTTTGTGAGATTTACTTTCAGGAGCTCAATTAGATTTTCACAGTAAATATCAGAAAAATCCCCTGGAGCGTCCAACAGGGTGAGGAGAAAAGGAACCATTTGAAAGACATGAGAGCATTCTTTTCCTGTTAACAAGCCCTGCCTTCAGAGGAAACTAGTTAACCAGGGCCTGACTGACATGAGGAGGAGAAATACCCAACTCCAGCCCACTGCAACCATTCTGTTCCACCTAAAGGGAGAAAACCCTTAGAAATGCTTGCGAAGTTCACAGTCTAGAGGCATAGGCTGAAATGTAATCATAGGACTATATAGAATGCTTTCTGTCCTCACCACATCTTACCACCACATTACCAAAGGCCTGTTTACAGCACTTCCTTTGACCCATTAAATCATGTCTGGCTATCAAGAAAAAATTACAAAAGGCATATAAAAAGGCAAAAAACACAATTTGAAGAGACAGAGCAAATATCAAAACCAAACATAGCAGGGATGTTGGCATTAGCAGACTAAGAATTTTAATTTTTTTTATGTTTTATTTTACATTTGAGAGAGAGAGAGAACATGAGCAGGGGAGGGGCAGAGAGAGAGAGAGAGGGTGACACAGAATCTGAAGCAGGCTCCAGGCTCTGAGCTATCAGCACAAAGCCTGACGCGGGGCTCTAACTCACGAACTGCAAGATCATGACTGAGCTGAAGTCGGATGCTCAACCGACTGAGCCACTCAGGCGCCCCAGACCAGGAATTTTAAACACCTATGACTAATGTACTAAGGACTCTAATGAATAAAATAGCATGCAAAACAGAGGAGCAATGTAAGCAGACAGATGGAAATCCTAAGAAAAAGCACCCCCCCAAATGCCAGAAATTAAAAAAAAAAAAACCACCATAACAGAAATGAGGAATGCATTTTGTATTAGTAAACTGGACATGGCTGAGGAGAGACACTGAACTAGAGGATATATCAATACAATTCTCAAAAGCCAAAGAGAGAGGGATAGATAGAGAGAGAGAGAATGCAGACTGAAGAAAATATAACAGAATACCTAAGGACTGTGGGACAACTACAGCAGATGTAACATACACATAATCACAATACTAGAGGGAGAAAAGAAAGAGATAAAGGGAAGAGAAGAAATATTTGAATCAATAATGACTGAGAATTTCTCCAAATTAATGTCAGACATCAAATCACAGATCCAGGAAGTTAGCGATATGCCATAAAATAAAACCAAAGCTCCTACATCTAGGTATATTATTTTCAAATTACAGATAATCAAGGATAAAGAAAAAGTACCAGAAGCCAGAGGGAAAAAACACCTTACCTATAGAAGAACAAAGATAAGAATTACATCTGACCTCTCCTCAGAAACCAGGCAACCAGGAAGAGAGTGGAGTGAAACATTTGAAATATAGAGAAAAAAAAACAGAACCGGAATTCTGTATCCTGTAAAACTGTCCTTTAAAAGTGAAGAAATAGACTTTCTCAGACTAATCGAGGGAATTTGTTGCCAATTAGGGCGTTAAGGGACAGTTGAAAGTCTATGTGTAACTTTTTATTTCCCCACAACTTAACTACTAATAGCCTACTGTTGACTGGAAGCCTTACTAATAACATAAATGGTCAATTAACATATTTGTATGTTACATGTATCATATATTCTCACAATAAAGTAAGCTAGGGAAAAGATAATGTTATTAAGAAAATCATTAGAAAAAAAGCAAATCATAAGAAAATACAGTTAAAGTACTGTAAAAAAAACTGTATATAAGTGGACCTGCACAATTCAAACCAGTGTTGTTCAGGGGCCAACTGTATATGCTTATGTATGTCTACATATAAGTGAAATGAATGACAGCCATGATATAAGGAATAGGAGAAAGGAATTAGTATTATTTTGTTATTATAGGTGTTCACACCACTCGTGAAGGGTGTAGTGCTATTTGAAAGTGGACTTGGATTAGTTGTACATAAGTATTGCAATTTCTAGTAAAAAAAATATTACTGATATGCTGAGAAAGGAGAATGGAATGATATAGATGCTCAATTAAAACCACAAAAGGCAGAAAAAGAGTGGAAGAAAAAATAGGAACAAAGAACAAGGGCAAAAAATAGAAAACAGCAATGAATGTGGTAGATATTAACCCAACTATATCAATAATCACTTTGAGTGTCAATGGTCTAAATGCATCAATTAATCTATTGTCAGAGTTAATCAAAAACATGACCCAGCTATGTGTTGTCTATAAGAAAACCACTGTAAATATAAAGATACATATAGATTAAAGGTAGAGGGAGGAAAATATATCATGCTAAAACTAATTTTAAAAAGCAGTAATAACTCTATTAATTTCAGACAGAGCAGACTTCAAAGTAAGGAAAGTTATCAGATATAAAGAAGGGCATTACATAATGATAAAGGGGTCAATTCTCCAATAAGATATTGCTGTTCTTAATGTATATGCACCTATCAACACAGCATCAAACTACCTGAGGCAAAAACTGATAGAAGTGAAAGGAGAAATAGATCCACTATCATAATTGGAGACTTCAACATTCTTCTTTCTGAAAGGGACAAATTCAGCAGACAGGGAATAAGTAAAGACATAGTTGAACTTAACAACATCATCTGTCAAATGGATATAAATGACATGGACAGTTCATCCAACAGCAGTGGAATACACATTCTTCTCAAGCTCACATGGAACATTCACCAAGATAAACCACATTCTGGGACATAAAACGTACCTTAACTGAAAGAGCAGAAATTCTACAATGTCTGCTTTCAGACCATAATGGAATCAAAGTAGAAATCAATAACAGATAACTGGAAATCCCCAAATACGTGAGGACTAAACAACACATAAATAACACGTACATTAAAGAAGAAATCTAAAGAGAAACTTAAAAATATTTTGAACAAAATGAAAATGAAAAAACTTACCAATATTTGTTGGATGCAGTAGGAGCAGTGCTTAAAAGGAAATTTATAGCATTGAGTGCATATATAAGAAAAGAAGGTCTAAAGTCAATTATTGAAGTTTCCAATTGGGAAACTATAAAAGAAGAGCAAATTAAATCCAAAGTAAGCAGAAAAAAAGAGATAATAAGAATTTGAGCAGAAATCAATAAAATTGAAAATAAAAAATCAATGAAACCACAAGCTGGCTCTTTGAAAATATCATAAAATCAATAAGCCTTAAACTAGGCTAACCAAGAGGAAAAAAGAGAGAACACAAATTACTATCAGAAATAAAAGAGGATGTTACTAACAGATTCTAGGGAAATTAAAAGTATAATAAAAGAATACTATGAACAACTCTGTGCCCACAAATTTGATAACCTGAATGAAATGGACCAATTCCTTGAAAGACACAATCTGCCAAATCTCACACAAGAAGAAATAGATGATCCAAATAGGCCTAAATCTATCAAGTACATTGAACTAATAATTAATAACCTTTCAAGAAAGCACCCAGCCCAAATAGATTCCTGGTGCATTCTATCAAACATTTAAGTAAGAAATTTTGCCAATTTTCTATTATCTCTTTCAGAAGATAGAAGCAGAGGAAATACATCTAACTCATTCTATGAGGTCAGCATTACCATAATCCTCAAACCAGACAAAGATATTAAAAGAAGACTATAGATCAGTCTCTTATGAACATAGATGCAAAAATCCTGAACAAAATATTAGCAAATTGAATCCAAAAAAGTACAAAAAGAATGATCAAGATCAATTTATCACAAGTATTTAAGGCTAGTTCAACATTTGAAAATTAAATAATATAATTCAGCACATAAATAGATCAAAATAGAAAAATCACATGATCATATCAATAAATACAGAAATAGCATTTGACAAAATCCAACATCTATTCATAATAAAAATTTTCAGTAAGCTAGGATTATAGGAGAACTGTCTCAATTTGATAAAGACTATCAATGGAAACTCACAGTTAACATGATACTTAATATTGAGAAACTTGAAGCTTTCCCACTAAGGGACAAGGCAAAGATGTTTCCTGTTACTACTCCTTTTAAGCATTGTACTAGAAGTCATAGCTAATACAACATGTCAAGAAAAGCTAATAAAAAGTATACTGATTGAGAAGGAAGACATAAAACTGTCTTTGTTCACAGGTGATAGGATTGTTTATACAGAAAATCTGAAAGAATCAACAAAAAAACTCTTGGAACTAATCAGTGGTTATAGGAAGGTTGGAGGATGGAGGTTAATCTGAAAAAGTCAATTATTTTCCTGAATTGTAACAATGAACAAATGGAATTTGAAGTTAAAAACACACTGCCATTTACATTAGCACCCCCAAAATGAAATACTTAGACATAAAGCTAACAAAATATGTACAAGATCTTTATGAGGAAAATTTTAGAAACTCTGGTGAATGAAATAAAAGAACTGAATACAGAAATATTCCATACTCATAGATAGGAAGACTCAATATTGTCTAGATGTCAGTTCTTCCCTGACATCTATAATCTATAAACTAAATGTAATCCCATCTCTAATCTACTTAATCTATAGATTAAATGCAATCCCAATCAAAATTCCAGCAAGTAATTTTATAGATATCAACATACTGATTCTGAAGTTTATATGAAAAGACAAAAGACCCAGAATAGCCAACATGATATTGAATGAGAAGAACAAAGTTAGATGACAGATACTACCCAACTTCAAGCTTTACTGTGAAGCTACACTAATCAAGACAGTGCGGTATTGGTCAAAGTATAGACAACTAGATCAATGGAACAGAATAGAATAGAGAGCCCCAAAATAGACCCCCATGACTATAATCAATTGATCTTTCACTCGGAATCAAGGCAATACAATTGAGCAGAGATAGTCTCTTCAACAAAAGATAATGGAACAACTGGACATCCGTGTGCAAAAAAGTGAATCTAGACACAGACTTTATGCCCTTTACAAAAACTAATTATAAATGGATCATAGACTTAAATATAAAATGAAAAAACATACAACTACTAGAAGATAACATAGGAAAAAACCTAGGTGACCTTGGGTATGGTGATGCCTTTTTATATAATACATATAATATACAAAATATGTATTAATCAACTTTATGTTTTTGGTAAAGCTTCCAGTCAACAGTAGGCTATTAGTACAGTTGACTCTTGAATAACACAGGGCTTAAAGGCACCAACCCCTTATGCAGTTGAAAATCTGTGTATAACTTTTGACTCTCCCCAAAGTTAACTACTAACAGTAGCAGCTACTAATTTTGCACAAGTAGACCCATGCAGTTCAAACCCATGTTGTTCAATGGTGAACTGCAGTTAAGTTGGGATTCAAAATTTATACACAGATTTTTGACTGCACAGGGGACAATACCCCTAACCACCACATGATTCAAGGGCCAACTACAATTGATAAGCATAACTTCATTAAAATGAAAGCATACAATTCAATGGTATATACTATGTTCATAGAGTTTTGCAGTCACTTTAAGTTTAGGACATTTCCATCATACACAAAAGGCACCCTGTACTCATTAGCAGCCACTCCTCTTTTCCCCATAGCCCTAGGCAACTGCTAATCTGCTTTCTGTTTCTACAGATTTGCCTATTCTGCACATTTCATATGAATGGTATCATATAGTATGAGGTCTTTTGTGTTAGCTTCTTGTACTCAGCATGTTTTTACAGTGCAGCCATGTGCAAATTGTATCAGTACTTCATTCTTTTTATTGGCAAGTAATATTTTATTATATGGATATGCCACATTTTATTTATCCAATCATCAGTTGAGACATTTGGTCTATTTCTACTTTTTGCCTATTATGAATAATGCTGCTATGACCATTGGTGTACACATTTGTGTGTGTGTGTGTGTGCGCGCACGCGCGCGCGTGCACATATGGGCTCGTTTTCCTTGTGTATATACCTAGGAAAGGAATTGTTAGGTCAAAGGTATCTCTATTTAATATGAGGAAGTGCCAAACTGTTTTCCATAGTGACTACATCACTTTACATTTATACCTGCAATACACAAGGGTTCTAATTTATCCACATCCTCTCCAGTACTTGTTATTTTATTTTTGATAACAGTCATCCTAATAGGTGTGAAGTGGAATTTCATTGTGATTTTGATTTGCATTTCCCTAGTGATTAGCGATATTGAACATCTTTTCATATGCTTATTGGTTATTTGTATATTTTATTTAGAGAAATGTCTAAATCCTTGCCCATTTTTTTTGTTTTTTAATATTACAATTTCATTAGCTATTTCATTGAACAGAAATGTTTTTAAGTTAGTAGACTTTGTTCATTAGAGAAGTTTTAGTCTTACAGAAAGTTGAGCAGTTTGCACACAGTTTCCTCTCCTGTGGCCAGTTTCCATTTGTTGTTACTACTTAGTGAGGTACATTTGTTACAATTGATGAGCCAATATTGATACATTATTATTGACTAAAGTTCACAGTTTACATTAAAGTTCACTCTTTGTGTTGTGAAGTTCTGTGAGTGTTGACAAGTACACAGTGTCATGTGTCCAGCACTATAGGATCACACGGAATAGGTTTGCTGCCCTAAAACCCCCTGCGCTCTACCTATTTCTCATTCCCTCTCTACTCCACGCCTTTGAAACCATTCGTCTTTTTACTATCTCTATAATTTTACCTTTTCCAGAATGTTATTTAATTAGAAACATATAGTATGTAAACTTTTCAGACAGGTTTCTCTAGCTAAGCAATATATATTTAAGTTTCCTCTATATCTGTTCTTTCATAGGTCATTTTTATTGCTGAATAATATTCCATTGAATTGATATACCACAGTTTATCCATTCACCTTTTGAGGGACATTTTGGTTACTTCTAGTTTTTGGCGACTATAAATAAGCTGTTAGGAACATTTGTGTGCAGGTTTTTGTTTTCAACTAATTTGGGTAAATACTTCAAGAAGTGTGATTTTTGGATCATACAGTAAGGCTCTATTCATAGCTTTGTAAGGGACTGCAAAATTGTCTTTTAAAGTGACTGTACCATTTTGCATTCCCACCAACAAAAAACGAGAGTTCCTGGTACTCCACACTCTTGACAGCTTTTGGTACTGTCAGGTTTATTATTAATTTTTTTGACATTAGCTAGTCTAATAATATGTAGTAGTACCTCACTGTTTTAATTTGCAGTTCCTAAATGACATTTGATGATAAGTGTCATTATTTTATATGATTATTTGCCATATTTGTGTCTCTTCATTGGTAAGGTATCTGTTCAGACCTTTTGCCCATTTCTAAATAGGCAATTTTAATTTAATGTTCTAATTAAATTTTTTAAATTAATTTAAATTTTTTCTAATTAATTTTTTAATTTAATTTAATTTTCTAAAAAAGGTTTGTTTATTTACTTTGAGAGAGAGAAAGAGAGTGTGCATGCAGGAGGGGCAGAGAGAGAGAGAGAGAGAGAGAGAATTCCAAGCAAGCTCCTTACCATCAGTGAGGAGCCCAACGTGGGCTCAAACTCATGAATTGTGAGATCATGACCTGAGCCGAAATCAAGAGTCAGATGCTTAACCAAACTAAGCTACTCACGTGCCCCAAGGTTATTATCTTTTTTATTATTGAGTGGCAAGAGTTATTTATATATTCTGGATACCGGTCAGTCAGTCTGTTATCACATATATGATTTGCAAATATTTTCTCTCATTCTTTAAGCTGTCTTTTGATGGTAACATTTGCATTACAAAAGTTACTTTTGTGTATTCCAGTGGTTTTATCTTTATTCTTATTGTTTGCAGCCAGAATATGCAGGGGCAGAAACAAAAGTAAGCAAGAGGAAGGGCATAGAAAGTCAGAAGAGGAGAGATGTCTGTGGAGAGGCATTGCAACAAAGACCTGGGTGGTGAAGTGGAAGCAGTAGAGGATCTAAGGGAAGGATGCACCTTTAGCTCTGAGAGTTCTTGGCCCACGTTGCCTCCACGGACGCTGTTTGCTTTGCAGCCCTGTATTTTCTGAGAGAAAGGTACATAAATATAAAAGGAGTTTTTGAGGTCCCTCTACAGAAAATACTGGTGTTCAATGTTCCTCCAGGGCAGGGACTCTGTTTCGTTTATCTTCTCATCCTTTGGCACCGAATACAAAACCTGACACAGAGACTTTTCATAAATGCTTGTTCAAAGAGTGACAGAGGTGCGAAAAATGCATAAGGCCAGAGAGGGAGGCTTATTATCAGTTGTTGAGGATGTTCGAATGCAAGGAGTCTCAGTCAGTCTGGCTAGGAAAAAGTTGTCTCTGCGGACAACATGGAAGGCAACTAAATAATTTCTGATTTCCACGGTGTACAGGAGCTGATGGCTCCCGAGACAGAGATGGGGACCTGAGAACCTTCTGGGGAATGAGGAGACAGCTGATGCCATATCTGAGCTGTCCTTGGGAGGAGGAGGGAGGGGTGGAGAAAGAGGAGCAGGAGGAGGCGGAGCCTCCGGGCCAGCATCAGCTAGTGGAGGTTGGGAAGCCTCTCCTCTTTCCCCCTCCCTTGTAGCCTCCACCTGGCTCCTCCCCGCGTTTCGCCAAGCTCCCCTCCCCCTTCCCCAAGGACAGTCCGCAAGGAAGCCGTGGCGGAGGAGAGCTAAGACTATAAGGCAAGAGGGGCCCTTGAGTAAAGACCGAGGGGGAAAGCCGAGAGCGAGGTGGGGATGACAGTGCTGGGGGGAGGCGGTGGGGAGAACTGGAAGGAGAGGACGGGAAAAGAAGAGGTGGTATGGTATCAGAAGCTGGAGCCAAGAGGGGGGATGGGTCGGGTAGCCGTGAAGAATCCTAGCCCTGCTGTTCTTTTCCCTCTGCTAGCACGCACAGCCCCCGCCCCTGGGAATCAGGGATGGGTGAGTGGTGCTCGGACCTCGTTACCACTGGCTGCCTGACTCCTATCCTGGCACTCAGCCACTTCAAATCAGTGCACCTATGATGTTACCTCCCTGTATTTATCCTTCCCACCTGCTATCCACACACATGTGATTTTATATTTAGGTTTAATGTCTGCGTAGTTCTATGTGTGTGTACTGTGGATCTATAAAGGTTGCTTATATATGAATCTGCATGCATTTCTGTGTCCTGTGCCTCTATAGCTGGTTTAGAGATAGGGGAGAAGACTCTGTTTTTTGCAGGTCAGCACTCCTAACCTGCCCTCTTGTTAATGGTGAGTTCTCTCCCTCACCGAAAACTCCAGGGGTGGAAGATTCCCGTATGGGTTTGCCAGTGATGAGCTCCCAGAGTGAATGAGAAGAAAAAACTCAGGGAAAATGGGATCCGCATACTCATGTTTTGTTCTTTCATTTCCAGATGTTTGCCTTCTTATTTGCACCAGCTACTTAGTCTTTTTTTCTTAAGAACAGCAGAAATGTGGACATGAATGCCCTAGTTAGTAGGAGAGTGTCTCTCTCCATATGTGTTTATTGCATTCCTTTCACTGTCACTATATGCTTCTTAAGTCTTGTTTGTATCTGTGTGTTAGAAATAGAATATGGAACTGTCTGTATCCAAGCATATTAAATAAAAGCTTTCATAGGTCTGTGTGCATTTTGTATTGTTCGTCAGTTCACTAATGCTTTCAGCAAGGATTTATTGAACTGTTATGTGCATGGACTTCGCCAGGCTTTGGTTAAGCCGTGGGAAAGTTTTTAGAAAATGAACATGATCCCTCCCTGGAGGATTGTTCAGTCTAGTTAGGGAAAATGGCTGGTAGCAATCATCTATCCAGGGGTCTGCAAACTTTCTGTGAAAAGCCAGATAGTAAATATTTTAGTCTTTGCAGGCTATCTGGTCTCTGTCACAATAATCTACTCTGTTGTAGCACAGAAGCAGCTATAGGATAATGTGTGAAAGAATGAGAATGGCATGGACACTGAAATTTGAATTTCATGTAATTTTCACATGTCCTTAAATGGTTTTTTAAACCATTTAAAAATGTAAAAACCTGGGCACCTGGATGGCTCAGTAGGTTGAGCATCGGACTTTTGATTTCGGCTCAGGTCATAATCCCAGGGTTGTGGGATCAAGCCCTGCATCAGACTCCCTGCTGAGCGTGGAGCCTGTTTGAGGTATTTTCTCTGTCTCTTTGTCTCTCTCTCAAAAAGTTTATTAAAGAAAAATAAGAATGTAAAAACTTTTCTTAGTTTGCTGCCATACAAAACCATAAAAAGGGCTAGATTTGGCCTGTGCTCTGTAGTTTGTTGACCTCTGATCTAGTCCAACCTTATCGTCAATATATAAGAAGCAATTTAAATACCACATAAGGTAGTAATTAAGTGCTAAATGAATGATCTAATACCAGACAATATGTGATTAGAGGAGGTCCAAAAAGAATCCCTCCTATGGTAATTAGTGAAGGGTTAATAGATTTAATATTAATAGGGTTGCAACTAGGCCTAGCCATAAATGATGGAGTGGGATATTGATCTGTGAAGGGCCACGGTGGCCTTCTGGACAAGGGATGCAGTGTGCCCAGGTACACAAACGGGAAGGAGCAAAGTAATGTTCAGGTGATGATGGAGCAGAAAATTCATGAGAACAAAGGTTCAAGCCTTGGCAAGGGCTAGATCATGGAAGCTTTGAATGCCAACTCAAGAATTTGGACTTTAGCTGCCTCAATGGATTATATGTAGTATGTCTGTGAATCTGTGTCCCATAATAATGCTATATATGTTTGTGTACGTGTGTCTTCACGACTGTCTCATTGCATGTACTTTTTTGATGTGTATGCAGATTTGTGTGTTTATGTGACCTGTGTCTTTATCAGCAGCTACCCTGATTTCCCCAGATTCACAGCAGAAACATAAGCTGTGCATAAAGGTCGTCAGCCCCGGTTCAAGTGAATGCGTCCTCTCTCCACTGAGGCCCCAGGGTCCTATAACCTTCCCATGGAGGCTTATCCTAGTTTCCTAGAGAGTGGAGAAGGGAAACACAAACAGGGAGACCGGCTATTGTAGTAGGGAATTCAGGTGGAGAGAGGTGCTGGGGATTGCAAATAAGAGAAGGATAAGGGAAGATAATCAGGGAGAAGAACAGGATTTGGTAACTGTTTTGACTCTGAGAATAAGGAGGAGATAAATTTAAAAATTCAGATTTTAGCCTGGATAACTGGGAGAGTGATGATTCCTTTGACATTTTATGGATACAAAAGTGTGTCTTCTGTGTTCCTTTGAGAGAGAGAAGCCCTAAAGACAAAAACAGGAAGGTGGTCACATGCCATGTGTACATATCTATGTCTATTTGGCATGATTCTGTGTTGCTCTTCCCATTCGACAGCATGTAGTGTGAAGGGCAAGGCCTGAAGATGAGTCAAGAGATGCCCAGGAGGCAGGGAGCCTGAGAGCGATGGGAGAAGCCATAGAATGTCTTTAACCATTCCTGAGCCTGAACCATCATTTGGTGCAAGCTCAAATATGCATGTAAAATCTCAAACTCCAGTTCCAGCTTAGCCCAATTCCATAAAACTGAACCGCAATCTTCACCATAACTCCGCCTGCCCTCACTTTTCTGCTTCTACTTGGCTGGTTCTTGTCAGTGCCCCAAACCTCACCCGATTCCTACCATCTGCAGCAGCCCTTCCCTTCATTAAAAGGAGGAGTCCTTGAGGCCACCTTAATTTTCCTCCTTCCTTTCCCATTTCTGTTCAGTCAACTGCTCTTCCCCTTGACCTTAGCTTGTTCTCCAAATAGGCTTCAATTCAGGTAGGAGGGATTAACCAGGACCTTTGCAGTCTTGGGTTTGATTACTGTGACATTTCGGCTTGTCAGTCTGTGGGGGTGTGGCCCTCTTCTGGAAGAAGTCCAAAATACCCAGGCTGCAAAGCTCAGACTTAGTATAGTGGGAGAGCCTGACTGAGGTGGCTCTGGCCCGGCTAACAGAGCCATTTCCTAAGCACCTCTGTTCACTCGTGTCTTCACTGATCGTTCTCTTGAATTCTAGAGTGGATCATGACCCATGAAGAGCACCATGCAGCCAAAACCCTGGGGATTGGCAAAGCCATCGCCGTGTTAACCTCTGGTGGAGATGCCCAAGGTAAGGAGGAAGGCCCTGCTTGGGGAGGGACAAAAAACCATGGCTGGTAGGCCCCTTTGAGTTTCTTAACTCCCTTAGCCTGTAGAACGGAACTGTCCTTCTTAATGTTCTCCTGCTGTAGATTCACACTGGAATCCTAGGCTTTCCCAAGAATCTCTGTCAGGTCTAAGTCCCCAAGTGCTTCTGGAAAGTATTTTCTCTACTTTAATTTACTCAAATCCTCATAAAACTTCTTTCCAAGTTTCTCTGAAGATTTGGGACTATTTTGGTCTTTTGGTACCTAAAAGACTGGTGTTTTCTCAAGCATCATTAGAGATGCTTGAGAGATGCATCTCTCAAGAGATAAAATTGTTGAGAATTGTTGAGCATCCAGTGGGTGGATTCACTTCAAGTACATTGGAAATGGTGGGGGAAGGGGGAGACGCGGAAACTGGTATTCGGTGGGCCCTACCTAGATCTTCAGGTATTACCTCTGAGGTGTGTAGAGTTCCTGCACCAACCAGGGTCCGGCACCTCACTCCTATAGCACATTTCCTTCTACTGGGCACAGTTCTGCCTCATGCTCAGTTTTCTCTGGCCTTTCTTCCTCTTCCATTCCTTCAGCCCTCGAACAAACAGGAACAGCAGCAGCAGTTAATTGGTACAGACCCATGGGGCGAGGTGGCGGGGGGCAGAAAGCAAAATTAGAGAGAATTTCTTTCTGGGTTGAGTCGCAGAAGCCTAGAAGTCTAGGAAATCAGGTACATGGAAAAATGGAGTGGGAGATAGGGAATGTATGATTTTTTTCCTCCTTTGATGATTTTGTGTATTGTAATTTATAATATGTTGAAGAAAGGCAGAATCTCTTTGAGAGGGATACCAGGACATGGAGACTGTGCTGAGAAAAATAGAGAAAGAAAGAGATTTCAGCCACTCCCCTTCACTCTGCACCACTCTCCGTAGGCTTCTTAGACTTTGTTTAAGCACCCACTTTGCTTAGAGCCCTGCCTTGTATGTTGTGAAGAAGTTAATTTCCTTTGGGAAATTTTTAGAAGATAACATACATTACCAGAATTCTTATGTAAGGCTGATAAATAACAATAATAAGTGTGCCTAACCAAGTAGAACCCACCTCTCTAATGAACAGATAGTCCTTGGTTGGATTAACCAGGGAAAAGTTCACGGAGAAGGTAGATTTCAAGAGACTGAACTCTTCATTGAATGAATTCTTCATTCAACAGTGTCTGGTGTACAAAGTAAGTGCTAAATAAATGTATTCCTAATTAAATGCAAAGGGTGTTATTGAGCACCCATGTCTTAAGCAGGATGGCAGGCACTAAGGATACATCAATGAAAAAGTCACACACTGTCTTTGTTTTTATGATCCTTCTTGTTATATATTAGTAAATCTAGACTTTAAATATATTTTAACTAATGTATATTTAATTGTAACTGTGATATATATTATGAACATGAGAATGCCAGAATGGGGACACTTAGGAAGGAGGGCACAGAGGTCCGAGTTCAGGAAGAGTGACCAGATCAGGAATGCAGAGCCCTACTTGAGGCTGACCTGGCTTCTGTTGCTTCTCTGCTCTCTCCTGGAAAGCATCCCATGCTACATAAACTCTGAGTTTAAACTCAGAAACTCTAAACCTTGGTAGGGTGGCCTGTGAAATTGGATTAAGTGAAGCAAGAGCCTGCTAAAAATCCAAGTGAGGCATACAAAGTTAGGAATTTATGAAAAAGAAGGGCTATCTGGGGGAGGGAAAGAGGTAAAAAAAGAGACAGAGGGAGGGAGAGAGATCTAGGATTTAACTTGGGTCTAAGAGCAGCAGAGCCCTTTCAGCTTCTGATCCTGAGCACAGAAACCCTCTTATTCTAGAGGGACCATCACCTGCTTTAAGGGAAGATCATCCTCCGTGGAGGCAGGCACTAGCATAAGCTGATTTATAGAGGGCCAGCTGGACCAATGCCTGTGGGATCTTGTGATAGGCACAGCGTACCCAGGGAAATATCCCACTGCGAGGCCACATAACATCACAGGTGCATATGAGCAGGTGGTACAGGCTGAAACTAAGGGAGGCAGGGAAGCAAAGCAGAAAACCCAAAGTAGAGTCGAGAGGTCTCAGCTGAAGGAGCAGCTCAGATACAGTAGTGGCCTGCCCAGAGATAGATTTAATGATCTCTAGTTCTCCGAGGGAGAGGGCACAGAAATGATTTTTAACCCAGAGGCTGTGGGCCACATGGGAAAGTGAAGGTTGGGTTCTGTAAAATCCACAGAAGCCACAGCTCTGTCATTCCCTGAGCTTAGCAAAGCCAATAACCTCTTAAAGCAGAAGAGAGGCCAGATTTCAGACACCCTGAGCTCAGAAGCTGGGCTGAGTAGATACACATTCCAGCCCAGGAATGGCTCCGGCTCTGCTAAATCATACCACATTTGGCCTCATGACATTGGCTTATTCTGCTGGAAAGGATCTCAGTCATCGCTCTAGCCTGCTGCCTTCAGATGGGCCGTCCATTCCAAATACATGTTCATCCTGTTTTTAAAGGATTACAAGAACAGAGATTCTATAACCTTTCTGAATTGCTGTTCTAGGATTCATAATATTAATTACATCTTTGTCAGAAGTGTAATTCAGATCTAACATTTATTTTTCATGTTGGAATTAAAGGAGTTTTTTTCTTATTCAAAGTTCAATTAAGGTAGAAACTTTTCTAACATCTGCTTTCAAAAAGACAGTGACCAAGTCATTTGTTAGTTTTTTTCTGTCATGTCATACAGACTCATTACCCATAGTTCTCCCCAAAGCCTCGTGCCTACACGCTGTAATTAGAAACTCCAAAGTACGTGCCTCTGATGATCTCCAGAGCCCCTCCTGGCTGTACCCAGAATACCCCCTGGGTGGTGCCTGTAATCTTATCCTTCGTCTTGCTTCTAATAAGTCAGACAGCTGTGAATAGAGGGTTATTTAGGGCAACATGGAACAGCCAAGGAGAGCCTGGCCAGGACTGGTCTGGGGCCAGAATAGGCCAGGGATGTTAAATAGGAGAGCCCAAAGAATTATTGGGACTACCTAGCTTAAGTTATGTGTATATAGCCCAGTCTGTGAATTCTAGGGAACTGGGGGTTTGAAATGCAGGTGTAGGGGACAATGAGGGTCCTAAAACTTGATTTGTAGGAAAACAGCTGTCCAGCTTAGAGGCAAGATGACCTCTGGAGGTTGATTAGACTGAGGTAAGAAGGTAAAAAGGGAGGAGAGAAGAGAAAGAATCCTCTTCTCTTGTGGAATTTTTCTTCTGCCCAATAGATTTGGGTATTTCCTATCCGCCATCTATTGTTTACTTTGTACTTAAAACCTTTTAAGTCATTTGTTTTTCTTAAATCTTTTCTCCCCTACCCTTACTCAGCTTGAGAGTAGGAAGCAACATTCCAACTTATAAATTTCAGAGGAGTGTTTTTTCCTTATTTCTTCAGATTACAAATTCATACTCCAGAACTCCAGGTATCCAATATAGAAGCCCATAGGCCTTGTGAAAGTCTCAAAAATAAATAAATGATAGTTTCATTTCTGTTCTTACTGATTTATCCTTCCTAAGGCACTGATGGCTTTGTGTTGACTCTGACTTTATTCTCTTCATACACTCAGCCTTTTCCTAAAGCTTCTGAGAAGCCCACTCCCATTACATATATTTCCATTTTGATTCCTTCAGTTTGAGGGTGTGAGTCTAGACCTCTAGACTTAGTGTGACTTTGCCTTAGTGATGGCGTAGTGGGCTTTGACAGTGGTGCTCACGGTGACCTCTTGTTAGCAAGCCCAATCTTCCCGTTCTTATCTTAGATCAATTATTGGAAGCATTCGGCACTGTTACGACTTCTCGAAACTGTTCCCTTTGACTTCCAAGACATGGCTAAGACCTGGGTTTCCTTTTGTCTTTCTTGCTGCTCATTAGTTTCCTTCACGGAACCCATCTTCCCCTGCCCATTCCCTCAGAGTTGGTTTTCCTCAGCATTCCATTCCTTGCCTTTCCCATTCTAATTCTACATATTCTTGTGAGACCGTCTCTCCCAAGTCCACATGGGTGTCCTACAAGAACTTTAAGCTCAACATATCCAAATATGAATATATCCTCTGTACCGCTACCTGCCCGAATCAAAACTTGCCTCTGCTTAGTTGATTGCACCTCAGTCTTACTCTTTACCTGTCAGTCGTGGGGCTTTTCTCCAACACCTTGAAATCTAACCACATTGCTATGCTTCTGTTTCCTCGGTGTCTCCTGTTCAGTGTCTCTGTTTTGTCCCAAATGCCACTCTCTCAGTCTAGGCCCTCGTTTCGTCTAGGCTGCCAGAGAGCCATCTAATCCCAGTGTCCTCCACATTGCTGCCACAGTGATCTTTCTGATATACAGGTGGCGTCATGTCTCTCCACCACTCAAAATTCTTCAGAGATTCTCCATCATTTGCAACTTTTGTTTTCTAGGTCAAAGACCCCTTTCAGCATCAAATGAAAGCTGCGGACCTTCTCCCAAAGGAAATTCCTGTGCCCAGAAAACTTTTCATATGGTTTCATGGGTTCATGGATTCCCTGAAACCATCACCCATGGATCCCCAATCAAACTCTGGCCTACAGAATAAGAGCCAGACTTCCTCGCGTGGCATACAGGTGCCTGCTTACCTGTTGTAGCTTCACTGCTCACCACTTCCTATCTTACAATTTATTCTTTGCAATACTGAGTTACCCAAGGTTGTTTCTTGACCCTTACCTTTATTTGTGCTATTTCCCTGCCTAGAGCACTGTCCCCCAAAGTGTCCACCTGACATAAAATATTTATAAGGAAATCATCCTTTAGGTCTCAGGTCAAATGCTGTCTTTTCTGTATAACCTGTTCTGACTTCCTTCCTGCCAGCTTGGCTGCTCCTTCTCCTTGTCCCCACTGTGCTTTGTACAAATCTCCTTCATAGGGATCCCCACTGGCACCATATTATATTCTTCACAAGTCTCGAGGACTGTTACCAACTCCTGTATCTTTGCATCCCTAGACTATATCATTCAGTGCTGTTTCCCTAGTGCCTAGATCGTGCCTGGAGCACAGCAGGTATTTAGTAAATATTTGCTCAGTGAGTGAATGGGCCTTCAATTAGATTTGGTGCTTATTGTCATCTAACACCAACTTTTGTCGGCCTGCAGAAAAACCCCCTCCGAAGTAGATATTTTGATCTTTTTGGTTCTATTCTGTTCCACGTAGCTTTGGAGTTTATAGTAGTGCATGATGGATTTTAACATATTTTTCTAATTACTGGTTTCTCTAGTGCTCACTGGGTCATGATATTTCTCCAGGCAGGGTTAAGGACCCTAGGAATAGATTGTAGATTGAAACAAAAAAATGTACTGGGGTATCTGAGGGAGGGTGGCTAAAATGGTTCACAAGAAATTGATCCAACGGGGCTCTGAGATTCCTTGAGCCTCACCGTGAGCCCCTTCTCACGTTACAAGGCAGGATGGGGTTACGGGGATCAAGACCTAGGAATGTGTTCCATGTCTCACCAGGGAAGCTCCGCTCAGCACAATTATCAGGAGCATTGTTTCTAATATGGAGGCCATTACTGCTTCCGCCGTGTGGTGTGTGCTGTGCAGGGCGGTTCCTCCACAGTACTCTCGGGAGAGATAGTTCATGTCACTGAGTAGCTACTGGAAAGGGATAATACTTACATGGGAGAGAGAGGAAAGGTTCTCCTCTCTGTTTTAGTCCTAATTAGTTTTAGTCCTAATTTTTTCTCCCAGTGGAGGAGAAACTGGGCTCTGTGACCTTGACCTCTTTGAACTTCAGTTTACAAATCTGTAAAATGGAGGTAACTTCAGAGTTGTGGAGAAGATTAAGCGAGATGAGGTTTGACAAGAATTTAGCAGTGTCTAACCCTACAGTAAGCATTCAAGATTATTATTCCCTGGATTGTCCTGGCAAGGAAAGGTCTTAGGAAAGATTGGATTAAGGGGGAATGGAGATGATTGGGGGTATTTGGAGCTACATTAACACTGAACATGATAATTTAGTGTTAGTGGGGAGGCCAGAAGACTTGGAGGAGAGGAGTATTCTAGATTCAGAGAAAAACCTAAGAGAAGGACTGAGTTATATCTTGTAGTCCAGGCTGCTTTTCTCAGGAGTAACCTCTTCCTGTCGTCTTCCTTCCCTCCATTCAGGTATGAATGCTGCTGTCAGGGCTGTGGTTCGAGTTGGTATCTTTACTGGTGCCCGTGTCTTCTTTGTCCATGAGGTTGGTTCTCTACTTTGTTCTCCATCATTCTTTCTCTGTTTTCTGCTCCTCTCCTACCCACTTCCTCTTTCCTCGCCTCCCAGTGACATACTGTGCCTCAGGGACCTGTCTCAGCTCCCTGTCTCCATGAGTCTCTCCCTGACTCCAGTCTCCAGTAATGATGGTGGGATCTAGGGATCTGCAGACTGGGTCCATGTTGCCTGTTCAATTTAAAGGAAGGAGTAACTCTCTGTTCCCCTTACCTCCACCAAAACAAAGAGAGAAGCTGAGATAAGGATTTCACGGAAATTTAGTATGTCCAGAGACAGACCCTTTGGAAGGAACAAAGTCTCACCAGATTTCTACAGTTTGCTGAACCTTCTGATGTTCTAACTCCTCTTCCCTTCTCTCCCTTCCCTCTCATTCTTTGCCCACTCATCTCTCTGTAAGGTTTATTTGCCTTCTCTTAAATTTTATCTTTTCAAGTCCCATTTCTCTTCCACCCTCCTTCCACCACCCTTCTCTTTCCCCTCTACATTATCAAAGCTCTCTGCTATCTAGTTCCCTGGGGAAGCAGCTTGGAGGACATGGGATGAGCCAGAAGCAAGAGGAATTAGGATAAAATATTGGGAAGGACGTCCTGACCTTTCGAGATTGTGGGAAAATAGAAGAGGGTATTGAAAAGTTGATGTCTTCTTCCTTGGACTGTGTTAAATATGACAGTGTCCTGGGCATCCAGAGATCAGTAATGGGAGGAGATGACTTGATTCTCAGAGAACTTCTTCCCAGAGATCCCGTCCTGATCATGGGGGTTTAGGGAGAGCTGGCCTAGCAGAGGCTGCATGGGTTTAATGTGCTCCACAGGGTTATCAAGGCCTGGTGGATGGTGGAGATAACATCAGGGAAGCCACCTGGGAGAGCGTTTCGATGATGCTTCAGCTGGTATGTTCCAGAGGACTCCTGTCCCTTCTTTGTCCTGTCCTTGTCCCACCCCACTCTGGTTTGGCCTTATGGTTGCTCAAGTTCTCCCCATGTGGCTCGACGTGAAGGGTTCTGTGACAAGAGAGGTGCCACGACTGCCCTTTGCTCTTTGCATTTGAAAACACCACCCTGGTTTCCTAGGGTGGCATGGGGGTGGGGGTGCGGTCACAGGACAGTTTGCTCTTTATAGAAAGGTCATAGGCAAGACTTAAGGAACTGGCACATAATCAGGTCCTGCTCTGGGGTCACAGGGAAGGTCTGGCCAGGAAAATAACCTTCCCGGAGACCTGAAGCCAGAGTCAGAAGTAGAGCTGAAATCTGCCGGTCCTCATGTGATGGTGAGAAGGTCATCTGAAACCACACTGTTTAAGGGAGGAAGGAACCAGTACAGCCTTTTAGAGTTTCCAAAAATACCTTAAGATTATGCTGATTGTATCCACCACAACCCTTTGTGCTACTTTCTGTAAGTCATTATATACCTATTTTCTGATTTACTGAAAAATCCACAAATTACATTTGTATCCCCATTCTTTACCTCAGTCCTCTAAAAATCCATGGGAAGAAATGTGATATGCAGCACTTAGTGAAGGTTCTTTTTAGGCTGCTGTTAAGTGGTATGAAAATGAGTCAGAATTCTCTATCAAAAGGCATGGATGCCAGCAGCTTATATGATTTGTGTAAACCCTAAGTATACTTACCTCCCTCAGGGCATCTATAAGCCCCTGGGATTTTAAGGCTTTCTATACTAGAACTATTTTTCCTGTGAATATGTGATATTGTGTCTCCTTTTATGAGCACCACAGATCCCGAAGAGTGCAGGGGGAAGGATTGGCAGGGCCTGGTTACAATTAGAAAGCAGTGAGTTCAAGAGGGAAAGCACATTGAGATGACCAAGCTCATTGGGATGAACTCCTAATAATAGTTTGGACACAATCCAATAAAGTCAGGCCACTGGGGAGAATTTCCAAAGACTAAAGTCAGTGCTACTTCTTACATTTCTAAGAACATATGAAAGACAGAGATTATTCCAAAAGTCAACAGTATGTATGTATTCCTTTGTTCTCCTTGAGGGTAATCTCTTTGATGACAAAGCCTTCAATGAAACAGGTTAATCTTAGCAGTCTTCTAAGAGGTGTAGCAGAATATAGGAATGACCCTGTGATAGCTCAACCAGAATTATTTCCCTTTCCTTTAGAAAGGACAAGTGACTTTTTTTTTTAAGTTTATTTATTTTGAGAGAGAGTTGTGAGTGGGGAAGGGGCAGAAAGAGAGAGAGAGAGAGAGAGAGAGAGACAGAATCCCTAGCAGACTCTGCACTGTCAGTGCAGAGCCCGATGTGGGGCACAATCGCACAAACTATGAGATCGTGACCTGAGCAGAAATCAAGAGTCAGACACTTAACCAACTGAGCCACCCAGGTGCCCCTAGAGAGAACAAATGACTCTTAAGGATGTCAGGGCACTTCCTAGAAAGCCAGGTGGTTATGACAGCTTATCACAATGTTGGAATAGGGGAAATCTTAGCATGTTGAGCCCAAATTTGGTTGTTGTGTCATCTGGGGAGCTGACTTCTCCTTCCCCACAGGGAGGCACAGTCATTGGAAGTGCCCGGTGCAAGGACTTCCGCGAACGAGAGGGACGGCTCCGTGCTGCCCACAACCTGGTGAAGCGTGGGATTACCAATCTGTGTGTCATCGGGGGTGATGGCAGCCTCACTGGGGCTGATACCTTCCGTTCTGAGTGGAGTGACTTACTGAGTGACCTCCAGAAAGCAGGTGAGACATTGTCGTAAGTATTGTTTGTGCACATGCACACACACCCCTCTCCTCCCTTTGAAGGAAATAATCACCCAGACACAAAAGGGAGGTCTTTGCCCTCCTTTCTCTGCCATTGCTTATACTTCCCATTGACTGCACTTCCTTCTCTCTCCAGTCATCTGATCTTTAGGAATGTCAAGCACCTCACCCTGTTTCTCCTGGTTTGCTTCTCATTTTCAGGTAAGATCACAGCAGAGGAGGCTACGAAGTCCAGCTACCTGAACATCGTGGGCTTGGTGGGCTCGATCGACAATGACTTTTGTGGCACTGATATGACCATTGGCACTGATTCCGCCCTGCACCGGATCATAGAGATTGTGGACGCCATCACCACTACTGCTCAGAGGTAAGAGGGCTTGCAGGGAAGCGGCGGAGGAGGATGGCAGCTGGGACAGGCTATAGGGCTAGAGTGTCTAGAGAAGACTAATGCCCCTGGGCTCTAGAGTCCCAACGACCAGTTTTCTGGGGCCGGAACACTGTCTTTAACGAAGAAGCATCCCTAGAGCCCTGAAAGTGCACTGCTGTCTACGTGCTGTACGTTTGCCTCTTGGCACTGTCTTGCCCACTGCCACAGTGTAGCTCTGAGGGCTTTAATACCCGTGGGGTCTCCCAAACAATTAGTGTCCAACCTGAGACAAGTGCAGGAAGCCCCAAACTCAGCCACCCTTTCAGCTGTAGTGCAGATTATAAAGGCTGTCACAGCCACTGCTCAGCAGGCGGCCTGGGGAGGCAGTGAGGTAGAATGGGAGACAGAAGGTAACGGTTTGCCAGGGTCATCCTAGGGGATTCCAGGCCGGTCGAGTCCTCACTTCTTCACTTCTTTTCCTATTTTTTTCCTTCCATTCTTGGACCCCTTCGCTCCCTGCAACAGAGCCGAAGTACTGACACCTTTTACTGCTATGTTTTAGTCACCCTGTAGCCACCCTAGACCTAGGTCTGGGTCTTCCCGGTCTCTCCAGAAACCTGCTGGGAGGTCTAGCAATATAAATGCATCTCCCAGGGAGGTTATGTGGCTTAGATGTGGGTGGCGGCTTGGGACCAGGACCATCGGGATGCTTGGACTGTGAAGGTCTCTATGTCTGTGTCTTGCAGCCACCAGAGGACATTCGTGCTAGAAGTGATGGGCCGGCACTGTGGGTAAGATCCCCATCTCGATTCATTTGTTCTGTGGAGCCAGCACTAGCCTTCTCTTCCCCGGAGAGTCCAAAGAGGTCTCCCAAGATAGCAGATCCAGAGGTGTCTGTGCTCGTCTTGGCGCGGCCCCCTACCTTGTTCCACCCCCCATCCCCACACGTGCAAGGGTGTGCCTGTGCGCACGTGCACAGGACAGACAGCGCTCTGAGATTAGAAGCCACGGTGGCAGGTGAGCACGAATAGAAGGTGCTCTTCAGGGACAGAACCTCATTAAGAAGCTGTCTCAGCGGCACTCTAACCCTCACCCCAACCGTGAAAGCACAGATCCTCACACATTTCCCCAGCTGTGGGGACAGGCAGACCTGCCAGGTACGGGAGAGGTTGTGGAGTGTGGCTCCAGCGTGACGCTTCTGCCTCTTATCTCAGATACTTGGCCCTTGTCACCTCTCTCTCCTGTGGGGCTGACTGGGTTTTTATTCCTGAGTGTCCACCGGATGACGACTGGGAGGAACATCTTTGTCGCCGGCTCAGCGAGGTACTGGCACTTTATTTTGCCCTTGAAAAACCACTCGCCTGTTCTACTGATGATGCACTTCCCCTCCATCAGTTCCACCCCACTGACCACTTTCCTTTTTGTTCTTGACCAGACAAGGACCCGTGGTTCTCGTCTCAACATCATCATTGTGGCTGAGGGTGCCATCGACAAGACTGGGAAACCCATCACCTCAGAAGACATCAAGAATGTTAGTATGAATGAAACCAGAGAGGCCTTGGACACCACCCCCCAGCCCCTTCCCCAGTGACTTCTGAGTCTCCCCTTAGTCCATCTGCACATCTCTCCCCAGGTTTCCTGCCCTGTCCCAGGAAGATAAAATACAAGATAAGAGGCTAAGCCATTGTGGTTTATCTAAGCCTCTGCGTGTTTTCTTTAACTTTGTATCCCTCTCTCTGTCCTTCTTTTGGTCTCCTCAGCTGGTGGTAAAGCGTCTGGGATATGACACCCGGGTCACTGTCTTGGGGCATGTGCAGCGGGGTGGGACACCATCAGCCTTCGACCGGATTCTGGTAAGTCATGGGATTCTGTAACCCTTGTGTCTTAAAACCCACGACTTGCTGTGCTTCCCCTGCAGAACCCCACTTCCCAGGACAGGGGCTTACACCATTGGCCATGCTGCCTCCGGACTGCAGTGGCCCTTGACCCATTCCCATACACTCAAGAGTTCTCTTCCATTGCAAAAAATGATGGGAAGTTATATGCTCTCCAGATGGTGAGATCTAATATCTCAGCTTTGAGCATTAGTAAAATTATTAAGATCTAACCTCAGACACTTAGGTCGAACCCTCCTATCCTACTTTCATTAGAAGAGAGAGGCAATACTCTTCCTTGTTTTATCAGTGAGAAGGGAATATTAAGCCTCAGTGATCTCCTTGATTACTACAGTGGACATGCTTCTCTGGAACCAAATAGAATTCTAATGGCAAGAAGATGAAGAATCAAGCTTTAGATGAAATCTGGGTAGGGAGGTAAAGCCCCATAAGCTCTTAGCTGTAGTCCTTAAATGTGCAACTCAACCCTGTGATTTGGAAGGGCCTCAGGTGCCCTGGCTCTCCAGGCCCAGTCCAGATGGGGAGGCCTGAACCAGAATGTCTTTGTTCCCTGGGCTCCTGCAGGGCAGCAGGATGGGTGTGGAAGCAGTGATGGCACTTTTGGAGGGGACCCCAGATACCCCAGCCTGTGTGGTGAGCCTCTCTGGTAACCAGGCTGTGCGCCTGCCCCTCATGGAGTGTGTCCAAATGGTAAGTACTGACCTCAGCTCCCCTTCCTAACAGCCTCAAACCCCTGTCTCTGAGCTGGAGCTTAGAGGGAAAGAGACCAACTCCTAAGGGCACTGGAACTCCTGTTGGAGATGGAAAGGCAGCATGGTATAGCTAAAGTCAAATGGGGAAAGAGCACAGTGGGCTTTGCATAGGAGCTGTCACCTCTCTAAGACTCAGTGTCCCCATCTGTTAAGTGTTCCTAAGGAACATGGGAGATGCCACATCCTACCAAGTAGTGAGACCCAGTATCGCACAATATCCAGCCTCAGATGCTTTTGCCTTGTCTTTGTTGAAAAAGAAATACAGTATCTCTCCAAACATTATTAAAAGCAGGGAATATTATTAAGGTTTGGCTGGCTGGCTTGTATGTTTGTGTGATTTCTACCTTGAACATGTTTTCCTGAAACAACATGAGGTTCCTAACACTCACCCTGAGGGCTACTGTAAGGAGTAGAGGGAAGCTCTGTAAAAGGTCTGATGCAGTTACCTGGAAAATATCGGGTGCTCAGGAAATGGCTCTTGTTACAAAGGAATCACTCCTGTGATGCCGCAAAGCAGTGTGTCTGGCTGATTCTCAGGGCTGGCTTGCATGCTCAGGGCTGGCTCCGCATGGCCTGCTTCTCTCTTGGACTCGGGAGTCCCAGCAACCTATAGCCCAGACAGGTTCCAGCCTTGCTTGGAACTGTGTATCCCAAAAGCTAAAGCACTGGCTCACAGAGCAGAAATCGGTAGCTGAGAGACGCACGGCAGGGATCAGCCTTTCTTCCTAACTGGGATCTGTAGGGTCTTCTCCATTTACTCAGTTTAGAGGCTACTTCGAGCTTGGGGCCCTGGGTGCTGAATGGAGGACGATGCTATTTTATCTGTGAGCACCCCTCCACTCTGACAAATATTCTAATAAGTAGAGCATTGAATCAGCTCCTTCCTTTTGCTGATTATTACTCCCAAATTTCAGGAAAAACAAAGATGCGGCACGTTCGGGGAGCATAGAAAAGGTGGGAGGCGTGGTGGGCAGGATCCAGGCATAGCGCGGAGATGGGCAGAGTGTTGCCATGGGCTAGAACTCCAGCTGTGTGGAACCCTGCCCTGTAGTCATGACTCTTGCTGTGCTCCTCCCTCAGACCAAAGATGTGACCAAGGCCATGAACGACAGGAAATTTGATGAAGCCATGAAGCTGAGAGGCCGGTGAGGAAATGACTGGAAGCTCACTAGCTACAGAAATCAGATATTGGAATGAAACAAAAAATGGACATAATTTCAGACCCAACATAAGAGCTTCTACCCCTTCCTCTTCTTATTGTCTCTGTGACAGTTCCTTCCCAAGAGAGTTGGTTGAGAGGTGACCAGGAGGCACAGTTTGTCCCAGGGACGCTTTTCCGGGAATTGGCCTGCTATAACCTGCGGTTTTTTGTGTGGGTTCCCGCCAGGTTTTCAGTTTCTCTAGCCAAGGGGTAGCGTCTCGTGCTGAGCGCAGTGCCTGGGAGAAGAGTCCTCAGGGACGGTTTGATCAGTTCCTGGCCCCTTTTCAGCCACTGCCCAGTCCCTACTGTGTCCCAGTTACATCCTTTGAGGTTTGCCCTGTTGGACTTCATGCTGGGAGCAAAACTTTAGATGTCCCTGGCTGCTGGCCCTGGGGAGTCGCCTGAAGATCTCCCGCCCCACCTGTACTTTTTACAGGAGCTTCATGAACAATTGGGAGGTGTACAAGCTTCTGGCTCACGTCAGACCCCCAGTCTCTAAGGGACCGGTGAGTTCTCTCCCTTTGACTGTCTGTCTCTCAGTCTCCCTCTGTGAAGTGCTACCTCCACTCCATGCAACCTATAGCCTCGTCAGCTTCTTTGCCCTCCTGTAATCTCCGGTGCTAAGTCCCTGACCCTACTAAGAAATTTTCTCTTAGCCTCCCCAGATACC
Organism: Paguma larvata; assembly: GCA_030068075.1. Classification (NCBI taxonomy): domain Eukaryota; kingdom Metazoa; phylum Chordata; class Mammalia; order Carnivora; family Viverridae; genus Paguma; species Paguma larvata. Next base: position 65,446,580 of record CM057828.1, on the reverse strand, counting down.
AGCCTCATGTTCTTAGTGCCCTGGATGTCTCTGCCCCAAGGCCCACGTCCAGTTTAGGGTTGATGAGGTAGCGTGCAAGGACTGAGAAAGGGGTTTATGGATTAATCCCCTGGGCAGACCTGGAAATAGTCATATCTGAGTGTACTTCAGCCACTTCTTCCACTGAAGTAGTGGTTCTCAGTATTTAGTGTCTAAGACACAGAGAGGGAGGGAGATAAAACATAAGAGACTCTCAAAGACTAAGAACAAACTGAGGGTGAGGGAGATGGGGGGCGGAGAGGGGGTGATGGGCATTAAAAAAGGGCACATGTTGGGATGAACACTGGGTGTTTTATGTAAACCAATTTGAAAATAAACTATTTTAAATTAAAAAAAAAAAAGAATTATCTGGGCTGCTTATTAAACATGCAGATTGCTGGATCCTTCTCTCAGAGAGGATTTAGATCTGGGGTTGGGGCCAGGAATAGGCAGGTTTAACAAGCTCCCTAGATCAGGCCATCTAAGAACCACACGTTGGGAAATGCTGCCCCTGAAGGCCTCATTCGTTACGGAATGCTGTCTGCAGGCAGGGACAGCGGCTTTCCTTGTTGATTTGTGATAAAGAATTCACTTCCCCAGGATGAGGGAACAGTGCTGGCATTCCTGGCGAGGGGAGGGGAATGTGTCCTAACCCTAGGACCATGAGGGACTCAGAGTTCAGCTTCCCTTACTGACCTGCCCCCCTCTTCGCCTGCTCCCTCTCCGCTTCCTTCTCCCCAGAGTGCCATACACACAGTGGCCGTGATGAACGTGGGGGCCCCGGCTGCAGGCATGAATGCTGCCGTCCGCTCCACCGTGAGGATTGGCCTCATCCAGGGCAACCGGGTGCTGGTTGTGCATGATGGCTTCGAGGGCCTGGCCAAGGGTCAGGTACGGGACTAAAAGGAAGAGGGGGACATCCTGTAGGGCCGAGAGTAGTCACGGGGAGGATGAGCATAGCAGGGGTGCCTGTCTGTCTTTTTCTTTCTCCTAGTCCCTCCTCTGTCTCTCTCTACCTGTCTTTCCTTTCAGAGTTTTAGCAGAAGTAGATGCTTAATTTTAGGGCAGTATGAATAGGCAGGAGCCACTGAAACAAGCACTTTGCAGGCAACATACCTTATTTAATTCTCTGTCCCAACGCTCAGTGCAGTGCCTGGCATCAGTAGGTGCTTAATATTTGTGAATGAGCAATAAGACCAGAGCAAGTTCACTGAGGTGGGGAGCGCCGATGTGTGGTGTTCCTCTTCCAGCCAGGGCCGTGTCGGGGTGGGATCAGCACTCAGGAAGTGGCGTTCAGTCCACGAGGCAGACCTGAGTGACCTTTTCTTGCAGATCGAGGAAGCTGGCTGGAGCTATGTTGGGGGCTGGACTGGCCAAGGTGGTTCCAAACTTGGGACTAAAAGGTCAGTGGCATTATGGGAGCACCTCCTCCTAGTCACCCCTAAAGATGTCCCTTGAAATGTGGGTGTCAGTTCATTAGCTCAGCATCTACACTACTATAGTCTGCATCCTCTGTCCCCAAGCTCACAGTCGCCTCAGTGAGAGCCAGCGTGCCCATCTAGACGTCTTTTAGCATTCTAGCAACTTAAAGCCCCCGGACGTGTCCTTAGACAGCCATGAGAGGTGGAGCAGGGAAGGGGGCACAGGTCAAGAACTTATACATAAGTCACCTTCTAATTCTAGCTTTTTTTCTCCCTCAACTTTGCTTAATTCTCCGAATTCCACCACCTCATCGCCCACCCCCACTTCGCCCCAATCAACTAGAACTCTACCCAAGAAGAGCTTTGAGCAGATCAGTGCCAACATCACTAAGTTTAACATTCAGGGCCTTGTCATCATCGGGGGCTTTGAGGTGAGTGTCCTCCCGTTTGTTCCCCTCCTCCTGCCTTTTCTCTGTCCCCTCATTGCTGCCGCTCTTCTTCTCAGGCTTACACAGGGGGCCTGGAACTGATGGAGGGCAGGAAGCTGTTTGACGAGCTATGCATCCCGTTTGTGGTCATCCCTGCGACCGTCTCCAACAACGTCCCTGGCTCGGACTTCAGCGTGGGGGCTGACACAGCACTCAATACTATCTGCACGGTGAGAGCCCACCACCGCTTCCTGGCCTCTGCCCCGCGCTGTAATCCCTGGACTGAGTGTGCTCCGGGGGAGTGAGCTACTGTTTCTGTGCTAACCAAGTGACGGTGTTTGAACGGTGCTTCTTCGAGCCCAGGCCTTTATGCACTTTATTTAACCACACTATGGTGTTCATTCTCACCTGTCAACCTCCAATGCATCAGTACTCTGCATACCAAATGTTTTTTCCGTCCTGAGGTCAGATAGCCTAATTTCCCTACCCTGAACAACAGAAAGGGTAAGTACAGCTTCCTTCCCAGGAGACGAGTTCCACAGTGTGGAAGGCAAGAACTTGAGGAGGTGTAGGGGACTGGCTAACCTGGGGAGGGTGGCGTTCAAGGGCCGGTTTATGGCAAGGGGTAGAGAAGTGACAAGAATCAGATCCCAGACCCTGTCTTTCTAACTGTGACCTGTTGTCTTTGCAGACCTGTGACCGCATCAAGCAATCAGCGGCAGGCACCAAGCGTCGGGTGTTTATCATCGAAACTATGGGTGGTTACTGTGGCTACCTGGCCACCATGGCGGGACTGGCAGCGGGGGCTGATGCTGCCTACATTTTTGAGGAGCCCTTCACCATCCGGGACCTGCAGGTAGATGGTCACTCAGAGCCTGTTATGTAGCTCTCCCCTGCCCTAGTCTGTCCCCACAGCATCCTGAGCTGTGAGAGCTCAAGATGAGGATAGCTGCTTGGTCTTTAGAGCCCTGCAAGGAAACTAGAAAGAGCAGCAAGTGGCCATTTCTGGTGTAACTTCACACACATGACCATAGCTCCTGTTGCTGGAGCATTCATTTTGAAGGCCCCATGTTGCTAAGCCCTTCTCAACATGTTTTTGCATTTTGTCTTCAAAACACACATGCAGGGGAACTATTATCTCCATGTTACAGACAAGAAAGATTTAGAGAGGTTAAAAGACTTTTCTAAACTTGCGAGTAGGTGGTTTAACTTAACTAACAAAGAAAGTCGGTGGTGTCTCTGCTGCATCATGCCACCCCCCTGGGCTTCCCTTACTACCAAAGCAGACTCTTCTCATTTCTGTCCCCGTGACTTCTGGGGTTGGGGTGGGGTGCTCTGATTCTTTTTTCTCAGAGGGGCTGTATTTTACTAATTTTCCAAGATCTCAGTTCATTGGAGGAAAGAAGAGCCACAAAGTGGAGTGGCAGCAGGCTGAGGGAACTGCCTTATGCAGGGACCCAGCCAGCCCCTGCCAGGAATGGATGGTGGGAGTCTTCCTCCTTCATCCCCAGCTCAAAGCCTAGATGAAGGGACTGGTTCCTCCCAGGTGAATCACTGCTGCATACATGAGCAACCTGTTTAAAGGCCGAAATGGAGAGCAGAGTCAGCCCTCTGAGGGAAGGGAAGCAGAACCCCCTGGAAGGGGACACTGGGAGCAGGTGGAAAGGTGAAGACTGGCAGTTACCACGGCGGTCCCTGACACCCTCTCCTGGTTCTGCCTGGCTCACTTGAGTCTTTGTTCACATTTCAGTGTGCACTGAACTTCTCACAGGGACTAGGCACAGGATTGTAAACAGTTCTGTTCCATCCCTCTTCCCTTCTGGAGAGGCCTGGTGGGAACAAGAGATCCACGCACTTGCCCGGCCTTATCCACTCCTGGCTAGGCTTACGATTTACTCTCTTATTTTCAGGCAAATGTTGAACATCTGGTGCAAAAGATGAAAACGACAGTGAAAAGGGGATTGGTGTTAAGGTACCTCATCCACGGTTTGTTCCTAAGTGAAGAGAACAGTCGGCTTTGGCTCTAGCCCACAGAATGAATCCACGGTTGGGACACCCTGAGGAATTTGGGGACAAAGGGAGAGAACCAGAGCCTTGGGAGGAGACAGAAAAGGGAAGAACAAAGCCTACAGAAGCAGAAAAGGGTTGGGAGGGATGGGGAGACAACCAAAGTCACAGGCTTTTGGTCTCTACTTGGCAGGAACGAGAAGTGCAATGAGAACTATACCACGGACTTCATCTTCAACTTGTACTCTGAGGAGGGGAAGGGCATCTTTGACAGCAGGAAAAATGTGCTTGGCCACATGCAGCAGGTCTGGAAGACACCCCACTCATGCCTTTCACCAGACAGCCACAACCCCTAATAGCCATTGGGTCTCCCACTGGCCCCCAATCTGCTGAAGGCTGTCAGTGTCACCATAGAGCATGAGCCTGCAATTTTCATTGAGGTTATGTGGTCCATCCTAGGGCAGGGCTTCTCAGTGTTGGCACCATTGCCATTTGGGGCTGGATGATTCTTTGTTGGTGGGTTGCTATTCTGTGCCATTGCAGGATGCTTTACCAACATCCCTGGACTCTACCCACTAGATGCCAGTACCACCTCCCCTCCAAAGTTGTAACAAATACAAACTGCTTCAGACATTTACCAAATGTCTCCTGGGGGACAAAATCATCTCCAGTTGAGAACCACTAATTCAGATGAAGAAAATGAGGCCCAGACAGGAGAAACAGTTTTTTCAGGGCCACTCATCAAGCTTGGGTGAGAGGCAGAATGCATTCCAGTGCTCTTCCCAGCACACCATGCTGCCTTCCTGTGTAAGGAGTTACAGTCACCTTGCTGGTGTTGGGCTCCATTTCCACTAACTGGGGTTTCCGGGGGAAATGAATTCCCTCCTGCTAACCATATTCGATCACCACCTATGGCAGGCCTCACTCATAGATGGTACTGGGGGTCTTAGGTCTCCCCATCCCAAATGTCCCCAGCTGATGCTGCTTAAGTATGGACCTTTGACCTTTGTCTACCCACATATGAATTCCCAGTATCTCAGCTTGAATGAGCTTATTAGTCCCTGCAGGATCGGGGTACAATTGGATAAAGTATGTTGATCTATTCCTCACTTTCCCACCAACTTTCACTTAGTTCAGAGAAAATCTACATGATGTTTTATATTATTCTGAGGTGTTACCAAGGACATCTATGTTGGTTCGCAAGGAACACTTCTGTCATTGATGATGATGACTGACAAAAGCTGCTAGGCTGAAGAGGGGCAGGGAGGTGACTGGCCAATCAGACTGGAAGTGAACGAACAGGAACTGGCAGTCATGAGACCAGTTCCCCCTGATCTAATTAGTTACTCTTACACCTGGTAAATGGCCAAATAAGCTGTGCCAGCTCACCCTGTTCCCAGCACTGTCTCAGCATTCCTTCATGGTTAGACTTCTGGATTCCACTGCAAACGTGGGGACTACTCTTTCCTTTTTCTCTGTGTATTCAGATATTTCTGCCACTTCATTAGAGTCCTTTCTTCTGTAATTTTTATGATTCTTTTTCCAGGGTGGAAGCCCAACTCCATTTGACAGGAATTTTGCCACTAAGATGGGTGCCAAGGCTATGAACTGGATGTCTGGGAAAATCAAAGAGAGTTACCGTAATGGTAGGTGGGGTATGAGGGGCAGGCCCCTCCGTAGAGGCTGGTTCCCCATTATAGAAGCTTACTGACCATCCTTTATTGCAGGGAGGATCTTCGCCAATACACCAGACTCGGGCTGTGTTCTGGGGATGCGTAAGAGAGCTCTGGTCTTTCAACCAGTGACTGAGCTGAAGGAGCAGACAGATTTTGAGTGAGTACATCTACTTCCCCGGTAGTTTCAGGATCTACTCTTCCCAACCTGTTCGCTGTCTTCAATCCTTTTATCTTAGAAGTAACACCTGTAGTCGTGCCATTTCAGATCTTAGCCCATGTCCTAAAATCCAGCCTCTTCTACTCAACTTCTTCTATAAGCTTTTGATAGAATTTATTTGGGGTGTTGAAAGATTAAGTCATCATCTGTCTCATTTCTCTGTAGTCACCGCATCCCCAAGGAACAGTGGTGGCTGAAGCTGAGGCCCATCCTCAAAATCCTAGCCAAGTATGAGATTGACTTGGACACCTCAGAACATGCCCACCTGGAGCACATCAGTCGGAAGCGATCTGGAGAGGCTTCTATCTAACCCTCTCTGGAGTGAGGGTAATGGATTGTCTGATCATGGTCAGCTCACCCTGATAGATCCAAGTCCTATTCTCCAGTGTTTTAGCCCATTTTTCATTAGGTTTCCTTTTAATCTGCACCTGTAGCCATGACCAGCCCTAGCCAGGGAGCTGGGGCAGTGGGCAGTGAGTAGAAGGTCCTTTTAGGTAGAATTTATTATCATTTCTACCCCAGCTTCATCTGTCACACAAGACTGGGCTCCTCTAGTGCTACTGCTAGATTTCAGCTACTTGGTTAGAATCTTCCTAAAAATAAGCTTTATTTATTTCTTTGTGATAACAAAGTCTTGGTTCCTCTACTACTGACTGCAGTGACACTAATAAATGCCAACTGGTCACTGTGCTTTTGGTTCTCCTGTTGTCACTTTCATAAGTAGAATGTCATACTGTCAGCCCAAAGCACCAGACTCTGCTCAGAGACACTTGGGAAAATGCAGGCCATATGATCACCCCATGTACTTCTCTCCATCTCTTGGCTCTGCACATAGGGTCCCAGAACATCAGACACTGGTCCTTACCCCCATTGCACACTAGTCCCTCCTGCATCCTTTGTAGCCACAGGATGCCCCTCCAGTCTCCCTTAAGCATGAAGTGTGTTTCACCTCTTGATCATATACCCATGACCCAGTGGTGCTTTTTTCCAGCCATCCCATGATCTCTACTTCTCTTCTGACAACTCAGAGTTCTTCTTTCTCAACTCTTCCCCTGTATTCCTTCCTAGATGAAAGACAGACTCCATTTGTGGGGAGACATGCATATTCTGAAGGCCTGGGAAAGAGACCCCCAGTCCTGGACCTTGTTTGGTGGGTTGGCTGAAATACTGCTTGAGAAAGCAGTCAGTTCTTATTCACCCCGATTTGTTTTCTATTCCATAACGATAGCTTCTTCCTCAGTAGCCAAGTGACCATGTAATGCAGTTGGTCTTCAGGAGTGAAACTGCATATTTTACCCAAATTAACGGGATGGTGCCCTGTTGATACCAAGTTTAAGGTTAGCCTTCAATAAACAGATCCTGGCTCTCAGCACAAGCATACATACGCCTCTCAACCCAGTTTCCTCACTTGCTTGATGAAGCAGGAAGAGGTTCAAAGTTTTATCAGCAGTGGAGGAAGGATGATCTCTACTATATCGCTTTTGCTGGCTGTCCAAAGTATTACACACCCTGAAAACAGTTCTGAACAGTAACTGAGAAGGCTTGTCAGAGGTCCAGAATTCAGGCAGCCAAATGCTCTTTGTGCAGTTCGTTAAGGGGAAGAAAAAACAACAGTAAATAATAAGCACTGTTATCACTGCATCCTCAAAACAGCTTATGAGGGAGGTGGTGATAGCCCATTTCAAAGTTACGGACAATGGGGCTCCGGGTGATTAAATAATGTGGAGAAAAGCAGGAACAGTAGAAATTGCCAAACTTGCTTTTAGAAGTGTTTATTTCTTTTTTTTCAAGTGAGCAAAAAAACACCAATGGCAAAAAGGCAAAGCAGACATATTTTTTTTCAAATTAGCTGTGTCAGCAGATTGCAGTCATTTTTATTTGTAGTTCTCAATGAGTTTAAAAAAAAAGATTTTCAAATTTGCATCTGGGTCATCCAAGATAATAACAACTTGATCTAGTTTAGGAACATGAAAAGGAAGAGTACTGTTGACTAAGTATGGTTCACTAAAACAGTTCTTTTTTTGAGTAGGTGGGCCATCTCAAAAGAAGCTCTTATAATCCTCTTCCCCCACACCCTGGCCTCCCCCAATGTCTTGTATAGATCAGTAAAAAGCAGTTTCCAAAACAACTGAAAGGAAAATAACTTCAAACTTAGTAGCGTGAGCTCCCTAAAGGGAAATGAAGATGACCCATGGGAAAAGGCAGCCCAGCCCATCTCCTCCCCTGCTAGAGTAAACACCTTCATCTAAGGTGCAGGAGCACCTGCTAAGCCCATTGGAGCAAACTGGCTTTCATGAAGAGAAAGAACTGCATTAGCAAAGTCCTTAGGACGTTAGTTCTTAGGACTGCTCAGAACCTGCTATTTCTTCTACTATGTGGAGAGCAGCAGGAAAATGTTAGTTCTGATATAACACCGCTGAACTACTAGAACCCTCAGCACACTCATGGAAAAGTGGCAAAAAGACTGCTGTTTCCTTTGATGGTGAGAGAGGGGGCCAGTCCCTTCGGAATGCTCTATGACGTGGCACTCTAGGAAGATCAGCCGGCCCAAATGTGAATCTGCACATCATTTGAGCTTGTAGTATCTTCACCTTTGGGCTGCATTTGTTAGCAGGAGTTTTCTGAGACCAATTTCTTCACTCACCAGTTAAGATGTTTCTAGAGAGATTCTTCTGAAATGTTAATCATGTTCCCAAAGGAAAACTAAACACATTCTTTAAATACTCATCATCTTCCTAGAGAGTTTAGTTGCATTGTTGACTTTTTCCCTAAAGGGGAGGGTAGGGAGAGACCTCTTGGTTTGCAGGGTGCAAGAGAAAAAGCCAAGTAAGCAATAAACAGAAAACAAAAGTGAGGGATTTTTTTTTTGTTTGGTTGCTTGGTTTGGGGACGGGAGATGGTGTGGAGGTTACTGTTGTGACGTGTTGCCTCTGAATACAAACCACACAACAGGAACAACTGCTTTTCCTGTTTTCCAAGACAGAGAGACAGTATCACAGGGAAAAATCTCACCCAGAGTTGCCTGCCTGATGGTGCAAACATCTTCTCCAGCCTACTCCACAAGTAACAGGTATTCCTTCAGAGAGGCTGGCAGCGGAAGGCCCTTCACTGCATCTGGCAGATACTGGAGTCCCAAACTCCGGCGCACAGCATAGCGAGACAGTGTTTTTAGAGTTCCTGGGGCTGAGCACAGAACAGTCAGTTTTTCACACAGCTGCTGGTCTCTGGCCACTTCCCGTGGCATGGTGCCATTCTTCCTTAATTCAAAGTGTCCAACAGCTCTGTGGAGAAGCTCAAAGCAAGAGTCTTCTTTCTCTGTTCCAAGTCCCCTGACTAGGAGAGCCACCAGGCGGGAGATGGGCGTCTGGCCCTTTAGGTTGATGACTCTGACCTCTGCACCATAATCAAGAAGGATGCTGACGCTCTCCAGATTTCCCTTCATGGCAGCCCAGCTGAGCGGGGTATCATTGTTATAATCCAGGGCATTGACAGAGGCCCCACTCTCCAGGAGGGCCCGCACACACTCGGCATTGTTCTTAAAGGCTGCCCAGTGAAGTGGGGTGTCTCGGTTGCCATCCAGTGCGTTGGGGTTTGCACCGTACTCCAAGAGGACCTCCACACAAGCCTCATCTTTCTCAGCTGCATAGTGGAGGGCTGTTCGGTTGTAACCATCCAGGGCATTCACCTGTAAAGACGGAGGAGCTCTATGACAGTAGCTAGACTACCAAAAGGAAGATGGGTGGGCAAAAGAAGCTTGTATGTGTTTATCTACTACCTGTGCTATGTCACGTTCTAAATATGAGAGTCAACAAGCAATTCCCAGGGAGTCTTGGTGATCAAGATGGAGGAATGTCAGGAACTTCGGAGCAAATAGGAAGAGAGTTGTCTCAAAACAACCAGCACTCTATTATTATGTGCATTGATCAGCTGGTCTGCATTATTTAGGGTTTTGCTGCTACGTTCTTGTTTACTATTCACTAGGATCTCTACCATTGGGGTAAGGGGTAAAGAAAGAGAAGATGAGGTCTAAATCCTCATAACTACTCTGGAAGATATTAATTGGAAAGTAGCTTCAATATATTAGCCCAAGTAAAGGTTTTGAATTATTTTACTTATCCCAACTCACTCTATCCTGTGGCTAATGGCAACCAGACTGAAAAATAATGAGGCTAAATTCTGCCCATGTAGCTTTGCTGTGTTCTTTAGTCATACCGAGAAGCTCAAATTGTTAATCCAGTCAGCCCCTTGGAGAAATATGCTGTGCAGTCAAGAGAACCTCGATAAAAGCATGTGAAAAGAGGAGCACAAATCTTCCACTACTGGAAAAGCAGCTGACTTGCTAAAACTCAACATTACCTATAATTTTTGAAGGCTGCAGGGACTTTAAAACCCAAACTTATAACTAGCATATTATCTTCCCCCATAAAATGCAATAAAAATAAGCTGAAATGTTTAACTGAGTTCAACTTTCTATTTAGCTAAAAACTTCCCCCCCACCCCAGGGATATTTTGCATCATTGACATTAAATCACTGGCTTTCATTTCAGGGTCACTCACAAGAGTTATGTAATAGATAATGACAAGTAGAGAACAACGTGGCTGTGTGGAGACGATGGTGCTGCAGGCTGGCCCCTTAGGCGTACTGACCAGTATATTTGGGGCCTGCACACTAGCTTCACGGCATGTCAAATTCTGACTAGCGCCTCAGCACGTGCAACCTCCAGATTGCTCACAGTCAAAACTGCTTATGTATTTAACAAGCACTTACTTATGAAGAAGATACCATTGTCACCCACGTTTTACAGATGGGGAAACCGAGGCAAAGAAAAATTAAGTAAGTTGTTCAAAGTCACACAGCTAAAAGTGACAGCTGGGACTCAAATCCATGAAGTCTGCCTCCAGAGTATATTCTTTTAAAGATTCATTATACCATGCTGCTTCTTCCTGATGCCAATATAAATTAATCTAGGTTTCTTATCTCAAGATACATTAAAAAGAAGACAGGAACAGGATACAATAAACAGAAAATAATTAGCCGGCAGAAATAGCACAAGTAGCTCAATCCTGAGGAATGGATTACCTAATGATATTTATCTTCCAGAAACGGTGGTATTAGAAGTGCTTGTCTGGTAGCAGGTGTCAAATGGTTTAGATTTAATCACTCCAGAAGCCTCTGTACTTAGAGCTCCTGGACAGTCAACAGGCCATGAGAGGACTGAATGGAAATGCAAACAACCCCAGAAGGAAGGCTGGGAGAAAAAAGGAAGATAAAACTCCCTCTTCCTGGAGCCAGGGACAACTCATGAAAGAAAGGCAAAGGAATGAAATCCTTTGGATCACTGTGTATATTTACCATTACAGTTTGCTTTACTATCGGCTATGCCAGTGTTACCATGGACTAGAAGTTGGGAAGAGATGGGAGAAGAGACAGAAATTTTAAGAAAATGAGAAGCTCAAGTTTTAGTGGATCATTAATGTGACAGTGTTAAAAACATTACCTCAGCTCCTTTTTCCAGGAGTAACTCCACACAGTCAGCATCTGACACCATGCAGGCACAGTGCAGTGGCTTCAGTGTGCCATGGGTACAGTTCACATCTGCTCCCTATGGGCAGAAGGAAACTTCAGTCAGTGTGCTCAGCTCTGGCTCACTGAGTAGGATGAGACTCAGAACCGAGTCCAGGATGGAATAGGGCTCTAGCTCTGACTGTACTGGAAACATACTACTAGTCCCAGTTTCTAATATATATTAAAATAATATAATGCTAATATCCAAACAAAGAGAATACACTGAAGATGAAAGAAAGAAGCCTTCAATTCCTTAGATCAAGTTACTAAGTTTTCCCACAAGGTAACTTGCCAGATGGCCATCTAGGCATCATTGAGGACATGATCTTATGTGTAAAAGCGGTGGGAAACTTCTCACCAGGCAGGAAAGCTGGAAAAGCCATCCACTTTCTATGGCGGCCGTGCTCTAAAAAAGTCAGGAAAGTGAGTCTGTCAGACTGAAACCAGGAGACCTGGCATGCTCTCTTTGCCATTCAACAGATGACCATCACTAACAGTAAGGTCATCTTCACGCTATCTTTTTGTTTATGAACATCTTCAAAGTAGCCTCTTAGTATGGATATTCTCTGCCACCTAGCCCCTGCGGGTATGGCTCTTTCAAATGGGACGAAAGGAGATGGAGATCTTACTGTCAGACCAAAGCTGCTGAATGACTCAGCAGCAGAGCTAGAATTAGAATGTGACAAACTTCCTACTGCTGAATCCTCTGGTACCACTTTTGCTGAGAACAAGTTAACGCTGTATGACTATTTCTTTTCAAAGCTGCGCCACACAATTCTGAAGCAGCTATAAAGCTCCAGGCTATAAATAAGGATTCCACTGTTGTTGAAAAGAATGTACAAAAGTAACCAGTTGGATGCATTTTTCTAGCCATAGAAAAATTACCCTGTAACTTCTCTTCAACAGGAATAATACTCAGGAAAAGATCTCGAAGACTGTCTAGGATACTAGTCATATAACAATCGCTGAATAGCAGTGGTTAAAGATGTTCAGAAGTTTTCTTAAGTCAAAAATTACCATGCATTGAAGGGTTGACATTCCTTACAGAATTAGAAGTGGTAGCTGTTAAGATAGATGGCAAGTGATATCTCTCCATGTGATTATTATAAACCACGAGGATTTGAAAACTACTTCTGCTTTGCTCGTTTCCTTCCTCCCTTAGTAGAACATGTGTAGGAGACTTTTTGCTGGATCCCATATGCACCATATCCAGACGGAGATTGTACAAAGAACGTGAGACTAGGGTTATCTAGAACATATTTCTTGAAGAAAAACATCAGATGCACAAAGTGAAAGGGAGAAGGAAAGAGAAGCAAAACACAAGGAAAATATATTTTCACCGTCAGGTTAAATACATGTAAGAGGACTGTAAAAACCTGTGATCTGTGCTGAGTCAGTGCTGCAAATCCGTCATCTAGTACGATTCCCCAGGCACTTTCCCGCCTCACCTCCCAAATACTCTCCATCAATTCAGCACACTCACCCCTCTGATGAGGTCCTCTACATTATCATGTGGGAAGGAACGAATGGCAGCGATTGTTCGGATTAAGCGCTCTGAGAGAGAGTATTTGCTCTGAATGCTCTGCATAATATACCACATACTGGAACTCATCAAGGCTCAGAGTATGTTCACATGCTCCAAACTGCCTGAAACAAAGAAGTTTTAGGCATACACAATATCACTGAGCATACCTGTCCCTGGGATTAGGAGTTCTCTGAGGCCCTCTCAATAGTTAAAGTAGATTTCAAAGAATCAATGATTAATTAATGTTTTTTCTTAATCACAAAGAAATAGATGATAGTAGTTGCTCAGGGAGCTGGTTAAACCTGGATGAAAATGCTCTGACCCTCAGCACCTCAGTTCTACTCTCTGAACTAGTCTGGAACAAGATTTCCCCAAGAGGCCCCGAAACCCTTATGGAGCTCTGTGTAGCTTACAAACAAGACGAGTCAACGAAGGGGGTTTTTTTTTAAAGGCTGGAGATGCCACAAAACATTCTTTCCTCCTCTGGATTTTGTGGTCTTTATGATCAGCATCACCTTTACCTTACTTGTTACATTTGGTCCTGCAGTATACTTGTGTTCATATTGTTTCTCCTTGAAATTTTAATCAATTAGAAGGCGAGGTCCCTGTCTTCTATTTTTTTTTTTTTTTTGGTCCATGTAAGGCCAGCCACAGAGGCTCACAAAAAGGTATTTAATGAATACTGGTTGATTGACTAAAGGGTAAGAAGTGATCTATACCTGTGAGAAGAGAGGGAAAAGGCTATGGAACCAATACATCTATGTTAACAATGGCAAGGCATCTGAAACAGTTTAAAATGTCCTCGGCAAAGAAAAGATGGGAAATATTTGAAGTGACACTCTAAAATAAAAAACTCAAAAGTATAATTAGTCACATATATAAAATCAGAAAAAACAATTCAAAGTTCACACCAACGACATATGCTTGTAACTGTAGGAAAACAAGCAGATTTAAGAGGGCAAAATGAATTAGAATTTTTCATACTGGCCATTCATGACAACTGAGAAATAGATTTGGGCAAATATATGTTCAAACCACAATATGACAGAGGGTTCTAGCATGGAAAAAACATAATGCAATATACTTAAATTTAACTGATAGAAGTTTGGGCTGTAGAAGAGCCATATACTAGGTGGGAAACATTTAAATTACAGCGAACAGGTGGGGCATTTCCATGAAAAAGCACATATCCAACTGTAGAGAAAATAGAGTATGCAGCATCAACTTTCTAGGTGTGACTGCTTAGGAATATGTGTTCCTATTCAACTATAAGTTCCTTGGGGGTAAATATAGTGTTTTTTCAATAGCTCCTGGCACATGACAGGTTCTCAATAAATATTCGACAAACTAATATAAAGATTATTACTTTAGATCCTTAAAAATTCAAGATTTGCATAATCAAGAATGTTACGTATGAGACTTAGACTCAGGGAAAAAAACCTAAAATGATTTTGGTCATTTCGCACTAAGTAATTTTTGCTTTTTGTAATGGAGTATCCCCTTATACATATTATAAATTTGAATAGTTTCTATTTTGCTAATCAGTAGCCATTTACCTGTTTAAACTATATACAGTATTAACAGAGTTTAAGTTAAAAATATTCAATTCATAGGTATCAATAATTCATATTGGGCATTCTCTCCTACGTTATTATGAATGAATAACCTTACGTGTACACCTGTTTATATGTCTCTCTGAAATTTTCTAGATAATTTAGACTTGGCATACATTTAAATCTCTCTAACAGCCACCAAATTCGGAGACAAGGGTGTGTATCTTATACTTCCTTGTTGCAAGGAAAAAGGAGAAAAAAAGCAGAGGTGCATTTGAACCAGAGATTTCAAGAATGAGGGCAGAAGACAGAGCATCTAAAGTGTAAGGTATAGACTGGACTGGTTCTGTTAACCGTTTATGGGCCATGATGCTCTGAAGAAACTAAACTCTGCAGTCATTTTTGAGGCGCTCTTGGGACTCTAGGCTAAGAACTCCTAAGTCAGGATATGACCAGTGGTCTTCTGCTGCTGCAAGAAGCTCCCGGTAAAGAGTGAAACTTCGGGGCACAATGACAACATGCACTGTCGGGGAGGGTCAAGGAAATGTAAACTTGACCTATCTCCGGACAGCAGCCCATGCGCGGTTTGACCCCAAGTGGCCCCTTTCCTCTGCTGGAACTAAGAGTCCGCTCTCCCACATTTTCTTTCACTTCGGACCCAAAGAAAACACCAAGAGGTATTCTACTGCGATGCTAGAAGCACAGTGGAAGAGAGGCGACATTCAACAGCTCTGGTGTTTAGTGACGCCTCAGCTTCCGCCCGAGCTGAGAGACCCTCAGCCCAGCCAGAAGCGCCCCCAACCTCACCACACCTGCTGGGGGCTGGAGGCAGGGCTCGCGACCGCTACGTCTTGCCGAGGCAAAGGGCCGAAGGGCAGGGACACGAAATGAGAGAACGTGTGGTGTCACTTTCCGCAGGGGATCCGAAAAGATAGCAGCAACCCCGGCAGGTCTCCCGGAGCGAGAGTGAAAGAGGGTCGCGCAATCTACACCGGTGGAGCCCCGGAGGTTAACCAACCCCCGCCCCGATTTCCCCAAGGCCGGGAACCATGTCTCTGCCGCGAGGGCTAACGAAACCCGAGCGGGGAACGGAGAAGGAGTCACTGGGCGTAGTGCCACGGGTTAGGGAACCTGGCTGCAGGCAGTCCCGCAACAAGGGACGCACTCACCGAACCTCGGGACAGAGCTGGGTGGTGAAAGCCGCTGTCAAGGTGTGACCCGGAAGCAGAAGTTGGCGTCTCCAGCTGTCCTCTCTGTTTACAGGATATGAAGCGTGATTGGGATGGGCGTCTGCGCACTGGCCAATGGCTGCAGGCGGGGGGCGCCTGCGCAAACTCGTGAGGCCGCTCCGACCTACCCAGGCGTAGTTAACAGATTACTTCCCCCCCTCCCGCCCGAAGGTTTGTGCGCAGGCGCAATGTAGCGCAGTCGGCCATTGCACCGGACTCGGGTCAGCGGCTATAGGCGAAAAGCTCACCGGCCCCGGCTGTTGGGCCAAGTCTGTGGGGCGTGCCTACGTGGACCAGACACGGTACCTCCGTGCTCTCTGCTGCCTCCCACGGTCTCCAACTGAGATCGGGCCTGGGCATCTCATTTCTAAGCTTGCTATACCGGTTCTGTTGCTTAGGAGACTAAACTGGTAGTAGGAAGTGTCTTTGGAAAATAAAAGAGAGAGTTCCATCATTATTCATGATATTGGAACGCATATATGCTCTTCTGAACATGGATACTGTCCTGGATACTGTCCCCCCTTCCCTCAAAGGGAGCCATACCGAAGATAACCACCCAAGAGGTGTAGTAGCCCAAATGTTGAAGACTGAGAAAGATGTACACGCTGATATTAACCCTTCCCACCCAGAGAGATGCTACAACCTCTCAGTGATGTACTTCCCATGCAAAGTATAAACGTTGGAAGCCAGCAGCACGTAGTGGTGCTGGTAAAGAGTGAAGCAGCCCACACATACTGATTAAGTGCTGTGATCTACCTGGTTGCCTGTTTAACTAAGAACGCCCCAACACCTACTCCCCAAAGCTTGTTCTAAGCAGCATAAAAAACCAGTTTGAGAATAAAGCAGGCCGAAGACAGTTCATGAACATCAGTGAGGGGATGGTGAACTAGAGAAGCTCATGCCTTTGTCTGAGGAGTGAGCCTCCCCTGCGTTCCAAACTCAAAAGACTTTTGCCATGCAGGGATGTGTCCCCCATCTTCTGCCACTGTGCTGTGGTGAGGTTGTTTTTCAAAAGAAGCTGAAACCCAGATTTTTAAAACAATGAATCCTCCCAAGTTGCAAATACTGGCAACATTTTTTAAAAAAGAATCATTTTGAAAGGAGACAACATTCAGCCTGTAAACGACCAAGTCCATATTCTAGATTAAAGGGCTGCTTTGGTCTGGATTAGAGGCTGCTTTGGTCATTGGCAGCTCTATGCGAGAAGGGTTCAGGGGTAGCTCTCTTATTGGGAGGAGTTCTGGGGAGTTGACTTGAAGCTGTAGCTACATATTAATTACATTGCTTTTAATTCATAGATTTACTTATGAAAGCTTGAAGGAGGCTAGACTCCTCCCCCCTCCCTTGCAAGCTACTCTAAGGCACTTGATCAAATTCAGTGAATGGAAACAGATCTGTGCCCATTGTTTCTAAACCAGAAATCTGTATTAGGGCTCTAGAGAATGTTAAACCTCCAAACACAAGGGCAAGAGATACGTGTGTTGGTGCTAATCCCAAATGGGAACGTTCATCCCATGAACCTAAATCCTTCCTGGTCATCGGCAGGGAAGATCATAGATAAAATCAAGCCACTACATTTGTTGTCAGACCTAACCTCGGTTCAGTCAGTACCTCTCAAACTCCCATCCCTATGTCTAGAACTGTGTGACTCAATGGTATATGTTCCCTCAAATCTCCTTGAATCCTACTTAGCTGGGGAATCAATGAGGTGAGAGGCAGATGTGTAGTAAATTCTACCGCATCATGCAGTGGGCCCAGGTGTGCTAAGTCTCCCTCTCTCTAGACTCAGTAAAGTGATGCTCTGCTTGGCACCATCCATACCTTTCTCTAAGTGGAGAACGAGCTTCAGACAACTGATCTATTGAGGGGCTGGTGACTGCCTTTCTGGCCTTCATTTTATTAAGTCCAGGTCTAGCGAGTCTACCACTCTGTCTCGGAAAATCCATGCACAAAAGGAGGAGGTCCCCACATATACACAGAAGAAATGATAGGGTCAAAGGCACAGCAAATGAAAGTACTGCACATGAAGTTCCCTGCCTTGGCTGCTTTTGTTCCATGTTGTATACCACCCAGGATGGTGGAAAGAGAAACCAGAGTACAGAAGGTCTAGCTTTTGTCCTGGCCCTGAGACTGATAGTTATTTCATTCCATTTCTTTGGGCATCCATTTTATCATTGCGAGAGCATTGGCTGAAATCATCTCTGAATATCCTTCCATTTTTATAGTGCTGAATCTATTTAATTCCTAAGCAAAAATGCCTGCTTCCAAAATTTTTTACTCTCATAAAATGAGAACAGTTTTATGACTATCATAATACTACGATATTAATGGGACTTGTGAAGTCTTAATTATAGGTTGCCAAAGTCTACATAGTTTCCATTCCATTTTTGCTTCTTCTGGTGCCTCCTTTTGAAAGCAGGGTAAAGACAGTGCTGATTCCAAGCTTCAATTTTTAAATGTCATTGGTATTATATAAATGTTCAAGCATACTGAAAAAACTAGAGAGAATAGTATGATGAACTCCTTCTATCATCTATATTTACACAATAACATTTTGCCAATTATTTTAAATCAATTTTTTCTTTGTTGTTTTGTTCAGCTTTAGGATTTTTAATTAAACTATTCAGACAATATCCACACTTCTCACAGTTTGGGGGGGGTGTTTTGATTTGACATCCCATAAGTTTTCTAAAAACTTGAACCATCTCATGTTTATTTATCCATTTCTTCCTTCGAAAACTATGAATTTTTCCCTGTGTTGTCTCATTTCTCAAAATTTCTTGACTGATAAATTTTGAGGTATATAAATTCTGGGAAACTGCCAACATCTTATAAATACAGAATGATTTGTCTCCCAGGGAGACTCCCATAGGCCATCTATGCAGATTATTTCATAATGTTTCTGAGAATCCACTGCACAACCAAAGGAGGTTTCAGGTCCATTTGTTCATACATTTATCAAACATTTCCTGGCACCTACTTTGTTCCAGGCCCTGTGCTCACAGTGCAGGGAAGACAGTGATGGAGAAATATATTCCCTTATTTTCAGGGGTTGGAGATGGATTTGCAAACAATTCAAGGTAATTATTTCAATAAAGTTTTTACATACAAAATCAATGTTGGGAAACAGTTCTACTTCACAGTGAGATCAAAAGAATATTAGAGAGGAAGGGTCTGTGAAGATGTTTCTTGAGGACCAATTTGTTTATGCTGTTGAGTGCCCACTTCCTTCCCACCCAGAGGGAGAGGTAGTGCTAGTGCTGCATCCTTGTCCTCCAGCTCAGAGAGGGACTTCTGTGGGACCGGAGAGCTTGGCAATTGTTTCCCATAGTTGCAAAACAGAGAGAACTGCACCAGCTCCTGCGTATAGTTTAAAGGCAGTAGCCACAAGGCAGAGGTGGCTGCGGTAGGATCTGCCACAACCCCAGATTCAATAGCAGTGAAGAATGTGTGAATGTTTCCGAGGACCAGATGTGGGCCGTATAGAAGGCAGTCAGCATTGTGTTGCCTTTGGTTTATTCAAAAAGGGCAGTTTAGACGGTGGAGGGACCCAGTGGCCAGAAGTTAAAGATGAACAAACATAGGAATCCTAGAATACACAGAGGTTGTCAGAAGCAACCATCTGCATCTATTTAGGCCAAAAGGACTGAAGTGAGAGGTTTCTGATGATAGGAATCCCCAAAGAAACTTTAAAAGCACCCTACAAGAAAAAACCAACTTAAATCATCTGCCAGACCCAGGTAGTACAGATCTGTCATATCCCTTAGCTGTCTTGCTTCCCACTTTTATACAGCAAGTCAAACAGCAGTTAGCTAGAGGGGAAGGAGGTAAGTTAAGGAGAAAGCTGAAGGCAGGCAGCCACCAGCCACAAGAAACCTTACATGGGGGAGGGGTAGGAGAAGTCTTAAACTAGTGCTTAGAATGAAGATGGAAGTATTTGATTGCCATCTTGGACTGGAAACATTCTAAATACCAAATCAAGACTCTTCCTTGACTTAAAGGTTTGTAAGTTATCAAAGAATGAATCAAAAAGTCAAGGAATCTGCTCCAATTTTCCATTTAGGGAAAATTTCAGGGGAAGACTATCCCTTCCTCATGTTTTTAAAAGATGATAAAAGCCAAGAAACAAAATGGCATTTTATCACATTCATGAATTTTGCAGTCAACATTCCAGCTCCATCCTCTATACATTTTAGTTCGTTATTTACGATCTTCATGCTTTGATTACAAGTGAGTTATTTTTTGCTTGTTTTAAATGTGTTGTGTCTCTCATACGACTTTTAGGTCATTATTTTTTTTCTTTTCTCCCTTGCTGATTCCAGTCATGCTCTTAAGAAGTGTTCATTAGATGGTGTTGAAGGACAGTACAACTAGTGTTCCTATTTTCAGACCTTGGCATAAACTTAACTAGAAATTTGATAATGCTGTTTTGCTTGTAATGATTGCCACCATCGCTGTTGAACATGTATTAGTGTCCAGTATCTGGGTAGGTGCCATTGAAGTGTCCCAGGTTACAGATCTGAGTGTCTTACTTTTTGAGCTTGGCGGCTACCTAAGAGGCAGAGGCTTTTGTGCAACTCCTCTTTTTGGAGTGAAAAAGTCCTTTCTTCACCTGCTGGCTCCAAACGTTTTCCCGATTTTGAGTTCTATCCTCTAGAGTGACAGTGTGCTGGGGGAGAGGAATTCTGTTTTGCAGCCTCTGTAACCCAAAGCCTTTCACAACAGTTTTCTGGCTTCTGACCAGAACTTATCAATTACTCTTCTGTCTAAAAAGGACTCATCTTTCTTCAGGGGCCACTTAGCTAATGTTGATGCAAAGTTTTCCTGACACCCTTCCTAGAGAAAGGTGACTTAAGTAAGAAGTAATTCCTTCAAATGAGCTCTTGTCACCAAAGTGGTTGGGGGTGGGGTGGGGGAAGGAGAACCCAAAGAAAGTTTGTGATATCCTAAGAGCCAAGAAGAGAGAAGGGGTCAGTCAAAATTAATAAAGTAGGGTAAGAAAGAAATAAGATCTAAGTGTCAGACTAGTTAGGAAAAATAGCGTTGCCTCATTAATATAATACTGTTTTTCTCTTTACTTTGAATTTCTTCAATTTTTAGGGATACTGTTTATTGCATATCCCTGATTTTAGAATCATCATAATATGCAAACACCATAGGGACTAAGTTTCCAGTTCTGATAGGAGTTCTAGTTACTTTGCCCATCTAAGCAAGTTACATTACCTCAATCTCAGTTCACTGATCTGTACAGGATGAGAGTAACAACACTTACCCTAAAAGTTAATTTCACAAAACTTTGATCACGTTTGTGAAAAGTGGTTTCGTAAGCTATATAAATGTTGGTTCTTATCTATGTCATCTTTGTAATATTTCGTACTCGTCTAGTCCTCCCAGATGCACCATAATCATCTCTAAGACAGAGATCTAGATTTCCTGCACTCGCCCCTCCGTCCCCCATAGCACACAGTAGGTATTGGATAAATGTAAACAGGATAGAACTAAAGTGAACTGACCTCCCAGAGACAGGAATAGTGGAATGCCTCTACATACTGGTCCTTGACCCTGAGAAAGACATCAGAAATTACATTTAAAAAGAAATTTGAAAAGGAGCTTTGGAAATAGAGCAAAGGAAAAGAAAAAAAAAAAGGTCAGAGAAATGTAAGCCTCATGAAGCTTTTTATACACTTAAACCTTCTCCAAGAGAAAGTAGTTCAGCAGAGAAAAGAACAGTATTAATGTGCAGCAGGGGTAGTCTCCCAAGACATATCATCAGGATTAAACAAGGACTTCTTTCAGAATGTGCTCAGAGGCAGACAGCCTCCTGATATTCAAACTATTCTTTTCTTTTTTCCTTTTAACTTTCCCCAAAGGCTCAGGGAAATTTACAAATAACTACTTTTTGAAAATTAGCTTTTAATTAATATTTTTTTATTTTTTGACCTTATAGGTTACCAATATTTTACACTATCAGAATAATTTTAAAACATTTTGAGACTTCACAGAGAAACAATGCCTGAGGGATTTGGGGAGGGGATGGAATACAGTAAAAATACAAATAACAACATTAATGATAGTATCTAAATTAGATATGCATAGATACTATTTTTCCAAGAATGTGGGCAGTTACTAAATCACCTAGCAAACTGAGAGTGGAATAGACAACTAGCAGGAGAGATTATAAGAACGTTCAAGGAAGGGAAATTAACAGAGGAAATGCTCCACTTGTCTGGTACCACTGGGTGGTCCAGACTGATCTGGAGAGTTCTACTAACAAGGAATGATTGGATTCTCTGAATCAATTTCAGGGACTTAAGAAGCTTACTAACTGTTAATTTCATGATTTTGTGCTCTCTTGAGGTCCATGCTATTTCTAGTAGGAGTAGGTCTCCCCCTAGAGGGGAAATAGAGAATTTGTTCCTTTGGGCTTCTTGCTCAGAATTCAGTAAGTAGTTCTTTGTTCATTTATGCATCATTCATCCATTCATTCAATAAATACTTATTAAATGCTATTTCTGTGCTGTTCCTTACTATTGATGCTAAAGATACGGTTGAAAAGAATACCAACATGGTCGGTCCCTGCCTCCAGGGAAACTATACTTAGTGTCAGAAATAAACATTAGATAAAGAATCACCCAAATGCCTACATAATCACAATAGTGATAGGTTCTATGAAGGAAAAGAATGGAGGGTAATATGGCCATTCAGTAGAGAGCCTCTATAAGTCTGGGAGGTAAGGGAAAACTGCTCTGAGCACAGACTTGGAAAATGAATGGATATAGCCAGATAAAAGCTATGGATCAGAGGTGAAGGGAGTGGGCCCTCCAGCAAATGGACAAGAGTATTCAAAGACTCTGAGAGCAAAAAAGCTCCAGAAATCAGAAGAGTAAGACGCCATCATGATAAGGGGGCAAAGAGCACAAGTTGAGGCTGAAAAGGAACGGATGCTCCAAATCAGGCAGGGTCTTGGTTGACATGTTAAGGATTCTAAACTTTATCCCAAAAGAATAGGAAGCTATTGATAGGTTTTATGCAAGTGACATCACCACATCTGTGTATTTAAAGGATCACTTTGAGTTTCTGATGAAGAATGGATTATTGAATGGTCAGAGTAAAGATTAAAATAGCAATTAAGTGATTTAGGCAAGAAGTAATGGGTACTTGGGCTAGGGTAGTGGCCATATAAAGGAAGAGGAGTGAACTTGAAATACCTTAGGCTAGAATTAACAAGGCTTAGTGACGGACTACAAGCTGGAGATGAGAGGGTACAGTTTGTCAATAGCGATTCTTAGATTTTTTCTATATGCTCCTAGGTGAATTGAGGAGTCATTACCAAAGGTAGGAACTTGGGAGGAAATAAGTGTGTGTGTGTGTGTGTGCGCGCGCGCGCGCACGCTGGGGGGAATCTGATCAAAGATTAGTTCATCAAATATTAAGGCTCCTACTAAATTTCAGGCAGTGTTTGGCACTATACACTGGAAATTAAAAAGTGGACGCAAGGGACACCTGGATGGCTCAGTCAGTTAAGCATCAGACTAGATTTCAGCTCAGGTCATGATCTCATGGTTTGTGCGTTTGAGCCCCACATGGGGCTCTACACTAGCAGTATGGAGCTTGCTTGGGATATTCTTTCTCTCCTTCTCTCTGCCCCTCCCCAGCTTTCTCTCTTTCTCAAAGTAAATAAATAAACTTTAAAAAAGAGAAAATAACGTAGAAGAGAACATTGCCATCCCATTTGCAATAGCAATCATAATCAAAAAATTCCTAGGAATAAAGTTAGTAAGAAATATGTAAAAACCAACGAGGGAAAATTTATAACACTCCCCTCAAAACACAAAAGTAAACTTGAACAAATGGAAGACATACCTTTAGTTAATTTGTAAATTTAATATAATTCCAGTAAAAATTCTAACAAGTTTCTTGTTTTTTAGTTAGATAAATTGATTCTTAAGTTCACATGAACTTTGTTTTATAACGAGTTTATTTTTGTATAAAAAAACTTTCCAGAAAAAAACCCTGAAAAGAAGAGAAATGAGGAAGGGCCAGTCTTACCAGACATTTGAAATACTACGAAGCGTTCATAATTAAAAGTGTAGAATTGGTATGTGAATAGACAGATACACTACTGGAACATAATATAATTCCAGTAATAAAGGAATTTAATATATAACAAAGATATTGCAAAACAGTGAAGAAATGGACTGAGTAATAAATGCTGCTGAGACATCCAGGTACCATTTGGACACAGGTAAAATTGGATTCATAGCTTATACTGCACAATAAGATAAACTCCACATGGATTAGTTAACTAAACAAAACACAAATGGAAACCTTAAAAATAATAGAATAAAACATGAGTAGGAAAGCATTTCTGTGACTTGAAATCTGGAATCAATTAAAGACATAAATTCTATCACATAAATATTTTTAAAAATTGCATGACCCAAATACCACTTGTAAGGCCAAAGACAAAGGTTTCATCGGACAAAATATTTGCAACTTAAGCCATAGGAAAAAGTTAATCTCTTTAACATATAAAGAACTCCTAAAAATAAAAAGACATGAATCAATTATTTTCCACATATACATAGATACGAAGACATAAATATAGCTAACAAATTCATTCAAGTGTCCCTGAAAGTAGTAAAACATACTCCACTCGTTCAAAAAAAAAGAAAAGAAAAGAAAAGAAAATTACATTACACTGAGATAGTATTTCTTATTGTGTTGGCAATAATCCAACAGGTTGAGAGCACACTGTGGCCAAAGAACAGGGGGAAGAGATATACTGATATGCAACCATTAGAAGTGTAGAAAGATATAGCGCTCAAGGAGGGGAATTTGGTACTATCTAGCAAAATTACAAATAGATGCATTCACCCTTTAACCCAGCAAGCACATTTCCTAGGAATCTATCCTAAAAGTACATCTGCACAAATTTGGAATGATATATGCACAAGGTTATTCACTGTGGCATTATTTTTAATGGCAAAAGACTATAAATATCCCAAATGCCATTAAGAGAGAGGAACTGAAGAGTTAAATAAATTATAGTCCATAGTAGACATAGTCATACAGACATAGGAATGTTTCTTTGCATTGCTATAAAATGATCGTCACAATGTATTATGTAAGGCAAGGTGATGAGCAGTGTACATGGTAGTTTCTGGATTATTCTTTAATCAGGCATTAAAGAATGCATTTAATGCCTGATTAAAGAATAATCCAGAAACTAATGACAATGGTTATTTATAGGAGGTGGGGATGGGTAACCAGGATCAGGGGGCAGGATTGGAAGAGAGACTCTTCTGAGTACAACTTTTAATATAGTTTTGACTTAGAATCATGGAATTATTTTACATATTCAAAAAGTAAATTAAGTCAAGAAGAGGGAAAAAAAGAGCAATCCCCAAAATTGAAAACAAATTAAATAAACCTAAATGTGTGATTGGTAACACAACCAAAAAAAAAAAAAAAAAGACTTCTTTCAAATGACTTTTAAATGCAAGACTTTGTCCTTCCTTAGTGGGATATATCCTAACAGCAAAACAAACTACGGAGAATCTTAAACTTCATTCTGTAATTTTATTGTTAGTACTAATACTAGTATCATGAAATATTTTATGTCCATTATAGGAGAAAGCAAATAAAAATAAGTTCAGTGTAAGAAGTAATAAAAATGTAAAATCAAATAAGTTAAAAATTGAGTGTTTAAATTAAATCTGCAAGCTATAGGTATTCTGAAGAAGGCAATAATCTTACTGGAGAATAAGAACAACCTGAACGACTTAGAGCTATGGATAATGTTTGAGTGAGGAATCACAGACGTCTTCAGTGGGCTGAGCCTGACTATTCCTCGGACAACTCCTGTGAAGCTAATGACATATAATGACCTGATAATGAATATGTAGATTGTTCTTAATTCTGAGCATTACAGAATCACACAGTTATAAGGGGCCAGATGCTTGGAAGTTAAGGAGTATCATCATTTATGAAGAAAATAGTTTCATACCTTTAAATATGTTAGCCTCTGGCCAAGGGAAAGGTGAAGAAAACATTTTTCACTGCTTGGCTCCATGTAAAAAAAAGGAGCATTTAAGAAACGTTTATCTGGACCACCTGCAAGCATTAATGTGCATCTGAGTGTAAGGCAGACTTCACAATATACCTGTTTGGAAAAGAAATAGGGATGCACATTACAGAATTTCACCAGTGGTTTTGATGGAAATTTCAAGAATTTGTACATTCTCTACATAAACTAATTAAGGCCTTTATCTAAAGTGCTACCATTCTCTGAGCACCCAAATTTTCAACTATTCAGTGGAAATGAAGTTTAAGATTCAGAAGATAAAGGTACTCTTGGGAGTATTTCATAAAGTTAAACAAATTCTTTTGCATTCTTATACAAATTCATTTGTTTGTTTACTTGTTTGTTTTTTTACTTACAATAGAAAAAGGAGCAAGCTAACTAAAGGCAGACTTTAGGCTGCATTATATAAATGTTTAAAAAATTATGTTTGTTGGCTTAAAGGTCAACTGTAGGAAAAGATTCAGACTCAGGGTTTGGGCACCACTGTGAAGACCTTCTCTGAAAGAGAAATTGATAACAAATGTGCCAGAAAGTGGGCCCACTTATGAATTCCATCTAACAAGACAAAAAAATAGTATCATTGTTTAATGCATTTTAAAGAATTTCTACAAGTGTAAAGGAAATGGAAAACTTCAAGAACTTGTTGCAAACTATTCATTATAGACATGAGTAGACATGTGCCTGTCTCTGGACATTGGAGGCCAAAGAGTGGAATAGTAATGAGAGTTTGAAGTCAAACCTGTTATATAAAGCCACTTCTATTAAAGGAGAATTATATTGTTTAAGAAAATAGTTTGTGATTGCATTGAATTTAAATATCTAAAATGTTACCGTCAGTCAAGTAAAACCTTGATAATGTGACACAGATTTTCAAGTTTAATATTGAACCAAATCACACTTATCAAATGTAAAATTTTCTTAACTTGGGGGCACCTGGGTGGCTCAGTTGGTTAAGGGCCTGACTTCGGCTCAGGTCATGGTTTCACGGTTTGTGGATTTCAGCCCCGCATCAGGCTCTGTGCTGACAGCTCAGAGCCTGGAGTCTGCTTTGGATTCTGTCTCTCTCAATGTCTCTCTGCCCCTCCCCCACTCACACCCTGTCTCTATCTTGCTCTCTCTCAAAGATGTTGAGGTATGTTCCCTCTATCTTTACTTTGTTGAGGTTGTTTTTTTTTTTTAAATCAAGAATGGATGCTGTACTTTGTAAAATGCCTTTTCTGCTCTATTGAGAGGGTCGTATCATTCTTGTCCTTTATTTTATTAACGTGGTATATCGTGTTGATTGATTTGCAAATATTGAATCACCACTGCAGCCTAGGAACAAATCCCACTAGATCATGGTGAATAAAAGCCACATCTGAAAGACCCACAGCTAATATCATCCTCAATGGGGAAAAACTGAGAGCTTTTCCTGTATGGTTGGGAACAAGACAGGGGTGTCCACTCTCACCATTGTTCTTTAACATAGTGCCAGAAGTCCTAACCTCAAAAATCAGACAACAAAAAGAAATAAAAGACATCCAATGGGCAAGGAAGAAAGTCAAACTTTCAATATTTGCAGATGACACGATACTCTATACAGAAAACCTGAAAGACTCCACCAAAAAATTGTACATGATACATGAATTTAGTGAAGTGTCAGGATACAAAAATCAATGTACAGAAATCTGTTGCATTTCCATACATCAATAGTGAAAAAGCAGAAAGAGAAATCAAGGAATCAATCCCATTTATAATTGTGACAAAAAGTGTAAGATACCTAAGAATAATCCTAAGCAAAGAAATAAAAGATTTGTACTACGAAAACTATAGAACACTTGTGAAAGAAATTGAAGATGACACGAAGAAATGGAAAAACATTTCATGCTCTTGGATTGGAAGAACAAATATTGTTAAAATGTCTATACTATCAAAAAAGCTTCTTGAGAGTGATGGATATCTGAGATGAAGGAGTGTGAATCCCTCGGAGAACTTGAAAACTGGGAGGGTCTTACTTGTCTGAGTTTATCTTGGAAATAAATAGATTTATATATGCTCGAGTCTAGCTCTGTGATATTTTGGCACCTTACTGCCTGCATTTTAACCACAAGCCCAAAGTTGAAAAAGGCATGAAGTGATTGTGTGTTTTTCAAAATAGGAAGATTACTGGAATCTACACGTGTACTTCTCTAATCCATTTCCTCCTCCCCATTTCTATAAGCAACACCACCCTTCAGGCCCTTCCTATATGATGTCCAGAGGATTGTAATAGTTTCTCTCTCTCTCAGCCTTTCCTTTGCCACTTGCCTTCTCTCTCTTCCCCAGAGCAGTTAGAAGAATCTACCTAAAGTTCAGATTTGAGTCTTTTTACAGACCAGCTGAAATGTTCCAAAGGCTTCCTATAGTTTCCAACATCATTTTTTTCACCACTTTTTGCCCCATTGTTTACCTTCTAGATGCACAAATCTGCTTGTAGTTCCCAAATATCCAGCACACTTTCATGCTGCCATACCTTTATTCATACTGTCCTCTCTGCTTAATGCCCTCCTTGCCTTTTCCCCCTTTATTTTTGGACCTTTATCAGTTGTGAAATATAACACAGATATATACAAGTAAATAAACATATCTGTACAATTTAATTAACAAAGATAATAGATGTATAATCACCATCTAAGAAACAGATTTTGCAATCATCTTCCCTCCCCTCCCCAAAGTCCCCTACTGTCATGCTGGAGTTAAAACTCTCTCCCTCCTATGGGTGCCCACGATGATAATAATTTTTCACTTTTCTATATAGTTTATCACATATTTATACAACCCTAAAAAATAGTGTGATTTTGCCTGTTTTTGAACATTATAAGATGGAATCACAATGAATTTATTCTCTTGAACTTTATATGAATGGAATCACACAATTCATTGTTTTATGCACTGCTTCTTTTCTTCTTTTTCACAGTATTAAATCTATAAAAGTCATCAGTTTTGAGGGGTACCTGTGCTTCATTCATTTTCATTGTTTTACTGTATTCCATTATATGAACATACTGCAATGCATATATATCTGTATTCTACTGTTGTGTTTGACCATTGATGGACTGTTCAGTTATTTTCAAGTTTAAGGCCATTACTAACAATACTGCTATAAATATTCTAGTACATGTCTCATGGTACCTATAACAAGTTTTTCTAAAATTGAAGTTTTTCTAAAGTTATACATATGGATGGACTTGCTGATCATAGAGTATGCTTATCTTCAGCTCTACTGGAAAATATCAAATTGCTTTCGAACATGGTTATCATAATTTACACTCCACCAACACAGTAAGAGTCCTCATTACCCCATATTGTCTCCAATCCTTGGTGTGACAGAATTTTAATTATTACCTTCTCTCTGATATAATCAAGTGCCTAGAATAGTACCTGGCTCATAGTAAGCATGCATTACATATTTGTTGAATGAATTAATATTTCTTAATTTCTGAACATGAGAATTTTCTGATTGTCTTTTTGTTATTAATAGCTTAAATTCATTGTCGTTGAAGAATTCTTTCTGTACAATATCAACCTTCCAAACTTTGTTGAAATTTGCCTAAGAGAGAAGTTTTTATTTATAATCACTATGTATGTACATCATGAAAGAATGTGTTTTGCATTTATTGGATGCAAGTTTTAGATAGTACAAATTTTTAAACAGATTTATAAACTTTACAAAATTTTTCTCTATCCTAAGTTATTTTTCTACTTATATTAGAAATTACTAACAAGAGGTTATTATACTCTTTCACTATATTTCTGAATTTACCTTCTGATAACTGATAATTTTTTCTTTATATATTCTGATGCTATAAGTGTAATCTAAACGTTTTAATTGTCGTAATTTCCTAGTGAATTGAATAATCTTCATTATTAGTGGTTTTCTTGTTCACTCATAATGTATTTTGCCTTAAAGTCAGTTTGAATGACATTAATAGAGTTGTACCCGCTTTCTTTTGAATGGGGTGCATGATGTATCCTTTTCCATTCATCTACTTTCAATCTGCTTCCTTAAGTTTTTTTTTTTAATGTTTGTTTATTTATATTGAGAGAGGGAGCACAAGCAGAGGAGGGGCAGAGAGAGGGAGAAAGAGAATCCTAAGTAGGCTCAATACTATCAGCAGAGCCCCACAGGGGGCTTGATCTCACGAACCATGAGATCACGATCTGAGCCAAAATCGAGTCAGATGCTCAACTGAGGGGATGCTAAATGGGTGATGGGTACCAAGGAGGGCACTTGTTGTGATGAGCACTGTGTATTAAGTGTAAGTGGTGAATCACTAAATTCTACTCTTGAAACCTATATTACACTATATGTTAACTAACTAGAATTTAAATAAAAACTTGAAATGCAAAAAAAAGAAAGCAGCCCTTTAAAAACATCTGACTTAAAGGCATCATCCTGTGTCTCACCCTCACAGTGGATCAGGGAATGATGCTACTACCTATTCTCTGTGCTAGTTTGTTTCAGAGTTAAAAATTTACTGAGAAGTTCCTTCTAGCCTTTCCTTCTCTCTCATCTCTGTTGATTATTTCCTTTCCTCCATTAGACTTTAGATTCAAATTACACCCTGGCATCACCTCATGCTCCATCTTCAAAGAAACTTTCCCCATAAGCACTCTTTCCAATGAAGAGAATGTCCTCCTAAACACTAGTAATAAAGTCCACAAGTACGAAGCAGAGGAGACTTAGGGGTCCCACAGACCTCATTACAATTAAACATCAGCAATTTCAATGTTCTAATCATGTGAAATTGTGGGCAGTTTATTATTTATCACACCTGCAGGTTTTCTTGGATGGTACTCACTGTTTTGCAGAGCAGCAAAAGCCACTAGTGCCATGGGTAAGAGGAAACTGATTTTTAGTATTGTAAGAGGTAACGGGGAGCAGTTGTGTGATACAGTGATGGATGAACTGAGATGGACAGGAGAATGGATACGTGACTCAGGATCACACTTTGAGGGGAACTGAATCCCAGCTTAATGCATTCAATCTGGCAATCACCAGTGAACTCAAATAAAATTCCCCTCTGCTTCTTAGAGACCCAAACAGCATTGTTGAGAAAAGCAAGATCTTAATGAAATTGTTCTCCTTGGATTGTTTTAGAGACTAACCTCAATTTCTGGAATATTGTTTTTCTGATCCGTGTGTGATGTTTCATTTTAATTTGGTTTTGTTGTCCTAGAAAGACTGATCCTTAGATCCTTTGTTATGTATTTGATCAATGTGGAGAATTTTTGTGTTTGTTTGGTTTGGTTTTAGAACAGAAGTAGAGAAGGCACAAGCAAGGGATAAAAAGGCTTCAATTTTATTATAGTAAAAAGTACCCTGTGCTAACATTACCCTAAATTACTAGTCTACCAATTCAGGAACTCAAACAGAAGAGAAACACTAGTTTTTAAAGCACAGCAACCTTTCTGCTTATAATACCCTTCTCAGTTAGTTACCAATCTTATAACCAGTAGCACAGTACTTTTTTGGAGCCTGTCTCCAGTAGATTAAGAGTATAAATCAGGAGCTCTCGTTGACATGTAGGATGGGGATACACTGTTAGGCATCATCACATTCTCAAACAATATTGAGGGGAGGGGAGAGCATGCAGTCCTCTGACCTTGAGTTCTGACTAAAACTTGGCCTCACCATTTTTGAGGCTTTGATGGAGAGAGTGGTAAAATATACACTGGGGTTCGAGTGGGTGGACAGGTGATAATTCTTATTTCAAAGCCACAAACACTTGCTTGTTTTACAAGAAGTGGCTACTTCCATGTATCTAATAATAAGCATACCTTTGTTCAAATAAACAAACCACTAAAAGGGCCATTTAATTGTGTGAACACAAGCTATAAATCATTAAAGTAAATGGTTGACACAAACAAACAAACAAACAAACAAACAAAAACAAGCTACTCTCTAAGATAAGACAGCGTTGGAGCTCTGCGGGCTACATGTCCTTAAGGGAAATGTTTCTTTTCCTAGGTATGGATTCAGGCTTCATTCCTTCATTCATCTATTTAACAAGCATTTATTGAGCACCCAGCACAAGTGCCAGCCACTATCATAGGTGCTGGAGATATCACAGGGAACAAAGCCAAACCTCTGCCCTAATGGATCTTACACCCTCGTGGAAAGTGAAAGACAATAAACAAACAAACAAACGGGTAAAATATAGTGTAACAGATGTTAACTGCTGTGAAGAAAAGTAAAGCAATGTAAAGGAACTAGAGAGTTCTGGAGTAAAGGGGATCTTTGCACCTTTAAGAAAACAAAGCAGGCATTGGGCCTATAAACTGTGAACTCATGGTTGACCATAGAAGATGGAGCTGTTTTCATGTAAGACTTTTTAAAACAGTGGCTTCAGGGTCTGGGTGGAAAAGTTGGGGAGCATACTCTTGTCCTCACTCCTGTCTAAGATCCCACACCATTGCAGTACTTTGAAGATGTGAGTCACCTTTTGGGGACCCAGTGTGTGACACCATCACGAATACTAGTGTGGCCCCCATGTGTGTGTATGGAATGGAAGCATAGTGCTGCCTCACAGTCGCTGCTAAACTGCAGCCGGCAGTGCCTTGCTTATCCTTGGGATACTACCTCGTAGCAAAAAGGAAGTGGTAAGAGCTACCTCTGATACTATTTTAGGGTCTCTCAGAGGTACGGAGAGAGAGGATAACTAGATGTAATAGTAAGAGTGAAACCACAACATTTTGTATGAGTTGTCTACAATAGAATACTACAGACTTGCTCAGGAAATGACAGGCAAGAAGAGGCCTGGAAGTTTGCATATGTCAGTATAGAGGAACACGACATTTCTATAAATTCCTTTAAATGGAAGGGCAGACATATCAGAGTCCATACCCCGCCCAGATGCTTAGACATAATTTCTTCCAAAATGGACCGATACGCTGAGAGAGGTAATTTGTCAAGCTAAATTGTCCTATGGCACCAAAAATTATGAGTGTTCTCAGGTGGTAAAGCATCAGTGCCTGATGAGGATTCTGACTTGGGGCCAAACCAGTCCCTGAGCTGCTGGCAGCTTTCTGGGTGCAGAAAATATATGAAAATGATGGAGGGTGCATGAAGCCCTGTACCAGGTGTCATGGGTGGCTCCAGAGCTCCAAACGTTGGTCTGTGGCCAACTACCCAGCAACACTTGGACTGGAATTAGTCCTGCCAGAGTGGCACGTGATAAATGACTGGACATAATACACTGGGAGGGGGAAAAAAAGCCTCTGCAGGTGTTGACACAAAGAAGCCATTGCAGTACAGAAAGGCGAGATAGGGTGAATACCCCCACAACAGGTTTAATTGGAATGACAGGTTATTTTCAGTGGAAATTCAGACTGCATAAGAAGTTGGAAAGTCTCCTGGAATTCTTGCTTTGAGTAAAGTTAATGTGAAAGAGAAAGAAATGTAGGGAGAATGGTCTTTTTAAGACTCCTAAAAATAGTTCGAGGGCACAGAGCAAGCCACTGGAAGTTTTGCTCAGGCTCAAGTGAAGGTGTGGGTGCATGAGTGTATGTGTGTCTCACCCCATGGTCAAGTCTGCGACAATAGAGCTCTTGAGAGTGTGGATGGTTGGACACCCTCTCTAGCTGGAGGATCATACTAGTTCAGAGTCCTTGCAATCTACCATGCCCATTTCTCTGTACGAGAGTAAAGGAAATGAGCAAAACAGGCTGTCTGTAATACCAGGCAAACCACCACCTCATGCTGAGAATATTTAGTCTATGCGAGAGACCAAACTCACAACAATGGGGGTTCTCAGTCTTTCTTGCCCCCCAGGAAGGAGACCCCTGTCACTGAGAATGGTGCAGAATGGAGAACAAAATCAAAGGAGCTGAAACAAGGACTAGGAGTTCATTCCTGTAGAAGAGAAAAAGAATATACATCCAGAAAGTGAAGTAAGCAGGGAAGTGAGAAAGCAGAGGCCAGGCTTGAGAGGAAGTTTGGGGGTGTCTGCAGAGAAAGGAGAGGGGATGGCAGCTACAGCTACATCATGATGTACGAGATGAATAGAGAAGGAAGAAAAGTTGAAGATGTTTTGCTCTGTACTAAGAATGCAAGTTCCTTTAGAGTTTTCCCAGAGACTATACTAAACTATAATAAATAATAAATAAAGAATAAAGAACTATAATAAAGTCCTAGAAACTAAAATAAATAGCTTTTTAAATTCTTTTTGGGTATTGGATGTGTTTCTTTGGAATGTTACACCATGCTGAGATGCCATAAGGCAACTCAGTGCCATAAGACTTACATCTGGGGTGTACTGTCTGGGATCGTGGACCTAAGGCATAGCAGTCAGCTCTCCTTGATTTTGATCATCACTCTAGATCTGGGTCAAGTGAGCATTTTCATCACGGCTGTTGGAGTTAAAGTGAAAAAAGTATACCAATATATAAAAGAGAGACTGGAGATAAACTGGATGCCAGTTAGAGGAAAATGGCAGAGACTACTGAGAATCACCATTCTAGTGAGACTGTGATGTTTGGAACTAGGTGTACCTGATGGAGACATGTATCTATGTCCCATGGAATCCCTTCACCCAACTGGCTCATGAGACTGGGATGAAGGAATAAAACAATTAAGGTGGTTCCCAGAAGATAAGAGAAAGACAGAAGCATAAGGGGTTATTTTTTCTTGCTATATGGCATACATAATATGTGTGAATACTCTAATGACATGGCCAGAGTACCCATTCAGCCCCCCTTTGCTTGGGAATGGACCAACTCAACAAACCCTAGGGCACTAGTGTCGAGGGGCCCCAGTCCTGAAACCCAGCCACGTTGACTGAGGTTCCTTCACTCTCTGCATCCGTCCCCCTTATTTTTCAGAGGCTAGACCCTTCTCCTATTCTCCCTAGTCCCATTTTTACACAGAATTCCTAAAATGATCTCTTTCCGAATCTGATGCACCAATTGTCTCTTCCTTACATTTTCAAGTCCTGCTATTTGTCCACTCCCCAAGTTCCCACCTACCCTTGGCTCTCAAATGTCTGACCTGGAACTTGACTGGATCAGCCACATCCCTTGATCTCTGCTGCGCCTGTCTCCCATGTTCTTTCGTGCTTCTCCAATAATCTCTCCTTCCTCTAGGCTCAGGCCCCCTGTACTCTCAGCAGACTTCATGCTACCATTTCTGGGACAGCATGATGTAATCTTATGCTGAAAGCCTTGACATACATGGTATCCTCAACAATAGCGGCAAAAAGCCCTGTATGATGACATAACCCAGCTTTCACTATATGGGGACTATGTTTAATGTAAGATTAAAGCTAATCTTATGGGAGGCCCTATACTAGGGACAGGGTCTCTCTTTACAGGTAGAAGGCGGGGACCCACCTGAAGGGTAAGAAAGCAGGGCAAGATGGAATCGTCCATGTGAAGTGCTGGCCAAGCCACGGGCCCAGGCAAAACCCCTGAAATTCATCATGTCTTTTCTGGCTATCGCAGAACTCTCCAGGAAAGAATGAATAGTGGGGTTGAACCCGTATGCCCTGAGAATGTGCTTGCTATCTTATGATCAGAAACATGCTATATAAGCTCAGCTCTGTGTGTGTGTGTGTGTGTGTGTGTGTGTGTGTGTGTGTCTTGTCTCTGCTTCTAGTTTTCCTATAGTTTTTCTGGCAAAGTCTTTTTGTAAATACCAGTCCACTGTGGCTGTGCTTAGGAAAGCCAAGTATTTCTGTCTTCTCCTAAACTTTAGGGGAACAGGATAGAGGTAGGAGTGATAACCAAGGTGAGAGCGCTGCAAATTTGGGGAAAGAAGAAAGGAATGGGCAAGCAAATAGGATTGCATCATTTATTTTAGAAAATATCACACTTTCGGGTTTTGATTTGTTCATATGGTTGTTTTGGGAAATCAAATTTCTAAAGGCTGCATTAGTACTTTGTTATGTCAGCGATGCCTTAGGTTAAATATCCTGTTGTTTAGGTGATTTCCCCACTTATTTCTATTTTTAATAATAGTGAAATCGGCATAAGCCAGACAGTTCTTTAGTGCTACAAAAGTTTCTCTGGGCCAGCCCCACCTTTCCTTACTAGAGTACACAATTAGGGAAACTCGAAGGTATACTAACTTTGAACCACTAGCATATAGAACACTCACCCCTACCTAGCTCTTCCACGTCTTGAAGTGATAAGTTTGTTTCTCCTCCCTAGATTTACTTCTTCTTATGAAATTCATTTTTAGTTTCTGGCCACTTGGTCTCTCCAGTTTCCTAGGGTCATTACTAGTTAGTACACTGCTGACCAGGTGCTTCTGCTTCTCAATCTCAAGTCATCTGTAAATATATTAAATTCATATTTTCTTTCTCCCTGCCCCCCTTTTCCACTCCACCTCTCTAATAGGGGAAGGAGTTGTCACAAAGGTTGAGACACTCGGTATCTGTACGTGGCCACTGGGCCTGCGGAGGGGAAGCTGCCTTTACACATACTGTCCTCACCCATCCCTTCCACACATGGCCAACAGTTTACCCTTTTACCTGTGAGCTGATGCAGA
This sequence comes from Paguma larvata, assembly GCA_030068075.1. Taxonomy (NCBI): domain Eukaryota; kingdom Metazoa; phylum Chordata; class Mammalia; order Carnivora; family Viverridae; genus Paguma; species Paguma larvata. Next base: position 65,410,346 of record CM057828.1, on the reverse strand, counting down.
GTGTTATTCGGAGGTTGAAATAATATTATAGATTACCCAGTCCAATCCTCTAACGGATCAGGAAAATTATTTATCCATGGCCTCTGAATTAAATGGCAGAAACAAAATCGAATTCGGGTCTCCCAAACTCAACTAAGGTGTGAGTTGCTGAGTTCTGGATGAGGGAACGGCGGCATTGTGGTTCTAGTTAAAGTATTCATTCGACATACATAGAGAGCATTTACTTACTACGTGCCAGGCACTATTTTAGGTGCTGGGGATTCCGCGGTTGAGGGCTCGGAGACAAAAATCTCTGTTTATGGAGCTTTCGTTCTCAAAACTTAAGCACTTCGTTTGCCTCACCAACCTGCATAAACTCCCAGTGCCCTGGGTAGGAGCGGTTGGGGCTCATCTCCTACGGAAGGGAATCCCACCCTTTCTTAGCTTCTGCGCTAGGCGCACTGAGAGGGCTGATTTACTGCAGAAGCCGGAGGGAAAGGCGGCACACTGCCCTCCCCAGCCTCTGCACCGCCGAGCGCCGCCGCGCCCCAGCTCCAGTCGGGGATCGGCGTCGGCCTCTACCCTCTCTGCTCTCCTGCGGACGGCTGGAGGACAGAGAGGCAAGACCCGGCTCCGGCGCCGTCCTCTGAGAAAGGATTGCGGGTGGGTGAAAACCCTTTCAAGGAGGTCGCGCTCAGGGTCTAGTGCCCAGACTGGGGGAGGGACGAAGACTCCCCGACCTGGGGGTTCATGCAGCAAACTGCTCTCTCATGCTTCCCTAATAAACATCGCAGCCACACGCTCTCTCCACTCAGCGGAGGCCACTGCGGCGTCCTCTCCCCTCCTGCCCCACCCGCGCGCTCAGACTCCAGAGCCCCACTGCAGCTTCGCAACCATCCTTCCTTTTCTTCCCTACTTCCTGGTTGCCATGGAGATACACGTCATTTACGTGCCGTGCGTCGCCTTGGAAACAGAGGAGCATCCGCGGCCGGGCTGGGAGACCCGCCCCTGCCACTCCAAGCACACTCGCGGGCGCTGCCCGTTAATGGCCGGGGGTAGTCCCGAGCGGTACCCGCTGCTGGCCTCCGCCCGGGCCCCTCCGCGAGCGCTTCCGTGACACGGAGAACCCGCGGGTCCTTGCAGCTAGTGGCGGCCGGAGAGCGGCGCTGACACGAGCGCAGTTCGGGAGGCGAGGCAGATCTGGGCGCTTTCGCCCCGGGGCAAGCCGGAGAGTCGCGGGCCCGGGACGCTCGCCCGGTCCTCGTCCCGCCGGCTCTTCCCGACCTCCCCCGATCCTGCCCGCGCCCTCCGCCCCGGACTCATCTCCCCACGTCGGCTCCCCGCCCCTCTCGGGAGCCTCCTCTGCCCTCGGCTCCTCCCCGCCCCTCCGGAGACCTCTTCCCCTTCCCGGGCCCTCCCTCCCCCCCCCACCCCGGAGGCCGGGCTGGACCGGACCCAGAGCCGCCACCGCCCGCTTCTGCCATTCAATGGAGGACGGTCTGCTGGAGATCATGACCAAGGACGGCGGCGACATGCCGGCACCTCTGGAGGTGTCCACCGTGCCGGCCGTGGGGGACGTGATCTCCGGGGAGTACAACGGCGGCATGAAGGAACTGATGGAGCACCTGAAGGCCCAGCTGCAGGCCCTGTTTGAGGACGTGAGGGCCATGCGGGGGGCCCTGGACGAGCAGGCCTCGCACATCCAGGTGCTCTCGGACGACGTGTGCGCCAACCAGCGGGCCATCGTCTCCATGTGCCAGATTATGACCACGGCGCCCCGCCAGGGCGGTCTGGGCGTGGTCGGCGGCAAGGGGAGCTTCCCGGGTGCCCCCCAAGAGCCGGAGACCCCTTCGCCTGGGATCGGGGACAGCGGTTTGCTGGGTCGCGATCCTGAGGACGAGGACGACGATGAAGAGGGGAAGGAGATGCCCAGCTCCGCCACACCCACTAGTCACTGTGAGCGCCCCGAGAGCCCCTGTGCCGGTCTCCTTGGGGGGGACGGGCCACTTGTGGAGCCCCTCGATCTACCCGACATTACCCTGCTGCAGCTGGAGGGCGAGGCCTCTCTGTGAGGGGACTCCGAGGGGGCACTACTTTCCCGGGCTGGCTTTGGGTTTCCGAGTGCATGACGCGAGGGGACTGAACGGTGCGGTGCCGCATGCTCCACTCCGACCGCTGCTCGTGTGGGTCAGGCAGAGAGACTCCCTCGAGGAAGGATTTATAGGGCGAAGGACTTTGGGAGCATCAAGAATTCTTTCTGCCTAACCAAGGGAGACGTAGCAAACTGCGGAAAGGTGAGGTTCCGGGAGAGGAAGCGCCCATCTCTGGACTCCCATCCATCCCCTACCCTGCCCATTCCCCCTCCCCGGCCAACAGGAGAACCCCTGAATTGTGTAAATAAAATTCTGCTTTTTCTATTCTGAAAAAGGACTTATCTAGGACTATGGCAAATAATCTCTAACGATTTACCTAGAAATTAAGGAATTGGGGGTATTCTGTTCTGGCAACAGAAAATTTACCCTTCAGCTGAAATCCAAGATATTCAGCGCTCTGCAGAAGCCTCTCCCCCTCACAGATCTCTGCGGCTGCTGATTGGTAAAGGAAGCTTGAGGAGGGAACTGCAGCCCTAGGAATCTGGGTGAATGGGGTTCCAAGGGCCCCTGGGCTGGGAGGAGCTGGCTATGAATGTGCATGAAGACATAATAGCTCAACCGCTAGGATTTTTGCATGCAGAGCGGATCCTGCCTTGTCACTGACTTCATCTGGGATTGCTTTATCCACTCACTGGGGCTTAGAGAACAAAGAGCCCGGTACACAGGCAGAGACTTGGGGATGCTCAGCAGCAGCCCAGATTTAGGGGACGTTTGAGGGACTCTTGGGGCGCTGCAGCCAAAAACTGTCTCTCTCCTGGCTACACCTGCTTAACTTCAGTTCCTTTTCCTGTCAATTTGTCCCTGCCCGCTGCCTCTCGGTGTTGCCTCCATAATGTTTTGTGTGTGTTACGTGTGTCAACTTGTGCAGTAGTGTGTGAGCCCTGAGGGGCAGGGCTTGTGGCTCTGGTGTTAGGTTCAGGGGGCTTCAGACCCTTCTGTGAGCCCCAGGCTATCATGGCGCTTTCTCCTCCCCTTTCCTCTTTTCCCTCACAACCAGGGCATGGAGCATGTGGCTGTCCTGAGGTTCTTAACTGATGTGCCTCCCTTCCACCTCCTCAAATAGTGACTTTGTGTGCCCTTTCTCCTCCACCATGTATTCCTTCTCAATGCTTTCCTTGGTGTTAACCTTAATAAAGAGGTCATCTCCCCTCCTTGCTGACTGGTACTAGGGGGATGTCAGGGTGGGGCTTCTGGGCCCGCTACATGGACCAGGGCTTAGTTGGGACTGCAGAGGCCATGCCTTCCCTCCTCTCTCCTTGCCTCCAGTTCCAAGAAGTTGACTGACCCTGTGCTGGGCAGGACACGCACTGCCAACTCAACCTACTTTCCCTTCCGTCCTGGACCTTGAACTCAAGCTGGACAGGGGAGAAGGAGAGGGTATGTGCTGAGACTCCCAAACTAACAACGGTTTTTAGAACTCCAGCGACTTCTTTTCAGTGAAGCACCTGGTCCCTGGGAGATGACTTCCAAATCTGAGTCCTGGAATGGCAGGCATGACACCTGTTCCATGGGAGGGTTAGGGATGGGGTATTGTGGGTATTGTTTGGGAGGGATTGCCTGGGATCTCTGGGAGTAGAGTGACATATCACAAAAGAAACCACAAATAACTGCCTCAGGCCTCTAGTGGAGAACGCTGGTAAGGTATTCCCCAAGGAGCTTAGACTGACATCAGCTCTAGTCTGCTCCCTTGGGCAATGGAATTTCCCAAGGCTGCCACAAACAAATTTGGGAGAAGAATGAGTTGGAGTGCTGTGTGTGTGTGTGTGTGTGTGTGTGTGTGTGTGTGTAGTATTGCTACTGGTTGCTGCAGAGAGGTTGAAAGAGCACTGGAATCACAGATCGGGCTTGAATCTCAGTTCCAACACTGAATGACTGTTTGAGACTTGGTTTGCTGCTTAAGACTTAATTTCTGCATGTGTAAAATGTGTAAAGAAGTTGTTAGGGAGAAAAATATCTAAGGCCTGTAGAAATTTGTGTGCAAATGTTAGTTTTTTTATAGTTCTCTTGGAATGGGAATGGGGATGGTAGTGACTGGTTCCTCTGGGAAAACAAAACTACCTTGAGAAGGTTCTAGAAGCTCTCTTTTTATATAATCCTTCCCGGTCTAATGAACTCTTAACTTTCAGGGGAGTCAAGTAAAGGGGGATGATCAAATTCCCAAGGTGACATGGGGTTTTTCATCATAAATGGCATGCAGTTAATGGGCCAAAAAGATCTTGGGGGCCAGCCCTGTATACATAGGATAACCAGAGGAAGCTTTGGGTTGTGCAGTGATTGGGGAATGTGTTCTGAGGCCCTAGAGAGGGTAGCTGAAGTATATTTGTGGGGAACTATCCCCAAAGACTGGGAGATAGTTTCCTGTTATAGTTCCAGCATTTGACACCAATAACAATAATGTCTATCATTTATTGAGCATGTACCATGTGCCAGACACTGTCCAATTTTATCTCCAACAAGAAGTAAGCACTATTTTTATGTTCACTTAATAGTTCCAGAAACAGATGCCAAGACTTTCTCAAGGTCACACAGCTAGTACTTGGCTTAGCTCAGCTGGGCTTAAGAACGAGGACTTAAACCCAGGTCTTCTGACTTAAAGAACCCTAACTTGGAACTGCTGTGTTAATTGGTCTGTTATTTAGATATTCAGTCCCCTTATTTCCCCAGTCAAGGGTCTCGCAGTCCTGAAAAAGGGAACTGCATTAGTTTTGGTCTCTTTTCATCTTCTCAGTCAGAATAAGAAATTGAAGTTCAAGTTTTGGTTAGTGGCTCTCATCAGAGTCTAGTGGATGATAATATACTGATGGCACTGAGAAGATGGCCTTCTGGACCTGCTTCTTGAGAGGAAGAAGCCAATGCTCCTGTATATTCCCTGACGCAAGTCCATTCTTGTGCCTCTTTCCTGTTCCCTATGGCTCAGATTCTGCAGAGTCTGACAGGAATCGCCAGTGGTTTAGCTCATTAGGCTCTATAGGTCTGATTGAGCTCTTTACTGTTTGGCTCCATTTCAGTTCCCCTTCCTATGCCCACTGCCCTAAATGTATCATAAGTCCCTTAGCCCTGGGACTCCTAGAAGTTCTCTAGCTATTCCTCTCAAGTCCAGATTAAAATCCTCCCCCCCCCAAAAAAAAACAGTCCTTCAGCTTTTTAAGGTCACCTGCACCAGCATCTCCTAGGGGGACCAGTAGAGGTTGTTCTCCTGTCATCGTATTTCTCCCTATTCCCTATCCTCCTCTTGCATTTCTCCTGTGGGATGCTCATGATGAGTGAGTTTCGGGTGAGATTCCTAACCTGGGACTCATGGACAGGGTTCTTATTGAACTTCATGGGGACACAGCTTCTTGAAATCGAATGCCAAATTCTGTAAGTATGAATATTCTCTAGAGAGATCTGTTGTTTCAAATGAATTATTAAAGGTAAGAATTAAGTAAAAAAGAATCACCGAACTAAAGAGTAATGAGACTTCTTAACTTGAAAAATACCAAAGAAGAAATTACCCTGCCAAATTGGTACTGTATTGCACCTTTGCCTCCTGGGACCTCCAGAGTATTTCCTACTTTGAATTGAAATCTTCACATAAATCTGATTATTCACCACCTATTCAACAAATTCAAATTATATCGACACAAATTAAAATGTGCTAAGAATCCTGTCTCTTGTTATTTCCAAGTCTTCTCACATTCGGGAGTTTGCCAGAGCACTGCTGATGTGTAAAGGTGAGGAGATGCGCCCCGCCCCCCAGAAGCTTGATGTTGCACTTTATGTCAGGGCCTAACCCAACACTGCATGTAACTCATCATAACTCTATTTCTGGCACTTCTATCTCTCATAAATCTGACGGAAATCTCTCAGGGTTAGTTCTAAATCTCAAAATGAAAAGACATACAACTTCATAGAAATAAGGAACACTTGAGTCTGGTACAACTAAAATCTTTTCTAGAGAAATAATAATAATTATTGTTATTTTTAAGTGTTTGTTTTGAGAGAGAGAGAGAGAGCATGGGCATGTGAGCAGGGGAGAGGGAAAGAGAATCCTAAGCAGGCTCTCCACTGTCCATGCAGAGCCTGATGCAGGGTTTGATCCCATGAACTGGGAGATCATGACCTGAGCTGAAATCGAGTTGGACACTTAAATTGACTGAGCAACCAAGGCACCCCAATACTTATTTTTATATGAGATGCAAAATGGCCTCCAACATAAATATGCATTTTTATGTGTCACCACAGACTATGGTCTCTGCTTCACATGTATAATGAAATGGTTCACTTAGAAGTTTTCCCAGAACTAAGAAAAAGTTCTTTCCCCAATAGACTTAATTTTATACTTTTCACAAGACAGAAAACTGCATCTTTGAAAAGGCAAGTTTTCCTAGGCATCTTTCCACAGGTACATGCCTAAGGATAGAAATTCAGCCAAGATACTCTGTGACAGTCAGAAAGATGTAGAGGTACAAGAGGAGTATTCTTGAGTCTCTTATCCCAATTACCACTTCCCCTCAACTTCTAGATTGTCCCCAGAAGGTAAATTGCCTCACAGAAGCACAGCCTTTCTGCTTGCAAGCACTGTGCTTAAGGAAGGAAGTCTGCTCTGTAAATAATGCTGTCATGGTGCCACCTGGCGAGGAATAGGGACATTACAAGGAGACCCTCAGAATGAATTTATGGCTTTCAACTCAGCAATCTCTACCAAATGCTTACTGAAGGCCTGGCTCTTTGCCAAATAGTAGGTGGCAGGGGAAGCTGAATAAACAGAATGTATTTGGACAATATAAAAACCAACTGCAATAAATTCCTAACTGGTCTCCCCTGGCCTCTCACATACCTATAATCCTGAAGATTAGTCTTCCTAAACCACAGCTCTGAACATTCATTCTCCTCGGAAATCTACATATGTCCCTGTTACTTCCTGAATTAAGTATAAAATCCAGTGGTTGTAGGGAGTCAAGGTCCCCTTGGATAAGGCCCTGGCATACTTTTTTTTTTTTTTGACCCATGCATTTATTTCTCAGGTACGCTTTCTAGCCATCATTCCATATTTGGAAGTCTATATCATCCAGTCAGCTAGAAATGATTCCCAAGGGTATCCCAGTTCTTTTAATCTTTGGATGAATAGACTGGATGAGTCCCTCCTGGCCCTTGATTCTATTTCTCTTAGTCATTCTTCCCAAGTGCAGTCAGATGCAAATCTCTCATCTAGAAAACGGATTTCTGCAGCCTTGGTCACCTGCACCAGCTTCTCATGGGGTATCTGGGAAGGCTGCTTTTCCCTCTTCTCTTTCTTCTGCTACCTACAAATGATAAGTCCCCAGAAAGGGTATGCAAAGCTTTTTGATTATGAATTTGTGCTTTTATTTCTAGGAGTGCAATTCATTGCTTTCATCCAATTCTTAAAGGGACCTATAAAATGAAAAGGTTAAACAAACCCTGTAGTCAAAATAAGCTATTTACCATTCCCCAGAAATTCCCACTTTCCCACATCTGATTCTTTGCTATTCTCTTTACTCTTCCTGCTCCATTCCGTCTCTGCCAGTTGGAATCCTACCAGTTCTTTGAGGCCCTTCTCAAATGCTACTTCCTTCATGGAGCTTTTCCTAATATGATCTCTTCCTCCTTTAAATATCCAAAAAAAATTTTTAACTTTTTAAAATGTTTATTATTTATTTTTTTTTGAGATAGAGACAGATAGAGCATGAGTGGGAAGGACAGACAGAGAGGGAGACATAGAATCCAAAACAGGCTCCAGGCTCTGAGCAGTCAGCATAGAGGCCGACGCAGGGCTTAAATTCAACTGTGAGATCATGACCTGCGCCAAAGTCGGATGCTTAACCAGCTGAGCCAACCAGGCACTCCATAAATATCCAAATCTTTTTGTTGGTACTTCTTTTGGGGATAATTATTATATTTTTCCTTACTTCTAGTATTTATTTACATGCTTGTTATTCCCCCTTCCAGATTATGAATATCTTGAGGGCTGGAACTTCTTTCTAATTTTTATATTCTCTTAACTGTTTACCTTATTTTATTGACTTTAAGGCACCATCAATTGGGACACATCATTATTTTAGGTGCCATTAAGTAAGAAAAAAATATTGCCAATTAAACTATCACTATGCTTTATCACTTTTATTTTTATTCTGTTTAAAGAGCTTATTTAGATTTCTTTAGAAAGAGAAGGTTTTTTTTTGTATCACTATAAAGCATACAGATATAATTGAAAGTCATTATGGTATTCTTATAATTTCTTCATATTGAGTCTGACACTTCTGAATCACTTTGGACTCAGGGTTGTTGAGGTCTGTATTTTTCCAAATATTTATATTCTCTGGGTCATTTTGAGTTTTAGTGAAGCAGCATTTCTTAAAAATAGATCAACTTTTTTGATCTTGCCAGAAAATGTTCAAGAAATATTTGCAAACAACAACCAGGACTAATATTCCTTCAAATGGTCCTTGAATGGTTAAATTAACTGAAACTTTAAGGGGCTGTAGATTTCCAGTCATACTACCTAGAATAACAAGTAGGCCTGGGCATGGGTAGGCAATGGCAAAAATGTCATGACTACTGTTTGGCCAACAGTAATTGTAAGCTGACATTGATTACTGATAATGAGACAAATCCCATTTCAGAAATGTTAAAATGGGGGCACCTGGGTGGCTCAGTTGGTTAGGCATCCGACTTTGGCTCAGGTCATGATCTCATGGTTCATGAGTTCGAGCCCCACGATGGGCTCTCTGCTGACAGGTCGGAGCCTGGAGCCTGCGTCAGATTCTGTGTCTCCTCTCTCTGCCCCTCCCTCAATCACACTCTGTCTGTCTGTCTGTCTTTCTCTCTCTCTCTCTCTCAAAAGTAAATAAACAAACAAACAAACAAAAAAAGAAATGTTAAAATGGGACAGTGGTGGGGGAGTGGGAAGTATGTTTGGAATTGATGAAATCAGTAGCATGGGAACTCCCTCATAGTATGAAGTAAATGTTTGAACCTTAAATATAGAAATGAAAAATTGCATGATTTTAGAACTGGGAATAAAAAAATATGTTCCTATCTCTTAGAATCTTCAAAAATGTTATTGCTAAAAGAAATCTTAGTGATGATCATATAGCCATTTTATTAATTTATTTGTTATTTTTATAACAAATAAAAGGGGAGAGAGAGAGTCTTAAGTAGGCCCCACGCTCAGCATGGAGCCCAACGTGGGTCTCATTCCCATGACCCTGGGATCATGGCCTAAGCCAAAATCAAGAGTTGGATGATCAACTGACTGAGCCACCCAGGCACCCCAATATAGCCATTTTCCGTATAACTCAAATGTCTGAAGAGATTGCTATGTCTCTTAGAGATCTGATTAAATTTGGCCCAAATTCAAATGCCAAAATCTGGGAATTCCACAGGATTCCATACAATGTCTGTAGTGTCTTATGGTTTATTTTGCTTTTGCTTCTTTCTGTATCCACAATCCTGAGTCCATGCAAGTTGCTTCAGTTTGACTTTTTTATCAGCTCTGGGACACATAAAACAGCCCTTTCACTGGTTTCAATAACAAATATAACCTTACTAGGCACTGAAAATTTTTTACTGTAGACTTGAATTTTTAAAAATGATAGAGAAATGATCACAAGGAGAGTTGCCATTGAGGAGTTTATGCCTTTCACAGGCTCCTCTACTCTATCCTTCCTTTACTCTCTTCTTGCACATAACTAAAGAAATAGATGAGATGACATGCCCAACGTTATGTAGTTAATGACAATATCAGGACCAGAACTCTGTCTAAATTATATAGGTCAGTGTTTTTTTTTAACCCATTAAATGGTACTGCACCTTTCTCTGCTGCAAGTAGTTATTTTTTTAATATTTATTTATTTACTTTTGAGAGAGAGAAAGAGAGAGAGACACACACACAGACAGAGTGTGATTGGGGGAGGGACAGAGAGAGATGGAGACACAGAACCTGAAGCAGGCTCCAGGCTCTGAGCTATCAGCACAGAGCCCGACATGAAGCTCAAACCCACGAACCACAAGATCATGACCTGACCTGAAGTAGAATGCTCAACTGACTGAGTCACCCAGGCGCCCCATCTCTGCTATAAGTAGTTATAATACACTAAGGGAAGCTCGTGGTGGGTCAGCTTCAATAATAAAAAGGGCAAGTCAACATTCCTTTAAAGCAGGTGAATAATTCTTATAAGATGATGGAAAAAGACACCCAAGAAGGAAACCATGACTGGGTCAATCTGCCAGCAAGTATTTACCAACTGCTTACTATGTATCATGGAAGGTGGTAGGCACTGGGGAAGACTCTAAGAAGTCATGGTCTCTGCCCTTAAGTTTCTCATAGTCTAATGATAAGGAAATGGTGTGCTCTTGAATTGGGAGAAACTACTTCTCAGAAGATTGAAGGGAAAATCTGTTTTCTTTGAGCACTGTCAACTGAATTAAGGGTACTTCCATTTTAAAATGGAAATGGTGTGTATGTGTGTGATGGGGGGCAACGGGTGGGGAAAACAAGGTAAAATGGAGAGGAAAAAAGTAAAGAAATGCTGAAAAAACCCACAAAAATTTATACTACAGAGGACATCAAGTACAACATTGGAAGAAAAGCAGTATCTGAGCTGGCATCTCGTAAGTCTCTGGAAAAAGTAAGTAGAAAGGGGTTGGGGAAAAAATACTTATAGCCTCTACACCAGTGCACAAAGTACAGGTAATATATAAATATAACTTGAGATTTCATACAATGAGAAAAAATAAACTCTCACAGATATAAAGAAACTTGGTAGGATGGGACTCATGCCTGGAACAGGGCAGTGAGAAAAGGTACGGTACACTGTTCCAAATAAACAATTGGGATCTGATGTGCGGCTGGAAAGGAATTGGCAGTCATGTGATACACACCACATACCTATGAGAACAGAAGCAGCTTCTTTGCTGTGATCTACAGAAAGCCAGCCCCTGCTCTCAGCATTTATAAAATTCAGAAAGGAAAGGAGGAAGAAAAAGTGTAGGGATGGAAGAAAGAAAGAGACATAAGAAAGCAAGCAGGGGGAATATAATAAAAAAAGAAAATGATAAAAGAAAAGAGTAGCACTTTACATCATGAAGATAGTCTTACATGGGATTTTATATCCTTGAGAGTGGAAACATGAAAGGAATTATTTAGGTCAAGATAAAGGAGAGGAAAACAAGCAATATTATTGTAAACATGTGCTGGATTCCACCAAAATGGATAAACTGGACTATAGATCCCAGGAAAAAATTATGAAACTGGCACAGAATAGTTCCAGAAGTGAGGGGAAGTTGATTTAATGTAATATAATCCTTTAGAAGGAAGAAAATGGCAGAGGAAAGATGATTCTAGGTCTGATTCTGACCCACAAAGATAGAATTAATTGGTGAAATGAGGGTGAGGAAAATCTTGAAAGTAACTATTGCATTTTGGTTCTTCCTGATAGCCAAGGAAGTAAGGTAAGATGTAGTCCAGGGCTACAGGAAGCCTGACTTCAAATAACTGGAAGGTATGATTTTTATAGCCTGCACCTATATAGGGGGAAAAGGCTCAAAAGAAGATGGGGTTCTCTTAAGAATGAAATTTAGTCAGTGCAATTGCTTTGGAGTCCAATAAAGAGGACTGGAATGAATGACCACAGGGACCCTGCCAACGAACTCAGATTTAGAGATGCAGGCAGAGAGTAGGCACAACTAAGAGAGTAGTCCATACATTTCAATACTTTCAAAAGCACAAACTATAAGGCAAAAACTGGGAGATTTGATTACAAGACAAAGATTTATGTTCTACAAAGGACAACATGGACAAAGCTATGGCAGGATAAGAAAGTATTTCCTTTGTCTAAAGTTGACAAGGATGTAATATCCTAGAATAGACATGGAACTCCCGCAAATAAGCAGGAAAAAGACAGCAACCCAGTAGGAAAAAAAAAGGCGCAAAAGATATCGACAGGCAATTTAAATAGGAAAAAGCTAATATCCATATAGAAATTTGATTAAAACCATCAGTAATCAAATGCACATTGAACCAACAATAATATATTAGTTTACACCTCTCACATCAGCAAAAATTAGAAATCTAGATAATTAGAGATGTCAGGGATGTGGAAATCTGCTGCAACACTGGTTTCACGACTTCTGGAAAGCAAGCTGGCATTACCTGGACACATTAAATAGATTTATACCCTATAGTCCAGAAATCCCTCTCTTAAGTAGTATAAAACGAACTCTTTACAAGTTCAGAAGGGGACTAATAAGAGGATGTTCATTGCAGAGTTATTTGTAGTGACATGGAGTTGGGAGCATCGTGGTTGTTCATCACAGGAGTAGTGGAGAAATACAACATGGTGAATGCACACCATGGAATACTAGGCATCAGTGTAAAAGAACAGATTAAATGTTAGCATCTGGCAAGATGGACAGAGATGAAAAACAGTGCTTACTGAGAAACATAAGACACGGAATGAGACCTATAACTCAGTAGCCTTGGAATACATTTAAAAATACATGCCTACCAAATAACTATTTTCTAAGAACACATTTAAATAGAAATATACACATTAAGCACATCAGAAAATTGCCTATTGTTGGGGAAGAATGGGAACGGAGATAGAGTGTAAACATGAAATAAAGAAATAAAGACATAAAACAAGAGGGTTTTTCCTTGCAGGGACAATGATGATGTATCATGAACTGAAGAGTATGATGAATTCAATCCTTCAAGGAACAAAAACTTCAAAAGCAAAACACAGCAAAACACAAACACAAATTTATCAGCACCTAAACCATAAACAGAACAGCACTTAGAAAAGAAAAAGCTGAAATGAGGAAAAACTTGTAAAAATACTGACAGCAAAACGGGCTTGTTATTCCAAAAAAAAAAAAAGAAATCAAAGAATGGATACCTTTGAGGCTCAGAACACATGGGGTGCTATTTACATTTAGATAAAATAACATTTTTGGAGGCACTGATTTTAGATGTTTGAAATACTTCATCTCATTTAATAACCATAATTACATGAGATAGATATTATCTTAGTTAGGACTTTTTTGGTTGCAAGAAATGTGAACCCATCTGTAGTAATTTTGAGAAAAAAAAAGTTTATTATAAGGATGCAAGGTTATCTCTAAAACCCAAGAGCAAAAATGCAACTGGCCCACGAAAGTTGATCAAAACCACGGCAACCATTATCTCAGACTCTTTCTCTGAAGATATGGTTTTCTATCTTTGCTTCTCTCTGTCCTCTAACTTCAATCTATTCTCCCTGCCTGCCAACTTTCTTTGCTTCTTCACATACATGCAAGAAGACCATGGCTCCATAGCTGTTCCAGCTCAAAAATGGATATACCTGCTCCGTACCAATTCCAAATTCTCAGGAAAGATGACTTAATCAATCCAGCTTGGCTGCAATGATTGTGGTGATAATGGGGGGTGGTGTTCCATAGTACTAATTTGACTGCCAGAGCTCACCCCTGTGGGAGAAGAAGAGGGTTCTGGAGAATGGGCTGAGTGCCATAGCACCCTCTAAAATATCTCCCATAGCTAATAGGACTGTGGAACATTTGCCAAATGAATGAATAATTGAATGACATGAAACTCAGCTTTCTCTAACTTCAAAGCCCATGCTCTTTCTACTACATCATATAGCCTTCCAAATGTTTCCATTTGAAAAAAAAAAAAAAACTGATTTCATCACCTCAGTAAAAGAGAATGGTCTTGTATTAGGTATCTCCAGAGAACAGATGGCATATTCAAATTAGGATAGTTTGGGGAATTTCATAAAGGATTATTTACTACAGTGTGGGTAGAGTGTAGGGAAATTGCAAAGGAGCTATAGTTCCCCAAATCTGGTATTAGAGGGGCTAAGCCTGAAGAGGTAATGGGAGATACAGTTCCACAACACAGAAATAGATAACTAGGTAGAGAAGGCTACAATGACAAAAGTTGAGATCTTAGCTAAAGGGACTCAAAGGAGATTGCCACAACCCCATAGGGAAAGAGCCAGAGGATTAAATAGCCTAATCTCACATTCCTACTTCTCTTTAATCTTCTGCCTATACTACTCATTGGCTGAACCCAATAGAAAGCCAAGGGTCAGGGGATCTGTTGACATAGTTCCATGCAGGTCAGCCTCCCAAGCCCAGAACTGGCGAGGGCGAGGAATTGATCTGCAGAGATGAACAGATACCTAGGCTTGTGGACTAGAAAATAAAAACAAACGTGCAATCAAATTGGGAGTCCAAAAAGATGAGACTTTAAGAGTTCCCCATAGAAGGTCTAGACATGTTTAATTTTCATGTTCCTGGGTAAATCATATTTCTATATATTAAAGTGAATATTTAGCTTAAGTCACTAATAATGAATGCCTCAGGGGGTTCCTTGTGGGGCGGGGGGGTTGAAGGCTCTGGACACTCCCTCTCCACTCCTAACTAGAAGAGCTTTGCTATTTTGGTTGAAACATCAGGATTCTGCTACATTGAGAAAATAGCGCTTCAACAACTCAAGGTACTGTGCTAAGGACTCATAAGTGAATCACAAACCAGTGGGGAAGACAGAGAAGTAAAGAAGCAAGAGTACTGTGTTAGGAAAATGCACAGGTTATGAAGGGAACTCAAAGTCCAATGAACCCAGAAAGGGAAAGAGGTCAAGGAAGGCTTCCTGGAGTAATTGCAAAGGGGAGGTAAGGAAATTTCGAAGACACTGGCGTTGACTAGAAGGGAGGAGGACCTCAACAATTATTCACTATCACCTGAAAATAACTAGACTACAGATCGGTGGGCAAGGCTATGCGGTAGGAGGACTCTACTCGGTAGGCAAAGATCTCCCCGCAACCCAGCCTCCAGCCTTGCTCCGCCCCCATCGCATCCCATCCCATCCCATCCTCCATCGAAGGGGCGCGGCATCTCAATTACACTCAGCTGGGAGGGTATCCCAAGCCCAAGATCTGCGTCTCCCGGGGGTACTGCTGCTGTCTAGTCTCCCAGAATAGCTCGTGTTCCCCAGAGGGTTAGCGCAATCCCGCCCCAGCGCGGCCAAGGAGAAGGCGCTCATTGGTTGCCATAATGGTGATCCGAGAAAATGGGGAAGGGAGATTGGCCCCAGAGTTTTTGCTTTTTTTTTCCTCTTGCGGATCACGCCCACCTCCTTTACGCTCCGAAATTGGGTCAGGGCCCAAAGCCTCCTGGGTAGTTTGGGCGTGCTGGGTTGCGAAACATGGCGTCGCTTTTAGCTAGGAGAGAGTCAGAGGTGAGGCGACAGCCTGGAGGGCGGGATGAGCTGTGACCAGAGCTGGAATTCCTGGGTTCCCTCCCCACGTTTTCAGGGCCTGGGCTGAACTGTGATAACCTTAGAGCCTGGTCGCGCACCCTCCCGCGACAAGTGGCTTTGCATCGGATATGTGAGGGGGCTGGGACCAGACGCTCATTTCGGAGTGATTTCTGGTTGTTGCATTTACGTGGGTTTTCGCAGTCGCTGGGGGCTTTCGTGTACCTCCCGGGCGAGGAACCCGGACAGAGGCTGCAGCAGGAGACACCTCCAGGGCGTCGCCTTCTCTGGCGTTGGAGCGCTGCTTGCGCGCCCCTGCCCCTGCAGCGTCAGTTGGTTCCCCGGCCTCCCGGAGCCCAGGTCCTTGAATGAGAAAGTGCTCGCCCTTGAGAAGACAGTTTTAGGTCGCTCAGCTTGATTTTACAGCATTCCTGGCGTACTCACTCTCCACCTTCCATGTAGAAAGCCTTTCAACAAGGAATCAGGCAGTTCCTTGGAATTTACTCGTCCGCAGCTTCTAGCCTCCCCGCCCCACCCCACCCCACCCTACTTTACAATTCACTGTTTATTCTTTAAGGCTTAGTTCTAATACCATCTCCCCAGTATAAAGCCTCTTCCCATTCTTTGGAACAGTTACTCAAGTACATCTTAGAAGTGTGGGATCTTGAACTGCTGCCCAGTTAGAAATGCAATTTGAAATGTGTGATTTTGAGCAAATTAACCTCTATGAGTCCTGGTTTTGCATCTCAAAATGGAGGTGATTTGGTACTTCTAGGGTTTTGTGAAGATCAAAGCTATTAGAGCTATTAGAACATAAGTGCTTGATAAATGTGAGCTGCTCTTATTATCTGTCCTCCCAGCATAGTTTGTATAGGCCCATTATAAGTTTGTTCTTTATATTACCATTATTCTTGCCTGCCCTATTAAATTTTGAGCTTAAAAGCCAGAACTGTGTCTTGTTAAAATATCAGCATACAACAGTGTTGGGCAGATGTAAAGCCAAGAAATTTCTTTTAAAACTTTGTAAAAAGCACCCTTTCCTTTTCCTTTCTTACTTTTTGTTTGTTTTTTGTTTTCTTTTTCTTTTAAAGGCTCTTTGAGACAGGAATTCTCAAACTTGGAGAAGCTGAGATCCTAGGGGGAAGAATAACCACTTCTTTTGTTCTCCATGGTGACCATAGAGGCCTTACCATTCCCCTTTCTGCTTGACAACTTTAGACAGGTTTCATCTTAAGTTTAGGCCCCTGGTTCCTTTTCTCAGAGCATTTATTTTAGAAAACTTGTAATTGCCAATCTTTCTCTGCCCCTTTTGAAATGTATATGAATCTCCTTTAAAGCCTTTTGCCAGTTGCAAGACCCAGGTAAGATCTTTCTCAATGACCTGGGAGCCATCCTCTTTTTATTTTATTTTATTTTAAATTTTAATATAATTTATTGTTAAGTTAGCTAACATACAATGTATACAGTATGCTCTTGGCTTCGGGAGTAGAGTCCCCTGATTCATCACTTACATACTACACCCAGTGCTCATCTCAAAACATGGCCTCCTTGCTGCCCATCACCCATTTTCCACTCCCCCATCCTCCCTCCCCATTAAGCCTCAGTTTGTTTTCTGTATTTAAGAGTTTCTTATTGTTTACTGGAGCTATCCCTTTAAAATGTAATCCTCGGGAAGATGGCATTACTATTTCCTAGTCTCTATGGGAGGGTAGGAGCCCAACATCAATGGGCACCTTGCTCCAAATTGCAAAACCATAACAGATAAGCTTTCTTTTCCTTTGAGTACGACCAGTCACCACACAGGTAGCCATACTGCAGCTCTTAAGAACTCTCCAGCCACTTGTTTTAGTAGAGTTGAGTTCAATCTCCTATTGCAATAGTCTTTTATTATTTTTTATGTTTATTTATTTTTGAGAGAGAGAGAGTGAGAGTGGGGAGAAGGGTAGAGAGAGAGAGAAGGGGACAGAGAATCAGAAGCGGCCTCACGCTGACAGCATCAAGCCTGACGAGGGGCCTGAACCCACAAACTGTGAGATCACATCTGGAGCTGAAGTCGGATGCTAACCAACTGAGCCACCCAGCTTCCCCTTCTATTGCAGTAGACTCAAATAAAGTCTTTCTTCCCGGTTTAACTCTGCCTGGTGTAATTTCTCTTTGATAGGGGAAAATTTTATGTTCTGTTTTTATTGTTTCTTCTCAATTATAGTGGTGTTTCAGTTCTTTCTCCCTGCTGACTGAGAAATGCTTCTCACATGTCCTCTAATATCTAGAGATTCACCAATTTGGACTCAAAAAAATTAGAATTTTGTGGAGTGAAGCTACTGCTTTAAGTCATTGAGGAAGGTAGCGTGATGTGTAAAATATGGAAAGGGTAGTACATCTATCTGAGGGAATCCTAACTGAGGTGGATTCATCTTATGGAAGTGACACCAGAAAATAAAGAACAGACCTGTTCTCTTTCCTATTATTAAGAAAGGGTCTTGAGAAAGATACAATTTTCAAAGAAAGAAAATGGTTAAGAATATAATGCTCTCTAAGGGATGCTAAAATTTGGTTGAGAGAAGCTAGAGGAAGTGGGAGAGGTCAGAGTTGTAAATGGAAAGGCTTCTGCCATGGTAAAGATAGTGTGGAGAGGTGTTCATTAAAGTACTGGGAATGAAATATATCTACTTAAGGTGGAAAGTAAGGTGCAATAGGACTGAGTCGTGATGAAATGAAAGATGGTTGGAAAAAAGGAAGCAGTAGGGAGAGGGGAGTTAATTTGGAGTATAACCAGGGAAGGAAACTTAATAGTCTGAGAATCCTGGCAAAGGCATTGACAACTTGGATCAGAAGGGAAATATCAAACAGTCATGTTACTTAAGGAAACTAGAAGATTCAGAAGGGATTTGACACACTGGTTTTTCTCACCTACATTTCCTCAAAAACACTCAAGCATAAACATAAGTTGAATGCAGTGTTATTGTAGACACTTAAAGCCACCATAAGTTCTCCCTATGGGCTAATGGAAGCTGAGAAGATGGGGTTCAGTTTTTCTTCGTTTCTCTGAATTTTCTTAATGTGAACACTACTTCCTAATTCCCTTTTTCTTAACTTCCTCCCCTATGTTTTCTTATGTAGGAGAGGGGTGAATGCCGGTGGATTCAGGATATGAGAGTGGAATGTGACAAAGAAAAGAACCTACAATGATAAGGTGAAAGAGAAAAGTTTACTCCTAAATGTATATGCAAAACTCAGGCTAGGGATAGCATTTAAAAGTACTGTACACATACAATAAAATCGAGATAGTGAACTTATGTGTTTAAAAGATGCTGTTGTGACAACTTAGAAGAAAAACACAGGAAAATCGTAGATTGTCCTGAGGAAGGCCTAAGAGAAAAAAATGCTTGAAGTGAAATCAGATACATGAGCATTAGACATCAACAGGATCTTCCAGGACTGAGGCTGGTAGGAGGAAAGCTATGAATGCTCTTTTCTGGAGGTTTTCATCACTGGGGAGTTACCCAATTGTCAGGACTTGGTGAGGGAGCTTCTCTTCCAGGGGTCTACCCACTAGACAGATTCTGCCTGGGCCAGGCTGGTCCTCCCAAGGGCCCTCACCATGGCCCCCTTCATTTCCTTGTTTCGAAAACTATAGATGATGGGGTTGCACATGGGGGTGATGATGGTGTAGAGGAGGGAGAAAGGCTTGTCTTTGTCAGGGCCATGTGTGCTGCGAGGATTCATGTAGGAGAACATGGCTGAGGTATAGAAAAAGATGACCACAGTCAGATGGGAGGCACAGGTAGAGAAGGTCTTCCCCCGACCTGAGGAGGAGGCTCTGCCAAGGATGGAGGCCAGGATGCGGGCATAGGAGATGACAATGAGCACCATGGGGCTGAGCAGCACCACGATGGCATCGGCAAAGATCATTCTCAGACTAAACTGGGGGTCTCCACAAGAGAGGGCAATCACTATGGGGGCCTCACAGAAGAAGTTTTCTATGTGGTTGTCTCTGCAGAAGGGATTCCGAAATGACATATACTCAAGAAAGATGCCATTGATCAGCCCAAAGAACCAGGCAGTACTCACCAGCCTCACACAGACTTGCTGGCTCATGACCTGGGCATAGCTGAGTGGGTGGCAGATAGCCACATAACGGTCATAGGCCATAAAAGCCAAGAGGAGGCACTCGGCTACACCCACACAGAAGACCAAGTACATCTGGGTCAAGCAAGAGACAAAGGAAACAGTGTGGTTCTTGACCACCAGGTGGATTAGCATCTGTGGGATGGTGGTGGTGATGAAGCAGACATCCAGGAAGGACAGGTGGCCAAGGAAGAAGTACATGGGGCTGTTGAGTCTGGGGTCTGTCCAGGTGATGAAGATGATGAGGCCATTCATGGCCATGGCAAGGCTGTAGAGGGCTAGAAAGAGGGCAAAGAGCAATGCCCGAGTGGAAGGGGAACTCTGCTCAAAGCCCACAAGGATAAACTCTGTCACTGTGCTCCAGTTCCTCAGGTCCACCGTCTGCAGCCTGCTTGAGGAGGGAGGACAGGAAAACCACAGGTGAGATAGTTGTAGGGGAATGTAAGGTACTCGCTTGGGCCCAGAGACCCAGCTACAAAGGAACAATGAGTGGGGGTAAACATTTTAGAACTTTAGTAAAATATGTAATTGGCAATGTTATGGGGCAGTGAAGATGTCAAGGTCACTATAGGCTGCATACAGGGAGCTGAACATCAAAAATTGAGGAAGTGATGGTTATACGTTATTCTGGTTTGGTCAGGTCTCAAGTGAAGTACTGCATCTTATACAGGGCTCTAAATATTGAAGGATTAGCCACTAACCGAAATGTATTCAGAGACGAAAAACTCAGACAGCTGGACCTGGAACCCAGGCTAAATGAGGAATGGTTTAAGAAATTGAGGAATGGAGTATTTGAGGGAAGAACATGGTGGCTATCAGCTTATAGAAGATCATATTTAGGAACCACTTGGGAAATGTTTCAAGACATATTTTTCTAGAAGAAAAAAATGCTCAGTCTTAGTGTATATATTTAAAATGATGAATGGCTGAAGTTTCAGAGAAAACAATAACATCCTAGCCTTTAGCATTGTCCCTTAGGTGAGAATGATTTGGATATCTATGGAAACAGCCATGCTTACCAGTCATCCATCCTCTTTCCAGACTCCCTCTCCCAGTGGTTGCCACTATTGCATCAAACACCCATGCGGGGCATGCTGGAGATGGGGCATGCTTGTGAGCTCTTTCTTGCATGCTTTCCTAATCGGAGACAGTTTTCCTACTGGGGTTGGAACTTAGGGCTCTGCACCATTGGGTGGAAAGGATGCAACCATCGCTGTGAGACAAGGGAAGCTATGAGCAGGGCACAAATTCAGCCTTTGGGAATGGACCTTCAGAAAACTTTGATCTGTCCCTTTGCTCTGGGATAAGTCTTGTTCTTTTTCTGTCATCAGAGAATGAGGATTCAGAAACTCATGTTCTTTTCTCATTATTGTAAATTTCAGGAAGTCATTATGTTCATATTAAATCTCTCTTGTACTTTTCATCTTGTCTTGGAGTTAGGATATCAGATCCCTTCTGCTCTCAGATGCTTATAGTTGGTTAGTATATTCCTTCTTAACCTTCGGTCCTGCCAACTACTCTTCTTCATTTTCTTTTCTCCCACTCCTTTTTCTACACACTCTTACTCTACCCCCTCTGTTAGTCTTTTGCTCTCCTTTTTCCACTTCTACTTCTCCCTCTTCTCTTTCCTCTCTCCCTTTCTCATATTTGGTGTGGGTGTTTGCCATTCAGCTACATCTGGGTGGATTCCCTTCTATTCTCCATGTCTTTATTTTTTTTCTCCATGTCTTTAAATATCTCGTGTTGCCTATATTTGTTTTAGAAGAGACATACCCCATTACTGCCACTCCCTTTAGCTTTGTATTCCCAGTAGGTGATTTCCTGATAGGTCAGGCAGTAGGCCATTCCCATCATGTGTTCTTTGGAATGCCCTTCTAACTTGTACCTAGAGATTCTCCTCTTCAGGCCCCAGAAAGTGCAGGGAGGGTCAGAAAGCAATGTTTAACCCAAGATGTGGCTTGGAAGCATGGGCCCGCTGGACGTATTGGGACTGAGGTCAGAGTCTGGGCAAGAGAAGTCAGTGAGCTATGCTCTAGACTAGCCTGGGACTTGCCAAGAAGAAACTGAAATTCAACTTAAGAAAGCACTAGGAGTATAAATCTATAGGAGTATAAATTCTTATTTGTGGTTCACTGTGCCAGAATGGATACTCTGTGATACCTCTCATCTAGTGCCCTGTTAATTACCAGGGTTAACCAATCAAGCATTCGTATAATTATTTATAACAGGACAATAACTTGAAAATCACATCCCACCTCATTCTGTTGCTTGGCTGGTGTTGATGTTTGTCACCGAATCACTACAGCAAATAATAGAGAAAATCTCATGGTATTTGAAGAACTGGTCCAGGGAGGATGGTCTGACCTGGTGGGCCACTCTGGAAGAGAAGTTGTGGTGATGACCTTGTTAGTTCTTTGATATCCACACCATAGGTGATGTTTACTTAAAAAATAATACTACGTTACGTGTGTACTACACTTCAACTGTCACATATTCCATTTGTTAAAACCTTATTTGCTCCCATTTTTTCACGGTATATGTTTTGACCTTCTCAGGATTTTTAAAAATATGTTTGTTTATATTTTGAGAGAGGAAGAAGGAGAAGGGGCAGAGAGAGAGAGAGGGAGAGACAGAGTATTTTGAGCAGGCTCCAAGCTCAGTGCAGAGCCCAACACAGGGCTTTGCCTCACGACCCTGGGATCATGACTTGAGCCAAAATCAAGAGTCAGATGCTTAACTGACTAAGCCACCCAGGTGTCCTTCTCAGGATTTTTAATTTTATCTCTGTGCTAGCTGAATTTTTGCACTTTGATTTGAAAATCACATGCTCCCTTAATTGTTACTTAAGGAAATACTAGCAAGAAAACATTCATTCTCCTTTAGCTGCTGATAATCTCGTATTATTCTAAAACATATCCTTGAAGTTATTTCTGAACAAAGAATTTTCCGAGACTGAATCTCAGAAATTATTCTTATGTGCTGTAAACCTAACCTTGGATCTACAGTGTTCCTTGTTAGTGAGAGTGGGGTAATCAATAACCAGAGATTACAAAGAATGTAAAAGTTGCAGAGTTCTTTGGAAGATTTTGCCACCTATCTGTGGAGAGAGAGAACAAAGTATTTGTATCTAGCCGGATTGTGTCTCACATCAGAATTATTAGAAAGAAAGGGGTGCCTGGGTGGCTCGTATGGATAAACTTCTGACTCTTGATTGCAGATCAGGTCATGATCCAAGGGTCATGGGTTTGAGCCCCATGTCGAGCTCTGAGCTTAGTGTGAGACTGTTTAAGATGCTCTCTCTCTGTCTCTCTCCCTCTGCCTCTCTCTCTTACTTTCTCTCTAAAATAAAATAAAATAAAATAAAAATAAAAATAAAAATAAAAATAAAATAAAATAAATATTAGAAAGATAGTATCTACAGTGAGACTATTTACCAGGAGCAAAAAAAGTGAAATGAAAAAGACCCTGTAAAACAAAAACTGTTTTCTATCAGGCCTTATTCTGAGTCCTACTGCAGTAGCCCCATCATTAGAAAGACAGCGCAGGACCTTACCAAATCTGTACATGGTCAGAAAAATAATATTTATTTTTCCTTTTAATTTTATGCATTATTCCAAATGCCCTGTAATTGTGGTATTTTTAAAGATTTAAAAATTTGAAATAACTTTGGAACCCCATCCTATGATTTTTGCTAACACATCTACATGAACTTTGAGGAATTAGGAATAAAACTGGAAGACAACAGGTAACAAATTTTTGCCATGTGGCACCTAACAAAGTTTTATAGACAAAAGCATATGGAACCATGATTGAAAAGATATTTGGAGGACACATGTAAATGATTTTTAAGGAAAGACAACTCATCCTCAGTGTGAGTCTGTGGAGGACTCTGCTGGCCACTCTGTAACAACTTAGCAACCCATCTCAATGTCTAACAAACTCACTTCAGAAGTGTTTCTACAGACCTATCAATTCCCCTCTTTTCTATTCTTAGTTCATTCCCATGTCCCTTTTCTTAAGTGAGATGGACACTGAGTAGTCTCTTTGCTCCTCTATGTGCATTATCAATACTTGGTTTGCAAGAGATCTTTATCCATTTGAGTTAAATCGTAGAAATATTCTAAACTCTCTCATTGTGTCTCTTCTAGTCTTCTGCCTTCTTTTTGCTTCAGCTACCTCTTTGCTCCTGGATCCACTTCAATCTCTCTATATCTCTCTGAAACTGAGGCCTCTGAAGTATTGCAGTTCCTGATGATGACCTGGCCAGGGCCAAATATTATTAGTCTGCCCATGCTGGGCGTGCCAGATGCTTATGATGGGCTAGATTCCTGTGATGTCCAAAAGGTAAATGTAGGTCACACACTCTCCCAGAAGACCTTTCTCATTGATCTGCACAATTGAGAGATACCATGAATAATGGAAGTACCAAAAATGACCTTGATTTCATCATAGCTAAAGTTCTAACTTCATATTTTGCTTCCCTCCCTCCCATAAGACATGATCATCCATTGTCCTTATTCGTTCTCTATCTGAGCCCTAATGTGGACTTACCATTCCATTAGAAGCTATAATGAAACCAGACTAGACTTGTTGCTCCTCTCCCCTATCTGTCACTTTCAATATGGAAACTTAACGAGAAAAACAACCAAAAAAGCAAAGGGAAAAAGAGATGAAATGACATGCAAAGGTATTCATAATGATCTTCCTCTGAATGTTGAATATGTCCTTCTTTGGTGTATATGTCCGAAGAGGGATGAGTAAGAAATTAAAGAGAAGAACTTCGTAATCAAGAATTACTGAACATCAGCAAATTGGATAACTTCAGCTGTTCTGTGGCATTAGTTAATCTGAGCTATTTTACTATTTAGAATGCCTGAAAAAAATTGGAGTGACGTTAACTAGCTTAGAAAAGAAAGAAAAAAGTGAGAGATAATAAGAGGCGGGGATGGGAGGAAGGATGTATACCAACAGAAAAGAAGAAAATAAAGCTGAAGCATAGGAAGATTCCTAGAGTCAGAAATGGATGATTTTAAAAGGTGAATAGTTATATATTTAGAGATTTGAAATCTGCCTCTGAAGCCTGATCTTATCACTTGTAGGGAAGCAATGAGGCTAATGGGGTAAGGTACAGGGACTTTGGAGGTAAGCATACCTCATATTCAGCCTAGGTATTGCCACTTACTGTACTGTGGAGTTAGCTAGCTGAGTCACAAGTTTTTTCTCCTATGAGGATTAACTAAAATAACATACAACTAATGGTTGGCACAGGTTAGATAATACATAAAAATTAGTTGTGATCTCTGTTTCCTCTCCATCTCCATGTGGTTTGAATTCACATGTGGAAGGAATACTGTAAAGATCTGCCCAGCTTCCCACTTGCAGAAACTCAGAGACAGGGGAGGATCTCATCCATCCTAATGGTTCCTACTTCACCCTGTCAGGAGGGTCTCTCCATCTAACTCATTTTTTTTCCCCACCAATATATTTTAGTCCCATATTCTCCTAATCTGGCTCCCAGAAACATTGCAAAAAGTATTAACCCCAAGCTCTGTATAACAATGTCTAAGAGAGGATCATCTTTGAATCACTTCTCATCCTCTCTTTCTCCAGGGAACAATAAAGAAAAATGCCAGATAAATAGAAAATACTGACATGCACAAACAAAAAGAAGATTGAAAAAAGAAAGGAGAAAAGGTAATCCTCTAGGGGAATACTAGGATATCCTAGGATATCTCTGGGATAGCAGAGAGACCTCACTCACACCAAACAAAAAAGGAGGAAAAACGTTAAAGCCAAAGAAAGAATTAGAGAGACCGAAAGAGAGAAGAGGGAAATGGGAAAGAATGTGGACATGTAACAAGATGGTGTATATGTGGAAAATTGATGAATAGGTGGACTTTAGTGGAGGGATAAGGAAACACATCAAGAGACCGAAAACTAAGAACACAAATCTTGGCACAAAATAAAAATGAGAAGAAAAGCCAAATGTGGGAAAAGAGACGGAGAGACTGACCAGGAAGGCTGGGCATGGCTCCCTGGTCATATGGAATCAGAACCAAATAGTCAGGTACTTGGATTCTGCTCTCTCAAGTTCTAGAAGTGCAAGATTGACCTGGATTGTCTTTCTCTCTGCAGCAATTAGAGACAGATCTTTGCAAACCAGACTGGCCCCACCAGAAACATCCAAGCCATGAGCCCTCACCTCAGTCAGAGCCATGAGGGCTGGTGGGCAGACTCTGAGAGACTGATGGGGACTCAGAGGGAGATCCAGAGAAAAGAGTAGCTGGAGAGAATTAGGAAAGTGGGGACAGAGCTAGGCATAGAGAGTGAGAAATGGACAAGGTGGAGGTTAATGGCGTTAAGATCTGTGGCCTCTCCTTCATGACCACTGTGTGCAGAGCTCTGGCGTGATCTGAACACAGGTGGTCACTGAGGGAGCCAGGGGGTATTCATCTCTGATGGATGCCAACTGAGTCAGGCTCAGCTTTCACTGCAGAAGTGAGTACATTTACTGACCTTCTCCATGGGCTTTGGTACATGAGGGTGAAGACATTGGCTCTGCTGATCTCAGGCCCAGAGGAGGGATCCACAGGCATAGAGTGAGGGTGCAGTGAATTTCGCTGCAAACCAGCCTCCTGTTTGTAGAGAAGGGAGTATGACCTCCTTCTGCACATGCACGTGTGCAAGGTGTGCACGCATGTAAATATGCACACAGGCAGGTGTGAACTAACTGGTTACTGCTGGGAGCCAACTGTAACAAGGCCAACTATCTCCTCTTGAAGTATTACCAGTCTAACTGGATCCCTGGGGACAGTCTCATACCAGTTCCTTCCAAGACTCCCTTGTGAGTCTATGTCCATGCCAGGGGGCCTGGAAAGTCGAGGATAGTCTCAGGATTTCCGGGGGAGTTCTGGTACATTTGTCAGGTAACTTGTTAGATAAGGGGACCTGGCAAATATCATTATCCTTGTCTTTTCATCTTTAAATCTGGGAGCCTCTAACTCTTGTCTACCAATTTTATTTTGCATTAATTTTCTAGTTAGGGTTTCTGATGACTTAAGCAGCATTCCTTGTGCCCCCAATTAAATTTTTTTTGATACGATACAGTACATTCAACACAATAACGAACACTGGCTGAGTACCCACTCTGCTCCAGTTACCTTGTTAAGCGTTGCCAATAGAGTGGTAAACAAACTGCCACAATTTTTCCTTGATAACATGCTCCCCTTCTAACCACCATCCTCTACCTCTTCATTATCACACTTCCATTCTTCAAATCTGGAAGGACCTTCTTTTTTAATTTTTTTTATTTTAAAGAGAGAGAGAGAATGAGAGAGAAAATCTTAAGCAGACTCCATGCTCAGAGCGAAGGCCAATGCAGGGTGTGATCCCATGCCCCTGGAATCATGACCTGTGCCAAAACCAAGAGTTGGACACTCAACTGACTGAGCCACCCAGTCGCCCCTGGAATAATCTTCTTTCCACTGATCTACCAACTGTCCTTCCAAAACCCACTTGCTTAGTACTGAATTAGATTCAGTATAACCCAAAGAACTTCAGTCATCCTCATATTCCCTCAGTCCTCTAAAGCTCTTCTTTCTACTCCTGGAAAGCCTGGAGTCCTTTAAAGTTGAAGTTTATGATGCTTGCATCCTGATTCATTCTAAATATGTGGGATGGCTTTTTCTCTCCACTCTCCACCACCCAAGTGGTCTCCAAGTCTAGGTCTTACAAGAAAGATCTAATATAATTGGGACATTGGGGCACATAACTCAGTTTGGAGGAAGACATGATTTTCAAGCATAAGGCACAAAAGCTAAGTGTCAGGATATTGACTTTTGCAGTACAAGATGTCTGTCATTCCTTCAGAAACCCATTCAAAAACTCCTAAAAAAATAAAAGCCCACTTGTCAAGTTCTTTAAAAACAGCTATTTCTATACCATTAGTTGATATGCTAAGAAGAAACCCTATTGATCTCCTCACTTTCCTATAACCTCTGGTCCACAACATTTTAAAAGACAGAATTCCAACCCAAACATGATATGCGATTCAAATCTGGGTGAAAAAATAATTGTAATTGACCCTGGAACAACATAGGGCTTAGGGGCACCACCCCATGTGCAGACAGAAATCTGCATAAACTTTAACTTCCCCAAAACTTAACAACCAATAGCTTACTGCTGACTGGAAGACTTACTAAGAAAATAAACAGTTGATTAAGATATATTTGTACGTTATATGTATTGTATATTGTATTCACACAATAAAGTAAGCTCTAGAAATGTTATAATGAAAATCGTTCTAGGAAGAGGAAATATATTTACAGTAATGTACCATAAAAAAATCCATGTGTAAGTGGACTTGCATAATTCAGTCCCCTGTTGTTCAAGGGTCACTTGCAAATCAAAAAAAGAGATCTCCAAAAGTGGTGTAATATCAATAGCCATCAGGTCAAGGAATTGTTAACTCTATTGATGACCTATGTGAGGTAAGTCTGTGTATGTTTCCATTTATTTTGATTTTCTCTAGTGACAGTCCATAAATTTATATGCATCTTTCCACGATGAATAGCCCCTTTTCATAGGGTTATTCCTATGTACTTTATATTTTGGATAGTATTTAAAGTCATATTTTGAAATTTTAATTTTCTAATTCGTTTGTTGGCATATAGAAATGCAATTCAGGTTTTGTATATTGATTTTGTATCTAGTAATTTTGTTAAATTATATCAATTAAAAAATTTATTTATTTATTTTTGAGAGACAGAGAAAGACAGAGCACAAGTACAGGAAGGGCAAGAGAGAATAAGACATAGAAATCTAAGCAGGTTCCAGGCTCCGAGCTCTCAGCACAGAGCCCTATGTGGAGCTTGAACTCACAAACTGTGAAATCATGACCTGAATTGAAGTTGGGCACTTAACTGATTGAGCCACCCAGGAGCCCCATATATCAATTTTTATATGTTATTTATGTATTCTTTTAGTTTTTCTATGAAGACAATCATATATCATCTATAAATGAAGACAGTTTTGCCTTTTCATTTCTAGTTCTTATATCAACTACCTATTTCCCCTGTTTTATTGTACTTTCTAGGATCTTCAATATAATCTTGAATAAAAGTAGGAATAATGATTACCTAGACTTGTTTATGATCTGAAGGTAATTTTAATGTTTCACTGTTGGGGAGGACGTTTCCTGTTCAGTTTGATGTATAAGCACTTTATTAGCTTAAGGAAGTTCATTTCTATTCCTGGTCTGCTGAGAAGTACTATTTTTTTTAATTATAAAGAGGTATAAATGTAAAACAGGTGTCTTTCCCACATCTACTGAGATGATCATGTGGTTTTCATGTGTCTGTCAACATAATGATTTACATAATTCACTTTCTGATGTGAAATCAACTCTGAATTACTGGAATAAACCCAATTTTCTTCATTATATAAATAATATATTTTTAATACATTGCAGGAGACTGTTTTGTTTAAGAATTTTGCCAACTATGTTTGAGAGTGAGATTAGCTTATTTTGGCTTCATTGAGTTTTGATATCAAAATTATTATTTAAAAAGTTGAGGTGTTTCCCTCTTTTTCCAGTTATATAAAATTAGACTAATTTTCCTTGATTGATAGTGTTTTCAAGATTTCTTTGGCTAATCAGGGTTTTTTGTGGTTCCATATACATTATAGGATTTTTTGTTCTAGTTATGTGAAAATTGCTGTTGGTATTTTGATAGGGATTGCATTCGAGGTGTAGATTGATTTGGGTAGTATGGACATTTTAACAATATGTTTTCTTCCAACCCATCAGCATGGAATGTCTTTCCATTTCTTTGTGTCATCTTCAATTTTATGGAAATATTCTTAAACTACCGATTTACTTCATGATTATAAATGTGTGCATGTTTCCTATTTCTTCCTTAATCATTTCTGGAAAAGAGTACTTTTTCTAGTACTTTTCTATTTATTGAAGCAGATTAAATGTCATAATTTTTTTCCATAGTATTAACGTAGAATTTTAAAAATGCGTGTTTATTTTCTATTGCTATGTAACACATTACCACAAATTAAGGGACTTAAAGTAACACAATTTTATTATGTTACGATTTCCTTGGGTCAGGAGTCTGGGGATGGGTTAGCTGGGTATTCTGCTCTTGATTGCACCAGGCTGAAATCAAGGTGTCCACCTGGTTGTGATTTTCATCTGAGGGTTAGGGTCCTCTACCGAGCTCACTGTTTGTCGGCAACATTCATTCCCTTGCAGTTGTACTACTGAGGTACCTATCTCCTTGCTGCTGTCAGTCAGATATTTGCTATAAGCTCCTAGAGGCTGCCCATAGTTCCTTGCCACATGGCCACCACAGGCAGTTCACAATGTGGATGTATGTTCTTTTCCAGCTAGCTGGAGCGTTATCTTTCTTAGACTTCCAGCTCTTCTGTAGCCTACCATAATGGAGTTTTATACAAAATAAATTTTATATTTTGACTGTCATTTTGAGAAGACAGCTGTCAATCTAATTGTGGTTCTTCTGAAGGGAATCTGCCTTTTCATTCAGGCAGCTGATAAGTTTATCTCTTTGTCTCTCATTTTCAGAAGTTCTAATGGTGTGTGTGTTCATGGGTGTATTTCTTTTTATAAGTAATATATTTTCAGTGTATTTAGGGCCTCTTTAATCTGTAGACTGATGTCTTTATCAGTTTTGGAAAAATTTCAGCTATTTTCTCTTCAAATATGTATTTGCTTTACCTATTCTTTCTTTCCTCTTCTTTATGACATATCTCCCACTTTACTAATCGTTTTATCGGTTGTTTCTAAATCTGCTTAAGTGCAGATTGAATGTTCCTGGGTGTTAGCCCCCAAATTATTCACTGCCTTTTTAGTGCTTTAGTGTCTTCAAGTGGGTAGCTTGAAATATTTGTCCAGCTTTTGTTGTTCTTACTGAGGTAGTTGGTCCAAATTACATGGTCCGCCAGTATCAGAAACAGAAGGCCTCTTATAATTCATTCTGCAACATCTGTAGTCATGTGCCCCTTTCATTCTTAGTGTTGTTTCATTCTGGTTATTTTTGATCAGTCACACCACAGAGCTGTGAAATTAATTTTTTCTAGTTCTACCAATTTAATCAATCTTTGGATTTGTTTGAATTAATTATATGATACATTTTTATTCCTTTTATGTTCCTTGCATAATCTATTATTCTGTGAGTAAGTTGTAGCTTAATTTGTTACTTTTTAACACATATATTTCCTAATAAAAGAAAGTATTGCTCTAGGTACATCCCACAAAATTGTAGGTACTTTCATTGCTAGTTTTGGGTTTGTAAAATTGTCTAATTTTTATTATAACCAATTCTTTTGTTGAAAGCCAGACATGAGGTATCAGGTAAAAGGAACTGAGGTAAATAGGCCTTTAGTGGGAAGTTTCGTGTTAGGCATTAGACAGTGTTTAATGTTAGCCTTAGCTGTGGTGTCAGAGGCTAAAATTTCCTTCAGCGTCCTTGTTTTTGTCTCATTTTCTGTCTTTTTTGCTTCCCCAGAGACTCCTTCTTAAATAGGGTCTGACAGTTTCAGCTCTTTCAGCTGTACTCCTTGAAATTCTCCAGCCTTATTATGTGGTGGTAGCATACACGGGGAGAGGAAGAATTCTATAGTCCTATGATTAGGTCTCAGTCTTCTAGTGAGCCTGTGGCCCTGGGCTGTAACCTTCACAGGTCCCTCTTAGTTTTTCTTTTTTCTTGGATCCTCCCCCGGATTTGTTAGGTTCTCACAAAATGGTTTTCCTTGAGGGCAGACTGTTAGTGAGAACAGTGCTCTCTGGGTTTATTTCAAAATGCTAACTTTTCCCTTCCTCTTGCTGAAGCACAAGAGGGTTTATTTTCTGATCTTCATGGTAAGAAGCCAATGGGGCTGCTGGAAATAAAACTCATGAAACTATGAGAGCTCCTCTGAGAGCAGGCCCTCAGAGTTTTTATCTCTGAAGCTAGCCTATGCTCAGTCTCCAGTAACAGTTCATTTTCCTTTAAGTGTTTTGATCAGGCTCCAGATGTAGCTCGCACTCCCAGACAGCTGTGATTTTCTGTGTTCCCTTGTCTCCTAGTTTTGGGGATGGTGGTGTTCCCTGTGACGTCAATTCTCTGATAGATCCAAGAAGTGTTGTTGATGTTCAGTTTGTTTACTCTTTTTTATTGGTATGTGTGGGAGCAGCAACTTCCAAGCTCTTTATTCTTTCCGTGTTGGACTAGACTTATAGTTCATTCTTTGGTATGTAGGTTAATTAGAATTGTGCTTCTTAATTTCTAACCATAAATGGGCTTCCTTCTAGTTATCTTTTTGATGCTGATTTTTTTTTAAATTTTTTTTAACGTTTATTTATTTTTGAGAGCGAGAGCATGAGCAGGGGAAGGGCAGAGAGAGAGGCAGACACAGAATCTGAAGCAGGCTCCAGGCTCTGAGCCATCAGCACAGAGCCCGATGCGGGGCTTGAACTCACAGACCATAAGCTGTGAGCGACCTGAGCTCAAGTCGGCCGCTCAACCGACTAAGCCACCCAGGCGCCCCTGATGCTGATTTCTAACTTAACTGCATTATGGTTAGAGAATGTGGTCTGTATGACTCCATACCTTTAAAATGTTTTTTTAAATAATTTATTGTCAAATTGGTTTTTATACATCACCCAGTGCTCAATCCAACGAGGTCCTCCTCTGTGCCCATCACCCACTCTCCCCCCTCCCACACCCATCTCTCCCCTCAGTTCTTTCTTGTTTTGAGATATTCTTTATTGACTAGCGTATGGCCTATTTTGAGAAATTTTCAATTTGTGGTTGCTAATATGTGCCTGGTACTTGTTAGTCAGTCATTGTGCTGGGAGGTAATAGTTGCCAGACTTAAATAGGACTAATGAGGGGGCTTACCAGGATGTGAACATGATTAGGGGACTCAGAAGAGGATGTTAAGCATCCTGGGCTCTCAAGAGCAGGGAGTAGGGACCTTATGGGGACAGGAAAGGGAGCTGTAGGAGAAGGGGACCTGACAGTAACTGAGGAACATCAGGGAAGAAGCAGAAGAACAAAGAGCCTCACTCACCATTCTTCTGCCATCCTCCATCCTGCTAAGTAACTCTTATTCGTTGAGCCCAACGGGATGTAGAAGGCAACAAAACTCACTGAGGCAGCCAACAAAGGTCTGCCTACCAGGACACAGAACAGAAGGAGAAGGTATGTATTTAGTTCTATAGGGGCAAAAGAAAATATCCATCATACATAAAAGGAAGAGTGGACCCTTCATATGAGAAGAGAATATGGGTGGGGAAATATAAGCATTGGAGAAAGATGGAAATTGATTAAGTGAATGAGAAAAACGTTGACATTCTTGGAAGTATTCTATAAGAGGGCAGGCACATGGTTTTCACGGGTTGGGTTGCTGCTGACCTGGCATTTGCAGGAGTCCTAATGCAAATGAGCAAAGACAATGAATGTTAGGATTGAGCTAGATAGGAATGTGAGAATGGTGGGAACAAAAGTAAGATCACTTCTGGGGGGGGGGATGAAGTTTGGTCTGAAGTAACAGAAGTAAATGGCAGAATTTAAGTAGGAGTCCATGCTAGTGGCAGGCAGAAGGGTGTGATTGGGTAGGAAAGATCCTATAACTTGAGAAAACTAGAGGAGTAGGAGTAGACTCAGACAGAGATAAACACAGAGGTTTTAGAGCATGTTTTACCACATCTACTTCTATAGATTGTTGCCATGGCAGTGCCAGCAGAAATCCTGCCGATGGTAAACTAGAAATGTCTGTGTAGATAGAAAATGATGTGGAGGTTCCTCAAAAAAGTGGAAATAGAATACACTATGACCCAGCAATAGCACTGCTAGGAATTTACCCAAGAGATACAGGAGTGCTGATGCATAGGGGCACGTGTACTCCAATGTTTATAGCAGCACTTTCGACAATAGCCAAGCCATGGAGAAACTAAGTGTCCATAACTGATGAATGGATAAAGAAGATGTGGTATATATATACAATGGAATACTATATGGCAATGAGGAAGAATGAAATATGGGCATTTGTAGCAATGTGGATGGAACTGAAAGGTATTATTCTAGGTGAAAAAAGTCAGTCAGAGAAAGATAGATACCATATGTTTTCATGCATAGGTGGATTTTGAGAGACTTAGCAGAAAACCATGGGGAGGGGAAGAGGGTAAAGAAAAAAAAATTCACAGAGAGGGAGAACAAACATAAGAAACTCTTAAATACTAAGAGCAAACTGAGGATTGATGAGGGGTATGGGAGAGAAGAGAGTGGGTGACGGGCATATAGGAGGACACTTGTTGGGTTTAGCACTGGACGTTGTATGGAAACCAATTTGGCAATAAATTATAAAAAATATATAAAAAAAGATTTCTGTATTCTAAATTCTTAGTTTCCTCTTGCCTCTTCTTTTCCATATCAATTCCTCTCATCATCTTCCTCATTCTGTCCTTTTAATATTTTATCCCCTGACCATGGTTAGTCAACCTCAGCACTATTGATTTCTTGGGCTACATAATTCTTTATTATGGGGGTTGTTCTGTATATTGTAGGATCTTCAGCAGCACCTCCAGCCTCTACATTCTAGATGCCAGTTGCACACACCCTCCTCCTGTTATGACAACCGAAAAATGTCTTCAGATATTACTAAATACTTCCTGAGGGAGAAAATCATCCCTGCTGAGAAATCCTGCTTTAGACTTTAGGTAACTGAATAGGGGCAGGGAAGAAAGAAGATAAAGATGTGAGCAGAGTCTTGGAAATGTAGTGTATTATAAGTAAAACAAGAGATAGGAAGAAACCTTCATGAAAAAAATGGAAATACTTACATTGCAAAACATGCATTCAGGCTGGGGACAAAAGTTTCCAGCGAAAGGGAACAAATACACAAATAAGTTAAAGTGCTCTTTTTATATTCTTATAAAATGCAGATGTCACTGGAAGCTTCCCTGAACCTAGGTGATTTATTCTATAGCTCCCATTACCAGTTTACACTCCGGGGATGTAGATGCTCCTCTTAGACTTCCTGTTCTTGCTTCTGCCCTCCCACCTCTCCATTAATAATTCACATGTATTTGGCATATAGCTCCTCCTCTTTCTCCTTAAGGACTAATACAATCCTATTCAGTTCTTGTTGTTTTTTTTTTTTTTTGGGGAACTTTCTTGGCAAATTTAGATGCCTTCATATACGGATAACATTACATACCTCTTAATATATTTCTTCCACCCATTGCTTTACCCATAACTTCTATACCTTCCTTTGTTTCTTTCATGGCTCTCAATCTGCTCTTTTCCCAATGCTCCAAAGAATGGACCTATCATCCTCCTACTGTCTTTCTCTTGAGGAGGCTACTCCCTTTCCCCCAATTTTGGGATAAACTTTTCTATTTCATTCCACTTGCCCCTCCAATCATGAACATGTATTAATAAGAGCAACTTGGAAGGTCGATGTATACTGGAAGTGAAATCAGACACATGAGTATTAGACATCAACAGGATCTTCCAGGACTGGGGCTGGTAGGAGGAAAGCTATGAATGCTCTTTTCTGGAGGCTTTCATCACTGGGGAGTTACCCAATTGTCAGGACTTGGTGAGGGAGCTTCTCTTCCAGGGGTCTACCCACTAGACAGATTCTGCCTGGGCCAGGCTGGTCCTCCCAAGGGCCCTCACCATGGCCCCCTTCATTTCCTTGTTTCGAAAACTATAGATGATGGGGTTGCACATGGGGGTGATGATGGTGTAGAGGAGGGAGAAAGGCTTGTCTTTGTCAGGGCCATGTGTGCTGCGAGGATTCATGTAGGAGAACATGGCTGAGGTATAGAGAAAGATGACCACAGTCAGATGGGAGGCACAGGTAGAGAAGGTCTTCCCCCGACCTGAGGAGGAGGCTCTGCCAAGGATGGAGGCCAGGATGCGGGCATAGGAGATGACAATGAGCACCATGGGGCTGAGCAGCACCACGATGGCATCGGCAAAGATCATTCTCAGACTAAACTGGGGGTCTCCACAAGAGAGGGCAATCACTATGGGGGCCTCACAGAAGAAGTTTTCTATGTGGTTGTCTCTGCAGAAGGGATTCCGAAATGACATATACTCAAGAAAGATGCCATTGATCAGCCCAAAGAACCAGGCAGTACTCACCAGCCTCACACAGACTTGCTGGCTCATGACCTGGGCATAGCTGAGTGGGTGGCAGATAGCCACATAACGGTCATAGGCCATAAAAGCCAAGAGGAGGCACTCGGCTACACCCACACAGAAGACCAAGTACATCTGGGTCAAGCAAGAGACAAAGGAAACAGTGTGGTTCTTGACCACCAGGTGGATTAGCATCTGTGGGATGGTGGTGGTGATGAAGCAGACATCCAGGAAGGACAGGTGGCCAAGGAAGAAGTACATGGGGCTGTTGAGTCTGGGGTCTGTCCAGGTGATGAAGATGATGAGGCCATTCATGGCCATGGCAAGGCTGTAGAGGGCTAGAAAGAGGGCAAAGAGCAATGCCCGAGTGGAAGGGGAACTCTGCTCAAAGCCCACAAGGATAAACTCTGTCACTGTGCTCCAGTTCCTCAGGTCCACCGTCTGCAGCCTGCTTGAGGAGGGAGGACAGGAAAACCACAGGTGAGATAGTTGTAGGGGAATGTAAGGTACTCGCTTGGGCCCAGAGACCCAGCTACAAAGGAACAATGAGTGGGGGTAAACATTTTAGAACTTTAGTAAAATATGTAATTGGCAATGTTATGGGGCAGTGAAGATGTCAAGGTCACTATAGGCTGCATACAGGGAGCTGAACATCAAAAATTGAGGAAGTGATGGTTATACGTTATTCTGGTTTGGTCAGGTCTCAAGTGAAGTACTGCATCTTATACAGGGCTCTAAATATTGAAGGATTAGCCACTAACCGAAATGTATTCAGAGACGAAAAACTCAGACAGCTGGACCTGGAACCCAGGCTAAATGAGGAATGGTTTAAGAAATTGAGGAATGGAGTATTTGAGGGAAGAACATGGTGGCTATCAGCTTATAGAAGATCATATTTAGGAACCACTTGGGAAATGTTTCAAGACATATTTTTCTAGAAGAAAAAAATGCTCAGTCTTAGTGTATATATTTAAAATGATGAATGGCTGAAGTTTCAGAGAAAACAATAACATCCTAGCCTTTAGCATTGTCCCTTAGGTGAGAATGATTTGGATATCTATGGAAACAGCCATGCTTACCAGTCATCCATCCTCTTTCCAGACTCCCTCTCCCAGTGGTTGCCACTATTGCATCAAACACCCATGCGGGGCATGCTGGAGATGGGGCATGCTTGTGAGCTCTTTCTTGCATGCTTTCCTAATCGGAGACAGTTTTCCTACTGGGGTTGGAACTTAGGGCTCTGCACCATTGGGTGGAAAGGATGCAACCATCGCTGTGAGACAAGGGAAGCTATGAGCAGGGCACAAATTCAGCCTTTGGGAATGGACCTTCAGAAAACTTTGATCTGTCCCTTTGCTCTGGGATAAGTCTTGTTCTTTTTCTGTCATCAGAGAATGAGGATTCAGAAACTCATGTTCTTTTCTCATTATTGTAAATTTCAGGAAGTCATTATGTTCATATTAAATCTCTCTTGTACTTTTCATCTTGTCTTGGAGTTAGGATATCAGATCCCTTCTGCTCTCAGATGCTTATAGTTGGTTAGTATATTCTTTCTTAACCTTCGGTCCTGCCAACTACTCTTCTTCATTTTCTTTTCTCCCACTCCTTTTTCTACACACTCTTACTCTACCCCCTCTGTTAGTCTTTTGCTCTCCTTTTTCCACTTCTACTTCTCCCTCTTTTCTTTCCTCTCTCCCTTTCTCATATTTGGTGTGGGTGTTTGCCATTCAGCTACATCTGGGTGGATTCCCTTCTATTCTCCATGTCTTTATTCTTTTTCTCCATGTCTTTAAATATCTCGTGTTGCCTATATTTGTTTTAGAAGAGACATACCCCATTACTGCCACTCCCTTTAGCTTTGTATTCCCAGTAGGTGATTTCCTGATAGGTCAGGCAGTAGGCCATTCCCATCATGTGTTCTTTGGAATGCCCTTCTAACTTGTACCTAGAGATTCTCCTCTTCAGGCCCCAGAAAGTGCAGGGAGGGTCAGAAAGCAATGTTTAACCCAAGATGTGGCTTGGAAGCATGGGCCCGCTGGACGTATTGGGACTGAGGTCAGAGTCTGGGCAAGAGAAGTCAGTGAGCTATGCTCTAGACTAGCCTGGGACTTGCCAAGAAGAAACTGAAATTCAACTTAAGAAAGCACTAGGAGCATAAATCTATAGGAGTATAAATTCTTATTTGTGGTTCACTGTGCCAGAATGGATACTCTGTGATACCTCTCATCTAGTGCCCTGTTAATTACCAGGGTTAACCAATCAAGCATTCGTATAATTATTTATAACAGGACAATAACTTGAAAATCACATCCCACCTCATTCTGTTGCTTGGCTGGTGTTGATGTTTGTCACCGAATCACTACAGCAAATAATAGAGAAAATCTCATGGTATTTGAAGAACTGGTCCAGGGAGGATGGTCTGACCTGGTGGGCCACTCTGGAAGAGAAGTTGTGGTGATGACCTTGTTAGTTCTTTGATATCCACACCATAGGTGATGTTTACTTAAAAAATAATACTACGTTACGTGTGTACTACACTTCAACTGTCACATATTCCATTTGTTAAAACCTTATTTGCTCCCATTTTTTCATGGTATATGTTTAGACCTTATTAGGATTTAAAAAAATGTTTATTTATATTTTGAGAGAGGAACAGGGGGAAGGGGCAGAGAGAGAGGGAGAGACAGCGTATTTTGAGCAGGCTCCAAGCTCAGTGCAGAGCCCAACACAGGGCTTTGCCTCACGACCCTGGGATCATGACTTGAGCCAAAATCAAGAGTCAGATGCTTAACTGACTAAGCCACCCAGGTGTCCTTCTCAAGATTTTAAATTTGGTCTCAGGGCTAGCTGAACTTTTGCACTTTGATTTGAAAAATCACATGCTCCCTTAATTGTTGCTTAAAGAAATACTGGCAAGAAAACATTCATTCTCCTTTAGCTGCTGATAATCTCGTATTATTCTAAAATATATCCTTGAAATTATTTATGAAAAAAGAATTTTCTGAGACTGGATCTCAAAAATTGTTGCTATGTGCTATAAACCTAACTTTGAACCTCTAAAATATCAATTTTAATGGCGACCTTAATTGTGGCCATGGTAAAACTTAAATCGATATATTTCTGTTTTTCGAAATGCATATATATATTTGTGACATTTCTTTGTTGAACCAAAACAGCATCATGGGATTTTCTTCTGCCACGTGTACAGATATAAGATAAATACCTCCCTGCGACTCCTTGGATTTCTTGTTTAAAGAGTCAAGGGTCTGTAATCTATTTAAATTAACAATAGTTTATAAAATAGTCCACACATGTCACAATATTTGAAACTCCAACTTATTATTATACTTTAATAATATAATTTAATGTCATTGAGAACCTCTGTTAAGTTATGATGGCCAATGTAGTTGAGTATCATTTGGCAGGGAGACAGGAATAGGGAAAGCATTATTAGCTGTGGGTCTAGAGTGGCTTCAGAGTTGAGTACCTTATTGTTCTGATTCATTTTAGAACCATTTGCAAGCAAAATAGACTGTTCAAAAGTTCCAAGATCCTCTCAACAGAGCAGTGATTTGTGTTGGAGAAGTAGCCAACATGAAGGTGAAGTAGGACTGTTTTATTATCCTACACCCTATGGTTAACCATAGACTTAATAGTTACAATGCTAGATACTCTTGGGAGTGGAATAGGGCTTGGAATAACTTCTTCCATATTCCTGATGTTTCCTTCTCCATGGGTGAAATTGTGATATCATAACACTCCGGACCTTTCTCTTCTTCATTCACACCTCCCATATGGAGTGTCTTACTGGATTGGTGGCTTTAGAAGGAGAAACTGAGCGTGTGTTTTCTATCCCTTTCCTGTCACCTTCCCCTTGGGAATGAATAGCCTTCTCCTGGGTAGGCTCTAACCCTGTTTGGGGAGACTTTGTGGTTGTACAATCTTGCCAATAGAGGGGAAATTTTATCTGTCCAACTTGGTTCTTCTGGATTAGGAAGACCAAATGCTAGAATGTCTGTTTTGTTACTAATAAAAATGATGTTTTAGCTTTCATCTCAGACTTTGTCTTATTTCTCAGATGATTCAGACTCAGTTGGGAAGAGTAGTGTGACTTACTGGACCCTTCCAAGTCCCTAATGATTATTGTTAGTAATAAAATCACATATATGGAAATAAAATTTAAACAAAAAATTTGTTACAGACTTGGTTATAATGAAAAGAAACTATGAGTCACGATGATGTCTGGGAAGATCCTGAGAGAGAAGAGTTCTGCCAATACACATATGTTGAATGCTCAAAGTATAGTGCTGGTGAGCAAAGGGAGAGAAGTCTACATTCCATGACCACAGGAGCACAATGAATAAAGTGTGCTATTGTAGACTAGACTGGTGGGAAAATGTCTCAGTATAATGTAAGATTCTGATTCCTGTCATATTTACCGAACAGAAGCAGGACAGTATTGAATACATTCAACTGTTAGCCACAATGTTCCTGTTGCTTTCCTAGCATGCTATGACCATAGGAAAGAAAATAAAATACAGCACTGTATTGTTTTTTCTGTAGAGTATGTTTGTTTTAAGAATGAGATTAGTTCACTTAAGTTGTAAACAAATTCACCAGCCCTGTTTAAATCATTGTAGATTCTCAGAAAGCTTCAGCCTCTATAAGGCTTCGCTATCTTCTTGCAGGTGTGCTGTACATAAAATGTGCTTCTAGTAATTTCAAACCTTACGTAGCTTGAAATCTGATTTCTCTTTTGCATACTCTAATTCCTTGTTTTTTGGATTAAATATATAATTTCATCACCTTACAGATAAAAAGCATTATTTTTCTGAGCAGAAAAACTTTATGGTAGATATATTTATCAAGGAGTTCATGGAGCTCTGGGAAATCAGTAGATATGTTTCAGAGTGTCTGTGCATCTCTGAAATGTTCTAGGAAAACAGGTGTGCATGAGATCATCTTTATTGGAGAGTTCATAGCTTAATCAACTTCTAAAAGGCAAGTGGAAACCACAAAGGGTGAAAAACTCTTCATTTGGAGGTTTGAAGTCACTAAGTTCCCATAGACTTCTCTTCTTTAGACTGAAAGTGAAAGTATTCTTTCATCTTGCTGAAGTGTTTGTTTCCTCAAAAGTATCTCTATGGAGGGTGATTGAGACATTGTTGAGCACCCTGTTCTACCACTGGTAGCCTCTTGATATCATAGTTATTCCCAAGAGGTCTCCAAGAAGAAGTCCAGGCAAACAGCTTATTACTGGCTTGGGCCTTGGCTCCCAATCCTTATGTTGGAGGGCTCCTAGCTCTCATGTTTGGGGAGGGCCACATGGTAAGCTGTCTCTCCTGGGCCACTTGGTGTCCTAAGGCCTACAATGCTAAAAGTAGGTGAGAAACCCTGGTTTCTGTTGCCCAGACCTATGTTCCAATCTTGCCATCATAATTAAAAGAAGAATAAACAGACCTAAGAACAGGGTTGGGATGGGGAGGAGGGTACAATAAGATGAGTAACTAAATAGCATATTTATGATATAAGTTCATCAAATGAAATTCTAAATCACCATGGAGGCAGTACTTCTGGCCATATGAACAGCCAGATATTACCTAGAGAGAGTATCAATGTGGGGTTTTTTTTTTGTGTTTTTTGTTTGTTTGTTTTTAATTTGGAGTAGAACTAGGAGGAGGTGGCAGAATAAAAAAAAATGGAGCTTTAATGCACTTGAGTAAGTTCATCCTGGGAAAAACTTCTATGGTGACCAGTGGTTTTCCATTTCATTCAAGGTTAGGAAAAGCAGAAATGGTAGCTAGAGGAACTTTCTGTCCCACAAGGGCTTTTGAACAATGATATTACTGGCTAAGGGGTATAGTTTCCTGCTCTCTAGGTTTTCTGAAAATATTTCACTGAAAGTACCAGTATGTCAGGTCTGGTTTAGACTTGGTCCAGTATAAAGGCAAAGGACAGACGCCAGCCTGCATAGTTATCAGTAGCCCCAGGAGGATCTATGCCTCCTCCTCCTATCCTCCCTCCTTCATTAATGGTATTATTTGAACCATTAGTAACCTAAATCGGACACCACGAAGTCACCTTTCACTCCCGTCTTTTTAACCTCCATATTATATTAAGTGCCAATATTCTTTATCTTCCCCTACTCTCCTACAGACAGCCTAAAGTCCGGCTACACTCATATCCCCCACAACACCATAGTTTTCTAGGCCTCCAAGTCTCTGTGTATGCTATTCCCTCCTTCTGGAATTCACTCTTCAGAAATTTTCTCTATTTAGCAAAATCTTGCTTTTACAAGACCAACATCAAGTTCTGCATCCATAGCGAAGCCTTCAATTACTCTTGCCCAGTCCAGCGCATCTGAAGTTGCACTCGCTCCTACATCTGCTAGGGGAAACACTCATCACATGCTATAACATCTTCTCTTTATTATAAGCTCCTTAACCACAGAGATCTTGCATCTTTATGTCCTGGAAGACTGCCTAGCACATAGCTATATTTGCTGAAAGATAGAATAAATGACCATCTGAGTTCCAACTTTCTGCATTGTTTAATGTTGCCAGTGGCATCAACTTTATTTTTTTTATTATTTTTTAACATTTATTTATTTTTTGAGAGAGAGGGAGACAGTGCGAGTGGAGGAGGGGCAGAGAGAGAGGGAGACACAGATTCCAAAACAGGCTCCAGGCTCTGAGCTGTCAGCACAGAACCCAATGCGAGGCTCGAACCCACAAGCCTGAGACCATGACCTGAGCCATCAGGCACCTTGGGTGGCATCAACTTTAGAAATAAACTCCTTTAAACCCATTTTTTAAATGTAGAAAGCATATTTATATGGTTGTTATGAAGATTAAGAAGAGATTTATTCATTCAATCAAAATATGTATGTATGTATATATGTGTAAATCCCATAGAACAGTATTTACAGTATTTGCAAATGTTTCCTTTTCTAGGTCACTGGATAACTAAAAAATATTAAGACATTTACATTTTTAAATGTCAGTAACCCCCAGAATGCTTTGAAGCCTCTAAAGAACTGAATCCACAAATTAAAAATGTATTTCTAAGCATTGTTAAGTTCTGGCAAAGCATGCAGTACAGTCAAGGGTAGAGATATTTTTACAAATTAACTATAATATATATGGCTAAGAGCTCTAATAGGGCGTCAATAAAATACTGCGGAATCTCAGGGCACCTGGGTGGCTCAGTAGGTTAAGAGTCTGGCTTTGGCTCAGGTCATGATCTCATAGTTTCTTGGTTTGAGCCCCTTGTCAGGCTCTGTGCTGACAGCTCAGAGCCTGAAGCCTGTTCAGATTCTGTGTCTCCCTCTCTCTCATCCCCTCCCCCATTCACACTCTGTCTCTGTCTCTCTCAAAAATAAATACACATTTTTTAAAAATTTAAAAAATACTGCAGGATCTCAAAAGTAAAAAAAAAATAATGAAATGCTCAGGGAGAAAGTGTACAAGAAGAAAAAAAACATCAGGCTCAAGAAAAAATATCTGCCAATGACTGACAGATTCAGAGGCTCTTCTTGGAAAAGGGTATTTTTATAAAAGAAAAAATGGCCAATCTAGGTGGGAATATGGATTAAGTCCAGAAAATCTTCAGTTTAGGTATAAATTGAAATTATACATAAACTTTGAGGAAGACTTTAAGAGACAAAAAGTGGCCCTAAAAAAGATGTTCTTTTAGTAAACTGAATCATTAGTAGATATGTGATTATTGTGACATATAGGATAGATTCAGTGATTAAAATCAGTTTCTACTCAATATTTATTAAGGAAAATAAAAATTCCTGTCCCCAATTTGACAAGGCATGGGTAGATTGGAGGCACCAAATTCCATAATGGCTGATACTCAATAATTTTGAAATTAAATATATAAAATACCATATTTAACTAATTGGGGCTTAGTTGAGAATTGAGTGTAGATTTTCACTGCTTCTCAAGGCTGACAACCAAGAGACAGGCTGA
The DNA here is from genome assembly GCA_030068075.1 of Paguma larvata. Classification (NCBI taxonomy): domain Eukaryota; kingdom Metazoa; phylum Chordata; class Mammalia; order Carnivora; family Viverridae; genus Paguma; species Paguma larvata. The sequence goes on along the minus strand of CM057828.1, from coordinate 65,366,692 downwards.
AAAACTCTCGTAATTAAATAAGATTAGATCAACAGGCAGCCTTCAGGAAGAAGATAAAGGCATCCACTCTCCTGATTCCAGCCCAGAGAATGTACAGTTTACCCTAAAGTAGATCATCAATTTCTCTTTGTTAACTAAGAATGAGATTTTATTTTATTTTATTTTTAATTTTTTTAATGTTTTATTTATTTTTGAGAGCAGGAGAGACAAAGCATGAGCAGGGGAGGGGCAGAGAGAGAGGGAGACACAGAATTCGAAGCAGGCTCCAGGCTCCGAGCTGTCAGCACAGAGCCGGACGCAGGGCTTGAATTCACAGACTGTGAGATCGTGACTTGAGCTGAAGTCGGACACTTAACCGACTGAGCCACCCAGGAGCCCCAGAATGAGATTTTAAAAAGCAAAAGAAAGACAACTGATCATTTAAAACTACAGACACGATGAAAACCTCTAGAAAGCTATAAAGTTGAGCCCTTGAATTAGCCCTGCTAAAAGAGAAGGGCAACCAGGATCTACAGAGCTCCTTGTTAGCCAGAGTGGGGTCGTCCACAACCAGAGATCAGGAAGAATATAGAGTTGTTTGGAAGATTTTGCCACCTATCTGCGGAGAGAAAGAACAAAGTATTTGTATCTAGCTGGATTGTGTCTCACATCAGAATTATTAGAAAGATAGGGTTGCCTAGGTGGCTCAGTCAGTTAAACGTCTGACTCTTGATTTCAGATCAAGTCATGATCCACAGGTCATGGGATTGAGCTGATGTCAGGTTCTGACCTAAGTGTGAATCCTGCTTAAGATTCTCTCCCTCTCCCTCTCTCTCATTCTCTCTCTCTCTCTCTCTCTCCCTCTGCTCCTCTCCCTTCCTTTGTCTCTAAAATAAAATAAATATTAGAAAGACAACGACATACAGTGAGACTCTACACCAGGAACAAAAAACAGTGAAATTAGAAAGATTTTGTAAGACAAATGATATCGTTCATCTGGCCTTTTTCTGAGTCCAATTGCAGTAGCCCCATCATTAGAAAGACAGCCCAGGCCCTTACCAAATCTGTACATGGTCAGAAAAATAATATTTGTTTTTCCTTTTAATTTTATGCATTATTCCGAATGCCCTGTAATTGTGGTATTTTTAAAGATTTAAAAATTTGAAATAACTTTGGAACCCCATCCTATGATTTTTGCTAACACATCTACATGAACTTTGAGGAATTAGGAATAAAACTGGAAGACAACAGGTAACAAATTTTTGCCATGTGGCACCTAACAAAGTTTTATAGACAAAAGCATATGGAACCATGATTGAAAAGATATTTGGAGGACACATGTAAATGATTTTTAAGGAAAGACAACTCATCCTCAGTGTGAGTCTGTGGAGGACTCTGCTGGCCACTCTAACAACTTAGCAACCCATCTCAATGTCTTACAAACTCACTTCAGAAGTGTTTCTACAGACCTATCAATTCCCCTCTTTTCTATTCTTAGTTCATTCCCATGTCCCTTTTCTTAAGTGAGATAGACACTGAGTAGTCTCTTTGCTCCTCTATGTGCATTATCAATACTTGGTTTGCAAGAGATCTTTATCCATTTGAGTTAAATCGTAGAAATATTCTAAACTCTCTCATTGTGTCTCTTCTAGTCTTCTGCCTTCTTTTTGCTTCAGCTACCTCTTTGCTCCTGGATCCACTTCAATCTCTCTATATCTCTCTGAAACTGAGGCCTCTGAAGTATTGCAGTTCCTGATGATGACCTGGCCAGGGCCAAATATTATTAGTCTGCCCATGCTGGGCGTGCCAGATGCCTATGATGGGCTAGATTCCTGTGATGTCCAAAAGGTAAATGTAGGTCACACGCTCTCCCAGAAGACCTTTCTCATTGATCTGCACAATTGGGAGATACCATGAATAATGGAAGTACCAAAAATGACCTTGATTTCATCATAGCTAAAGTTCTAACTTCATATTTTGCTTCCCTCCCTCCCATAAGACATGATCATCCATTGTCCTTATTCGTTCTCTATCTGAGCCCTAATGTGGACTTACCATTCCATTAGAAGCTATAATGAAACCAGACTAGACTTGTTGCTCCTCTCCCCTATCTGTCACTTTCAATATGGAAACTTAACGAGAAAAACAACCAAAAAAGCAAAGGGAAAAAGAGATGAAATGACATGCAAAGGTATTCATAATGATCTTCCTCTGAATGTTGAATATGTCCTTCTTTGGTGTATATGTCCATATATATGTATATATGAATAGGTGGACTTTTAGGGGAGGGGATGACTGAAAAACTGAAGAGAACTTCGTAATCAAGAATTACTGAACATCAGCAAATTGGATAACTTCAGCTGTTCTGTGGCATTAGTTAATCTGAGCTATTTTACTATTTAGAATGCCTGAAAAAAATTGGAGTGACTTTAAATAGCTTAGAAAAGAAAGAGAAAAAGTGAGAGATAATGAGAGACAGTGGGAGGGGGGAGGATATATACCAATAGGAAAAAAAATAACGCTGAAGCATAGGAAGATTCCTAGAGTCAGAAATGGATGATTTTAAAAGGTGAATAGTTATAGATATAGAGTTATATAGTTATAATAATAATAATATAATATAATAGTTATAGAGTTTCAAAACCTATCTCTGAAGCCTGATCTTATCACTTTATAGGGATGCAGTGAGGCTAATGCGATAAAGTACATGGACTTTGGAGGCAAGCATACCTAATATTCGGCCTTGGTATTGCCACTTACTATGCTGTGGAGTTAGCTAGCTGAGTCACAAGTTTTTCCTATAAGGATTAACTAAAATAACATACAACTAGTGGTTGGCACAGGTTACATAATACATAAAAATTAGTGGTGATCTCTGTTTCCTCTCAGTCTCCTTGTAGTTTCAGCTTCCCACTTACAGAAACTCAGAGAAAGAGGAGGATCTCATCTATCCTAATGGTTCCTACTTCACCCTGTAAGGAGGGTCTTTCCATCTAACACCTTTTTTTTTTTCGCCACTATATTTTAGTCCCATTTTCTCTTAATCTGGCTCCCAGAAACATTGCAAAAAGTATCAACCCCAAGCTCTGTATAACAATCTCTATGAAAGGATTATCCTTGAGTTACTTTTCAGGCTTTCTCCAGAGAACAATAAGGAAAAATGGCAGATAAATAGAAAATACTGACATGCACAAACAAAGAGAAGAAGATTGAAAAAAAGAAACAAGAAACGGTAATCCTCTAGGAGGATACTAGGATATCCTAGGATATCTCTGGGATAGCAGAGAGATCTCACTCACACCAAACAAAAAAGGAGGAAAAACGTTAAAGCCAAAGAAACAATTAGAGAGACCGAAATAGAGAGAGGGAAATAGGAAAGAATGTGGACGTGTAACAAGATGGTGTATATGTGGAAAACTGATGAATAGGTGGACTTTTAGGGGAGGGATAAAGAAACACATCAAGCGATAGAGAACTAAGAACCCAAATTTTGGTGTGTGTGCGCGCACGCACGCACGCGCACACACACACACAAAGGGAGAGAGAGAGAGAGAGAGAGAGAGAGAGAGAAGAAAAGCCAAATGTCGAAAATGCCCAAGAAGGCTGGGCATGGCTCCCTGGTCATATGGAATCAGAACCAAATAGTCAGGTACTTGGATTCTGCTCTCTCAAGTTCTAGAAGTGCAAGATTGACCTTCTGGATTGTCTTTCTCTCTGCAGCAATTAGAGACAGATCTTTGCAAACCAGACTGGCCCCACCAGAAACATCCAAGCCATGAGCCCTCACCTCAGTCAGAGCCATGAGGGCTGGTGGGCAGACTCTGAGAGACTGATGGGGACTCAGAGGGAGATCCAGAGAAAAGAGTAGCTGGAGAGAATTAGGAAAGTGGGGACAGAGCTAGGCATAGAGAGTGAGAAATGGACAAGGTGGAGGTTAATGGCGTTAAGATCTGTGGCCTCTCCTTCATGACCACTGTGTGCAGAGCTCTGGCGTGATCTGAACACAGGTGGTCACTGAGGGAGCCAGGGGGTATTCATCTCTGATGGATGCCAACTGAGTCAGGCTCAGCTTTCACTGCAGAAGCAAGTACATTTACTGACCTTCTCCATGGGCTTTGGTACATGAGGGTGAAGACATTGGCTCTGCTGATCTCAGGCCCAGAGGAGGGATCCACAGGCATAGAGTGAGGGTGCAGTGAATTTCGCTGCAAACCAACCTCCTGTTTGTAGAGAAGGGAGTATGACCTCCTTCTGCACATGCACGTGTGCAAGGTGTGCACGCATGTAAATATGCACACAGGCAGGCGTGAACTAACTGGTTACTGCTGGGAGCCAACTGTAACAAGGCCAACTATCTCCTCTTGAAGTATTACCAGTCTAACTGGATCCCTGGGGACAGTCTCATACCAGTTCCTTCCAAGACTCCCTTGTGAGTCTATGTCCATGCCAGGGGGCCTGGAAAGTCGAGGATAGTCTCAAGATTTCCGGGGGAGTTCTGGTACATTTGTCAGGTAACTTGTTAGATAAGGGGACCTGGCAAATATCATTATCCTTGTCTTTTCATCTTTAAATCTGGGAGCCTCTAACTCTTGTCTACCAATTTTATTTTGCATTAATTTTCTAGTTAGGGTTTCTGATGACTTAAGCAGCATTCCTTGTGCCCCCAATTAAATTTTTTTTGATACGATACAGTACATTCAACACAATAACGAACACTGGCTGAGTACCCACTCTGCTCCAGTTACCTTGTTAAGCGTTGCCAATAGAGTGGTAAACAAACTGCCACAATTTTTCCTTGATAACATGCTCCCCTTCTAACCACCATCCTCTACCTCTTCATTATCACACTTCCATTCTTCAAATCTGGCATGACCTTCTTTTTTTAATTAATTAATTTATTTTAGAGAGAGGGAGAGAGCATAGTTGGGGAGAGGGGGAGAGAGAGAGAACCTTAAGCAGACTCCATGCTCAGAGCGAAGGCCAATGCAGGGTGTGATCCCATGCCCCTGGAATCATGACCTGTGCCAAAACCAAGAGTTGGACACTCAACTGACTGAGCCACCTAGTCGCCCCTGGAATAACCTTCTTTCCACTGATCTACCAACTGTCCTTCCAAAACCCACTTGCCTAGTACTGAATTAGATTCAGTATAACCCAAAGAACTTCAGTCATCCTCATATTCCCTCAGTCCTCTAAAGCTCTTCTTTCTACTCCTGGAAAGCCTGGAGTCCTTTAAAGTTGAAGTTTATGATGCTTGCATCCTGATTCATTCTAAATATGTGGGATGGCTTTTTCTCTCCACTCTCCACCACCCAAGTGGTCTCCAAGTCTACGTCTTACAAGCAAGATCTAATATAATTTGGGCATTTGGGGAACATAACTCAGTTTGGAGGAAGCAATTAAAAAATGCTTTAAATGAGGTGCAAAACAAATTGGAGGTGGCATGATTTTCTAGCGTAAGGCACAAAAGCTAAGCGTCAGGATATTGACCTTTGCAGTACAAGGTGTCTGTTATTCCTTCAGATACTCACTCAAAAACTCCTAAAAAAAAAAAAAAAACACCCCAGCTTGTCAAGTTCTTTAAAAACAGCTATTTAAGTGAAATAAGTCAGGCAGAGAAAGAGAGATGCCATATGTTCCCACGCATAGGTAGGCTTTGGGAGACCTAACAGAAAACCAAGGGGGAGGGGAAGAGGGGAAGGAAGGGAAAAAAAAGCCAAAGAGAGGAAGGAAGACATAACATGGGAGACTCTCAAAGACTAAGAACAAACTGAGGGGAAAGGGGGGTCGGGGAGGGGGAGAGTGGGTGATGGGCATGGAGGAGGGCACTTGTTGGGATTACCACAGGGTGTTGTATGGAAACCAAATTGACAATAAATTATTAAAAACAAAAAAAATAAAAAAATAAAAACAGCTATTTCTAGAGAGGGGCCAACATGGTGGAGGAGTAGGAGGACCCGCAGCTCTCCGGTGTCTTTTAAACTAAGAAGGACTGAAACCAAGGTACTCTCAATCCCAGAGATCTGCAGGAAGAGGAGTTGGAGGCTACAGGGAAGAGAACACGAAATCCAAAAAATCCTGGGAGACTGAGGAGAACTAGAAAATAAACCAATACACACCTAGCAAAAATGACAAAACGGAAGAACTCCCCTCAAAAGAATGTACAGGAAAGAGTGACAGTGCAAGAAATGATGAAAGCAGACATAAGCAACTTAACAGAACAAGAATATAGAATGATAATCATAAAAATATTCACTGGGCTTGAAAAAAGCATAGAAAAAAGGAGGAGGACCCTAGAGGCAGAGATCAAGGTCCTAAAAAACAGTCAGGAGGAATTAAAAAATGCTTTAAATGAGGTGCAAAACAAATTGGAGGTGTCCATAGCGCGGATTGAAGCGGAGAATATGGGAATTAGAAGATAAAATTATGGAAAAGGAGGAAGCAGAGAAAAAGAGAGAGAAATTGATTCAGGAACAGGAAAGGAGAATTCTAGAACTGAGAGATGCAATCAAACGGATTAATATCCATATTATAGGAATTCCAGAGGAAGAAGAGAGAGAGAAAGGAGTCGAAGGGGTACTTGAACAAATCATCGCTGAGAACTTCCCCAACATGAAGAAGGAAACAGGCATTGAAGTCCAAGAGGCACAGAGAACTCCCCTCAGATGTAACCTGAATAGACCCTCAGCACGACACATCATAGTGAAGCTGGGAAAATACAAAGACAAAGAGAGAATTCTGAAAGCAGCTAGGGATAAACAGGCCTTAACATACAAAGGAAGACGCATTAGGGTAATAGTGGACTTATCTACAGAAACCTGGCAAGCCAGAAAGGAATGGCAGGAAATCTTCAATGTGATGAACAGGAAGGATATGCAGCCCAGAATCCCTTACCCGGTCAGCCTGTCATTCAAAATGGATGGAGAGATAAAGGTCTTCCCAAACAAACAAAAACGGAAGGAAAACATCACAAACAGACCAATATTACAAGAGATCCTGAGGGGGACTCTATGAAGGAAAGGTCGCAAGGAACACAGAGCACCAGAGACATCCTTACAAGCATGAAACCTACAGATAACACCGTGACTCTAAACCCATATTTTTTTATATTAACGCTGAATGTAAACGGACTAAACGCTCCAATTAAAAGACACAAGGTAACAGAATGGATTAAAAAACAAGACCCATCTATCTGCTGTCTTCAGGAGAACCATTTTAAATCTGAGGACACTTTCAGATTGAAAGTGAGGGGATAGAGAACAATTTACCATGCTACGGGAACTCAGAAGAAAGCTGGAGTAGCCACACTTATATCAGACAAACTGGACTTTAAAGTAAAAGATGTAATAAGAGATGAAGAAGGGCATTATATAATAATCACAGGGACTATCCAGCAGTAAGAGCTAACAATTATAAATATCTACACGCCGAATTCTGGGGCACCCAAATTTGTAAAGCAACTAACTACAAACGTAAGCAATCTTATTGATAAAAATGTGCTAGTTGTAAGAGACCTTAACACCACACTCACAGTGCTGGATAGATCCACTAAACAGAGAATCACCATAGAAACAATGGACTTGAACGACACATTGGAACAGAAGGGCCTGACAGATATCTTCAGGGCCTTTCATCCACAAGCAAAGGAATTTACATTCTTCTCAAATGCACATGGTACATTTTCCAAGACAGACCATATTTTGGGGCACAAGGAAGCGCTGAATAAATATAAAAAATTGAGATCGTACCATGCACGATTTCAGACCACAATGCTTTTTTTTTTTGAATAATTTATTGTCAATTTGGTTTCCATACAACACCCCGTGATAATCCCAACAAGTGCCCTCCTCCGTGCCCATCACCCACTCTCCGTCCTCCCACACTCCCCTCTCCCCTCAGTTTGTTCTTAGTCTTTGAGAGTCTCCCATATTATGTCTTCCTTCCTCTCTGGGGCTTCTTTTTTTTCCCCTTCCTTCCCCTCTTCCCCTCCCCCCTGGTTTTCTCTTAGGTCTCCTAAAGCCTACCTATGCGCAGACCACAATGCTTTGAAACTTCAAATCAAGCACAGGAAAAAGTCTGGAAAACCCCCACAAACATGGAGGCTAAAGAGCAACCTACTAAAAGACGAATGGGCCAACCAAGCAATCAGAGAAGAAATTAAAAAAATACAAGGAAACAAATGAAAATGAAAATACAACAATCCCAAACGCTTTGGGATGTGGCAAAGGCAGTGCTGAGAGGGAAATATATTGCAATCCAGGCCCATCTAAAGAAACAAGAAAAATTCCTAACACAAATTGTAACAGCACGCCTAAGGGAACTAGCAGCAAAACAGCGGAGACTTCCCAAACCCAGCAGAAAGAGAGAAATAACAAAGATTAGGGCACAAATTAATCATATGGAAACAGAAAAAGTAGTGGAACAGATCAATGAAACCGAGAGCTGGTTCTTTGAAAAAATAAACAAAATTGATAAACCTCTAACCAGGCTCCTCAAAAAGAAAAGAGAGAGAACCGAAATCGATAAAGTCACGAATGAAAATGGAGTGATTACAACCAATCCTTCAGAAATACAAGCAATCATCAGAGAACATTATGAAAACCTATATGCTGTCAAACTGAACAACTTGGAAGAAATAGACAAATTCCTAAACAGCCACACGCTACCAAAACTCAAACGACAATAGAAAACTTGAGCAGACCCATAACTAGTGAAGAAATTGAATCAGTTATCAAAAATTTCCCAGGAAATAAAAATCCAGGACCAGATGGCTTCCCTGGGGAATTTACTAGACATTTAAAACAGAGTTAATACCTATCCTCCTCAAGCTGTTCCAAAAAATTGAGATGGAGGGAAAACTCCCGGACTCATTCTATGAAGCCAGCATGACTTTGATTCCCAAACCAGATAGAGACCCAGCAAAAAAAGGAGAACTACAGGGCAATATCCTTGATGAACATGGATGCAAAAATTCTTCACAAGATATTAGCAAATAGAATCCAACAGCATATAAAGAATTATCCACCACAATCAAGTAGGATTCATCCCTGGGTTGCAGGGATGGTTCAACATTCGTAAATCAATCATCGTGATACATCACATTAACGAAAGAAAAGATAAGAACCATATGATCCTGTCAATTGATGCAGAGAAAGCATTTGAGAAAATACAGCATCCCTTCTTAATAAAAACTCGAGAAAGCTGGGATAGGAGAAACATACTTAGGCATCATAAAAGCCATTTATGAAATGCCCACAGCTCATATCATCCTCAATGGGGAAAAACTGAAAGCCTTCCCCCTAAGATCAGGAACACGACAGGGATGTTCACTCTCACCACTGCTATTTAACATAGTGTTGGAAGTCCTACCATCAGCAATCAGACAAGAAAGCAAAATAAAAGGCATCAGGATAGGCAAGGAGGAAGTCAAACTTTCACTTTTTACAGACGACATGATACTTTACATAGAAAACCAAACAGAATCCAAACCAAAAGCCTACTAGAACTGATCCATGAATTTGGCAAAGTTGCAGGATACAAAATCAATGTACAGAAATCGGTTGCATTCCTTTACACCAACAATGAAGCAACAGAAAGAAATAAAAAAGCGAATCCCATTCACAATTGCACCAAAAACCATCAAATACCGAGGAATAAACCTAACCAAAGATGTAAAAGATCTCTACGCTGAAAACTATAAAAAATGTATGAAGGAAATTGAGGAAGACACAAGGAAATGGAAAAACATCCCATGCTCATGGATTGGAAGAATAAATATTGTTAAAATGTCAATCCTACCCAAAGCAATCTACACATTCAATGCAATCCCAATCAAAATTGCACCAGCATTCTTCTCAAAGCTAGAGCAAACAATCCTAAAATTTGTATGGAACCACAAAAGACCCCGAATAGCCAAAGTAATATTGAAGTAGAAAACCAAAGCGGGAGGCATCACAATCCCAGATTTTAACCTCTACTACAAAGCGGTAGTCATCAAGACAGCATGGTATTGGCACAAGAACAGACACATAGACCAATGGAATAGAATAGAGAACCCAGAAATGGACCCACAAGCATATGGTCAACTAATCTTTGACAAAGCGGGAAACAGTATCCAATGGAAAAAAGACAGCCTCTTTAACAAATGATGCTGGGAGAACTAGATAGCAAAATGCAGAAGAATGAAACTAGACCACTTCCTTACACCACTCACAAAAATAAACTCTAAATGCATAAAGGACCTGAATGTGAGACAGGAAACCATCAAATTCCTAGAGGAGAAACCAGGAAAAAACCTCTTTGACCTGAGCTGCAGCAATTTCCTATGTGACATATCTCCAAAGGCGAGGGAATTTAAAGCAAAAATGAACTATTGGGACCTCATCAAGATAAAAAGCTTCTGCACAGCAAAGGAAACAACCAATAAAACTAATAGACAATGGATGGAATGGGAAAGGATAATTGCAAATGACATATCGGATAAAGGACTAGTATCTAAAATCTATAAAGAACTTACCAAACTCCACACCCGAAAAACGAATAATCCAGTGAAGAAATGGGCGGAAGATATGAATAGACATTTCTCCAAAGAGGACATCCAGATGGCCAACAGACACATGAAACAATGCTCAAAGTCACTCATCATCAGGGAAATACAACTCAAAACCACACTGAGATACCACCTCACACCGGTTAGAGTGGCTAAAATGAATAAATCAGGAAACTATAGATGCTGGCGGGCATGTGGAGAAGCAGGCACCCTCCTACACTGTTGGTGGGAATGCAAACTGGTGTAGCCACTCTGGAAAACGGTGTGGAGGTTCTTCAAACAAATGAAAATAGAGCTACCCTATGACCCAGCAATAGCACTGCTAGGAATCTATCCAAGAGACACAGGAGTGCTGATGCATAGGGGCACGTGTACCCCAATATTCATAGCAACACTTTCAACAATAGCCAAACCATGGAAAGAGATCAAGTGTCCATCTACTGATGAATGGATAAAGAAGATGTGGTACTTATATACAATGGACTACTACGTGGCAATGAGAAAAAATGAAATCTGGCCATGTGTAGCAACATGGATGGAACTGGAGGGTATTATGTTAAGTGAAATAAGTCAGTCAGAAAAAGACAGATACCATATGTCTCCATGCATAGGTGGATTTTGAGAGACTTAGCAAAAACCATGGGGTGGGGAAGAGGGGAAAAGAAAAAAAGACACAGAGAGGGAGGGAGACAAAACATAAGAGACTCTCAAAGACTAAGAATAAACTGAGGGAGAAGGGGGTGTGGGAGGGGGGAGAGTGGGTGACGGGCATTGAAGAGGGCACTTGTTGGGATGAACACTGGGTGTTATATGGAAATCAATTTGAAAATAAATTATTTAAATAAAAAAAACCCAGCTATTTCTATACCATTAATTGATATGCTAAGAAGGAACCTTATTGGTCTCCTCACTTTCCTATAACCTCTAGTCCACAACATTTTAAAAGACAGAATTCCAACCCAAACATGATATGTGATTCAAATCTAGGTGAAAAAATAATTGTAATTGACCCTGGAACAACATAGGGCTTAGGGGCACCACCCCATGTGCAGACAGAAATCTGCATAAAACTTTAACTTCCCCCAAACTTAACAACCAATAGCCTACTGCTGACTGGAAGACTTACTAAGAAAATAAACAGTTGATTAAGATGTATTTGTACGTTATATGTATTATATATTGTATTCACACAATAAAGTAAGCTCTAGAAATTTTATAATGAAAATCGTTCTAGGAAGAGGAAATATATTTACAGTATTGTACCATAAAAAAATCCATGTGTAGGTGGACTTGCATAATTCGGTCCCTTGTTGTTCAAGGGTCACTTGTAAATAAAAAAAAAAGATGTTCAAAAGTGGTATAATTTCAACAGCAAAGAGTTGTTAACTCTATTAATGTTATGTGAGGTAAGTCTGTATACGTTTCCATTTATTTTGATTTTCTCTAGTGACATTCCATAAATTTATATGCATCTTTCCATAATGGATAGCCCCTTTTCATTAGGATTATTCCTATGTACTTTATATTTTGGATAATATTTAAGTCATATCTTAAAATTTTAATTTTCTGATTTGTTTGTTGGCATATAGAAATGCAATTCAGGTTTTGTATATTGAGTTTGTATCTAGTAATCTTGTTAAATTGTATCAACTGAAATATTTTTTTTACATTTATTTTTGAGAGACAGAGAGACAGAGCACAAGTACAGGAGGGGTAGAAAGAGAATGAGACATAAAAATCGAAGCAGGTTCCAGGCTCTGAGCTCTCAGCACAGAGCCCTACGTGGGGCTTGAACTCATAAACCGTGAGATCATGACCTGAATCGAAGTCAGACGGTTAACCGACTGAGTTACCCAGGAGTCTCATATATCAATAATATATTATTTATGCATTCTTTTAGTTTTTCTATGAAGACAATCATATATCATCTGTATGAAGACAGTTTTGCCTTTTCATTTCTAGTTCTTATATTAATTACCTATTTCCCTTGTTTTATTGTATTTTCTAGGATTTTCAACATAATCTTGAATAAAAGTAGGGATAATGGTTACCTAGTCTTGTTTATGATCTGAAGGTAATTTTAATGTTTCACTGTTGGAGGAGGCTGTTTGCTGTTCAGTTTGGTGTATAATCACTTTAATAGCTTAAGGAAGTTCATTTCTATTCCAGGTCTGCTGAGAAGTACTATTTTTTTTTAATTATAAAGAGGAAAAAATGTAAAACAGTTGCCTTTCCCACATCTACTGAGATGATCTGTGGATTTCATGTGTCTGTTAACATACTGATTTACATAATTCATTATCTGATGTGAAATCAACTGATTTACTGGAATAAACCCAACTTTCTTCATTATATAAGGTACAATATTTTTAAAATTTTTTTAACGTTTATTTATTTTTGAGAGACATAGAGACAGAGCGTGAGCAGGGGAAGGGCAGAGAGAGAGGGAGACACAGAATCCGAAGCAGGCCCCAGGCTCTGAGCCATCAGCACAGAGCCCGACGCGGGGCTCGAACTCACAGACCACAAGATCATGACCTGAGCCGAAGTCGGCCACTTAACCAACTGAGCCACCCAGGCGCCCCTATTTTTAATACATTGTAGGAGACAGTTTTGTTTAGGAATTTTGCCAACTATGTTTGAGGATGAGATTAGTGTATTTTGGCTCCATCAAATTTTGGCATCAAAGTTATCATTTAAAAAGTTGAGGTGTTTCCCTTTTTTTCTGGTTATATAAAGTTAGATTAATTTTCCTTGACTGATAGCATTTCATTTAAAAATCCTGTCTGGTTCTTTATTTATAGAAATATTACAGAAATATATTTTTTTAATTTAAATTCCAGGGTAGTTAACATACAGTTTTATATTAGTTTCAGTAGTGCCATATATCGATGGTACCATATAGTACCATATAGTGATACATCAGCCAATGCTCATTACGAGAACTGCACTTCTTAATCCCCATTGCCTATTTTACCCATCCCTCCACCCACCTTCCTTCTGGTAACCATTAGTTTGTTCTCTATAGCTAAGAGTCTATTTCTTGGTCTGCCTCTATTTTTTTTTAATCTTTGCTCATTTTATGTTTCTTAAATTTGACCTATGAGTGAAATCATATGGTATTTGTTTTTCTCTGACTGACTTACATCACTTACTTCACTTACCATTATCCTCTCTAGCTTCATCTATATTGTTGCCAGTGGCAAGGTTTCATTCTTTTATGGCAGAATAATATTCCATTGTGTGTATATATATCACATCTTCTTTATCCATTCATCGATTGATGGACACTTGGGATACTTCCATAATTTGGCTAATGTAAATAATGCTGTTCTAAACAGGTATTATCCCTACAAGTATCCTTCCTACAATGCATTATCCCTATGGATTAGTATTTTTGTATTTTTTTAGTAAATACCCAGTAGTGGGATTACTGGATTGTAGGGCAGTTCTCTTTTTTAACTTTTTGGGGGAAACTCCAACTGTTTTCCAGAATGGCTGCACCAGTTTGCATTCCTACCAACAGTGCCAGAGGGATCCTTTTTCTCCACATCCTTGACAACACCTGTTGTTTCTTGTGTTTTTTATGTTACCCATTCTGACAGGTGTGAGGCGGTATCTCATTGTGGTTTTGATTTGAATTTCCCTGATCATGAGTCATGTTGAACACATTTTCATGTGTCTGTTGCCCATCTGGATGCCTTTCTTGGAAAAATGCTTATTCGTGTACTCTGCCCATTTTATTGGATTATTCATTTTTGGGGTGTTGAGTTTTATAAGTTCTTTATATATTTTGATACTAACCCTTAATTGCCTGTATTTGCTTCCATTCCATCGGTTGCCTTTTAGTTTTGTTGATTGTTTCCTTCACTGTGCAGCGGCTTTTTATTTTGATGTAATCCCAATAGTTTATTTTTGCTTTTATTTCCTTTGGCTCAGAAAACATGTCTGGAAAAATGTCTTCTTAGCCCATGTCAGAGAAATGACCATCTGTGCTCTTTTTCATAATTTTTATGGTTTCAGATCTCACATTTAGGTCTCTAATACATTTTGAATCTATTTTTGTACATAGTGAGAAAAAGTGGTCCAGTTTCATTCTTTGGCATGTAGCTGTTCAGTTTTCCCAACACCATTTGTAGAAGAGTCTATTTTTGTCCCATTGAATATTCTTTCCTGCTTTGTCAAAGATTAGTTACACATACAATTCTGGGTTTATTTTTAGATTTTCTATCTGTGTATTGATCTATGTGTCTATTTTTGTGCCAGTACCATAGTGCTTTGATTACTACTGCTTTGTAATATAACTTGAAGTCTAGAATTGTGATGCTTCCAGCTTTTCTTTTTCAAGATTTCTTTGGCTAATCAGGGTTTTTTTGTGGTTCCATATACATTATAGGATTTTTTGTTCTAGTTATGTGAAAATTGCTGTTGGTATTTTGATAGGGATTGCATTCGAGGTGTAGATTGATTTGGGTAGTATGGACATTTTAACAATATGTTTTCTTCCAACCCATCAGCATGGAATGTCTTTCCATTTCTTTGTGTCATCTTCAATTTTATGGAAATATTCTTAAACTACCGATTTACTTCATGATTACAAATGTGTGCATGTTTCCTATTTCTTCCTTAATCATTTCTGGAAAAGAGTACTTTTTCTAGTACTTTTCTACTTATTGAAGCAGATTAAATGTCATAATTTTTTTCCATAGTATTAACGTAGAATTTTAAAAATGCGTGTTTATTTTCTATTGCTATGTAACACATTACCACAAATTAAGGGACTTAAAGTAACACAATTTTATTATCTTACGATTTCCTTGGGTCAGGAGTCTGGGGATGGGTTAGCTGGGTATTCTGCTCTTGATTGCACCAGGCTGAAATCAAGGTGTCCACCAGGTTGTGATTTTCATCTGAGGGTTAGGGTCCTCTACCGAGCTCACTGTTTGTCGGCAACATTCATTCCCTTGCAGTTGTACTACTGAGGTACCTATCTCCTTGCTGCTGTCAGTCAGATATTTGCTATAAGCTCCTAGAGGCTGCCCATAGTTCCTTGCCACATGGCCACCACAGGCAGTTCACAATGTGGATGTATGTTCTTTTCCAGCTAGCTGGAGCGTTATCTTTCTTAGACTTCCAGCTCTTCTGTAGCCTACCATAATGGAGTTTTATACAAAATAAATTTTATATTTTGACTGTCATTTTGAGAAGACAGCTGTCAATCTAATTGTGGTTCTTCTGAAGGGAATCTGCCTTTTCATTCAGGCAGCTGATAAGTTTATCTCTTTGTCTCTCATTTTCAGAAGTTCTAATGGTGTGTGTGTTCATGGGTGTATTTCTTTTTATAAGTAATATATTTTCAATGTATTTAGGGCCTCTTTAATCTGTAGACTGATGTCTTTATCAGTTTTGGAAAATTTCAGCTATTTTCTCTTCAAATATGTATTTGTTCTACCTATTATTTCTTTCCTCTTCTTTATGACATATCTCCCACTTTACTAATCGTTTTATCGGTTGTTTCTAAATCTGCTTAAGTGCAGATTGAATGTTCCTGGGTGTTAGCCCCCAAATTATTCACTGCCTTTTTAGTGCTTTAGTGTCTTCAAGTGGGTAGCTTAAAATATTTGTCCAGCTTTTGTTCTTACTGAGGTAGTTGGTCCAAATTACATGGTCCGCCAATATCAGAAACAGAAGGCCTCTTATAATTCATTCTGCAACAACTGTAGTCATGTGCCCCTTTCATTCTTAGTATTGTTTCATTCTGGTTATTTTTGATCAGTCACACCACAGAGCTGTGAAATTAATTTTTCCTAGTTCTACCAATTTAATCAATCTTTGGATTTGTTTGAATTAATTATATGATACATTTTTATTCCTTTTATGTTCCTTGCATAATCTATTATTCTGTGAGTAAGTTGTAGCTTAATTTGTTACTTTTTAACACTTATATGTTTCCTAATAAAAGAAAGTATTGCTCTAGGTACATCCCACAAAATTGTAGGTAGTTTCATTGCTAGTTTTGGGTTTGTAAAATTGTCTAATTTTTATTATAACCAATTCTTTTGTTGAAAGCCAGACATGAGGTATCAGGTAAGAGGAACTGAGGTAAATAGGCCTTTAGTGGGAAGTTTCGTGTTAGGCATTAGACAGTGTTTAATGTTAGCCTTAGCTGTGGTGTCAGAGGCTAAAATTTCCTTCAGCGTCCTTGTTTTTGTCTCATTTTCTGTCTTTTTTGCTTCCCCAGAGACTCCTTCTTAAATAGGGTCTGACAGTTTCAGCTCTTTCAGCTGTACTCCTTGAAATTCTCCAGCCTTATTATGTGGTGGTAGCATACACGGGGAGAGGAAGAATTCTATAGTCCTATGATTAGGTCTCAGTCTTTTGTTTTGTTTTGTTTTTTAATGTTTATTTATTTTTGAGACAGAGAAAGACAGAGTATGAGTGGGGGAGGGGCAGAGAGAGAGGGAGACACAGAAACCGAAGCAGGTTCCAGGCTCCGAGCTGTCAGCACAGAGCCCAACGCGGGGCTCGAACTCACGCACCGTGAGATCATGACCTGAGCCGAAGTCGGACGCTCAACCGACTGAGCCACCCAGGCGCCCCTAGGTCTCAGTCTTCTAGTGAGCCTGTGGCCCTGGGCTGTAACCTTCACAGGTCCCTCTTAGTTTTTCTTTTTTCTTGGATCCTCCCCCGGATTTGTTAGGTTCTCACAAAATGGTTTTCCTTGAGGGCAGACTGTTAGTGAGAACAGTGCTCTCTGGGTTTATTTCAAAATGCTAACTTTTCCCTTCCTCTTGCTGAAGCACAAGAGGGTTTATTTTCTGATCTTCATGATAAGAAGCCAATGGGGCTGCTGGAAATAAAACTCATGAAACTATGAGAGCTCCTCTGAGAGCAGGCCCTCAGAGTTTTTATCTCTGAAGCTAGCGTATGCTCAGTCTCCAGTAACAGTTCATTTTCCTTTAAGTGTTTTGATCAGGCTCCAGATGTAGCTTCCACTCCCAGAAAGCCGTGTTCCTTTGTCTCCTAGTTTTTGGGATGGTGGTGTTCCCTGTGGCTTCAATTCTCTGATAGATCCAAGAAGTGTTCTTGATTTTCAGTTTGTTTACTCTTTTTTATTGGTATGTGTGGGAGCAGCAACTTCCAAGCTCTTTATTCTTTCCGTGTTGGACTAGACTTATAGTTCATTCTTTGGTATGTAGGTTAATTAGAATTGTGCTTCTTAATTTCTAACCATAAATGGGCTTCCTTCTAGTTATCTTTTTGATACTGATTTCTAACTTAACTGCATTATGGTTAGAGAATGTGGTCTGTATGACTCCATATCTTTAAAATGTTTTGAGATCTGCTTTATTGATTAGTAGATGGCCTAGTTTGAGAAATTTTCAATTTGTGGCTGCTAATATGTGCCTGGTACTTGTTAGTTAGTCAGTCAGTGTGCTGGGAGGTAATGGTTGCCAGACTTAAATAGGACTAATGAAGGGGTTTACCAGAATGTAGAGGTGACTAGGGGACTCAGAAAGAGATGTTGAGGGGCACCTGGGTCACTCAGTTGGTTAAGCGTCCGTCTTCAGCTCAGGTCATGGGTTCGAGCCCTGCATCAGGCTCTCTGCCGACAGCTCAGAGATTCTATGTCTCCCCCTCTCTCTGTCCCCCACCCCCTGCTCATTCTCTCTGTCTCTGTCTCTCTCTCTCTCTCAAAAATAAACAAACATTTAAAAATATATTTAAAAAAAACGGATGTTGAAGCAATCTGGGCTCTCAAGAGCAGGGAGCAGGTGTCACCTTATGGGGACAGGAAAGGAGCTTTAGGAGAAGGACACCTGATGGTAACTCTGGGATATCAGGGAAGAAGCAGAAGAGAACAAGAGCTTCATTCACCATTCTTCCTCCTTCCTCTATCCTGCTAAGTAACTCTTATTAGTTGAACCTAACAGGATGTAGAAGGCAACAAAACCCATTGAGGGAGCCAACAAAGGTCTGCCTACCAGGACACAGAACAGAGAGAGAAAGTATGTATTTAGTTCTATAGGGTAAAAGAAAATATCCACTATACATAAAAGGAAGAGTGGACCCTTCATATGAGAGGAGAATATGGGTGGGGAAATATAAGCATTGGAGAAAGATGGAAATTGATTAAGTGAATGAGAAAAACGTTGACATTCTTGGAAGTATTCTATATGAGGGCAGGCACATGGTTTTCACGAGCTGGGTTGTGCTGACTGGCATTTGCAGGAGTCCTAATGCAAATGAGCAAAGACAATGAATGTTAGGATTGAGCTAGGCAGGAATGTGAGATTGGTGGGAACAAGAGTAAGATTACTGCTGGGGGGGGGATGAAGTTTGGTCTGAAGTAACAGAAGTAAATGGCAGAATTTAAGTAGGAGTCCATGCTAGTGGCAGGCAGAAGGGTGTGGTTGGGTAGGAAAGATCCTATAACTTGAGAAAACTAGAGGAGTAAGGGTAGACTGAGACAGAGATGAACACAGAGGTCTTAGAGCAAGTTTTACCACATCTACTTCTATAGATTGTTGCCATGGCAGTGCCAGCAGAAATCCTGCTGATGGTAAACCAGAAATGTCTCTGTAGATAGACTTCTGTATTTTAAATTCTTGGTTTCCTCCTGCCTCTTCTTTTCCCATATCAATTCCTCTCATCATCTTCCTCATTCTGTCCTTTTAATACTTTATATCCTGACCAGGGTTAGTCAGCCTCAGCACTATTGATTTCTTGGGCTGCATAATTCTTTATTATGGGGGTTGTGTGTTCTGTGCATGGTAGGATCTTCAGCAGCACCTCCAGCCTCTACATTCTAGGTGCCAGTTGCACACACCCTCCTCCTGTTATGACAACCGAAAAATGTCTTCAGATATTACTAAATACTTCCTGAGGGAGAAAATCATCCCTGGTGAGAAATCCTGCTTTAGACTTTAGGTAACTGAATAGGGGCAGGGAAGAAAGAAGATAAAGATGTGAGCAGAGTCTTGGAAATGTAGTGTATTATAAGTAAAACAAGAGATAGGAAGAGACCTTCATGAAAAAAATGGAAATACTTACATTGCAAAACATGCATTCAGACTGGGGACAAAAGTTTCCAGCGAAAGGGAACAAATACACAAATAAGTTAAAGTGCTCTTTTTATATTCTTATAAAATGCAGATGTCACTGGAAGCTTCCCTGACCCTAGGTGATTTCATTCTTTAGCTCCACTCCCAGTTTACAATCTGGGGATGTGGATGTTCCTCTCCAACTTCATGTTCTTGCTTCTGCCCTCCCACCTCTCCATTAATAATTCACATGTATTTGGCATATAGCTCCTCCTCTTTCTTCCTTTAAGGACTAATACAATCCTATTCATCAGTTCTTGTTTTTTTCTGGGAACTTTCATGGCAAATTTTGAAGCCTCCATATAGGGATAATACTACATCCCTCCTAACATTTCTCCCACTCATTGCTTTTCCCATAAATTCTATACATTCCTTTGCTTCCCTCATGACTCTCAATCTGCTCTTTTTCCAAAGCTGGAGCTCCTGTTAATTACCTTTGCCCTAGAAAGAAATGCTCCAAAGAATGGACCTATCATCCTCCTACTGTCTTTCTCTTGAGGAGGCTACTCCCTTTCCCCCAATTTTGGGATAAACTTTTCTATTTCATTCCACTTGCCCCTCCAATCATGAACATGTATTAGTAAGAGCAATTTGGACAGATCGATGTATACTGGAAGTGAAATCAGACACATGAGCATTAGACATCAACAGGATCTTCCAGGACTGAGGCTGGTAGGAGGAAAGCTATGAATGCTCTTTCCTGGAGGTTTTCATCACTGGGGAATTACCCAATTGTCAGGACTTGGTGAGGGAGCTTCTCTTCCAGGGGTCTACCCACTAGACAGATTCTGCCTGGGCCAGGCTGGTCCTCCCAAGGGCCCTCACCATGGCCCCCTTCATTTCCTTGTTTCGAAAACTATAGATGATGGGGTTGCACATGGGGGTGATGATGGTGTAGAGGAGGGAGAAAGGCTTGTCTTTGTCAGGGCCATGTGTGCTGCGAGGATTCATGTAGGAGAACATGGCTGAGGTATAGAAAAAGATGACCACAGTCAGATGGGAGGCACAGGTAGAGAAGGTCTTCCCCCGACCTGAGGAGGAGGCTCTGCCAAGGATGGAGGCCAGGATGCGGGCATAGGAGATGACAATGAGCACCATGGGGCTGAGCAGCACCACGATGGCATCGGCAAAGATCATTCTCAGACTAAACTGGGGGTCTCCACAAGAGAGGGCAATCACTATGGGGGCCTCACAGAAGAAGTTTTCTATGTGGTTGTCTCTACAGAAGGGACCACGAAATGTCATGTAATCAAGGAGAATGCCATTGATTAGCCCAAAGAACCAGGCAGTACTCACCAGCTTTACACAGACTTGCCGGCTCATGATCTGTGCATAGCTGAGTGGGTGGCAGATAGCTACATAACGATCATAGGCCATAAAAGCCAAGAGGATGCACTCAGCCACACCTACACCAAAAACCAGATACATCTGGGTCAAGCAGGAGGCAAAGGAGACACTGTGATTCTGGACCACTAGATGGATTAGCATCTGTGGGATGGTGGTGGTGATGAAGCAGACATCCAGGAAGGACAGGTGGCCAAGGAAGAAGTACATGGGGCTGTTGAGTCTGGGGTCTGTCCAGGTGATGAAGATGATGAGGCCATTCATGGCCATGGCAAGGCTGTAGAGGGCTAGGAAGAGTGCAAAGATCAAAGCCTGAGTAGTAGAGGAGCTTTGTTCAAAGCCCACGAGGATAAACTCTGTCACTATGCTCCAGTTCCTTGGGTCCACCATCTGCAGCCTGCTTTAGGGGGGAAAACAGGAAAAGCACACATGAGTTAGCTATGTATGGATGCTACCTTGTTGTATAAAAACAGATTGGGGACAAATGAATGAAAAAGACAGAAATTTTACTACAGTCTATATGAGTCAGTATTATCATGGGCACTGAAAATGCTAGTGCTATTGTAGGCTGCAATAGTGGAACCATATTATGAACCAAGGGAGATGCTCTTGTACCTTGTGGGCATCTGGCTGCATCTGAAATATTGTGTCCAGTTCTTGGACCTCTATTTTAAATGATTATCCACTAATAGGACTATATTCATGAGACAAACAAGGTGGTGAAAGATTTGGGAACGATGTGACAAAGCTTTGAAGGAAACTTTAGAGAAGACTGAAGAATCTGAGAGCCGATTTAATATTAATGGGTTCTCCATCTAGAGGAGTGAATTTTCTCTTTCTGTATGATCTCAATGAGTAGAACTCAAACCAGAGAGTAGAAACGTCAGAGAAAAAAAAGAGTGATATTTCTAATCACACATTTTCTTTCTGCTCTTAAGTACAAATGTAATGCCAGTTCATTATAGAAAATCTAGAAAATACTCCCCACCAAAAGCAAAAATAACTAAATAGGAAGAACCACCTAGAGAGAAACCACATCAATATTTTAGTTTAAGTCTTTTCGATCATTTTCTTTTCTGTGTTAATATTTTAAAAGTTTTTAAGATCAACAGAAGGTCTGAGTAGAACCTGCCTTCAAAACTTAAGCTGGGGGAAAAGCATAGCTTCAGGATGAAATGAAGCATTGATTCCAGGTTGGAGGATCTGCTGTGATTCCAATAGGGAGAAAGTATAAAGGATAAATATTCATTTTTTGTTGAATGGGCAACTGGAAAAAATTGCATTCCAGCCCATTTTACAGACCCAAATAATTTATTCATTTAATAAGTGTCTACTATGTTCTATATATTGTGCTAAGTGCCAGGGATATAAAATCATTCATGAGAAATTTCTCCCTGACCCAATGGGTATTATACTATTATCCCAAGTCATTAGATCAAGGGGATAAGTAGGAATATAGAGAATCCATATAATATATGGATAATATTAACAAAAAAAGCATACATTTATAAGCAAATATATTTCAAACTCTCTTGGCTCCATACAGGGAATGTAAAAGGTCATGGAACATTTGCAAAAATACTGTTGTTATACTAGAATATAAAGAAACCATAAATGAATTCCAAAGATCCCAAACAGTGCAGACTATATTCACTATGGTAACACTGGGCATTAATATTCTTAAATTTCTGTAGAGAGGGGATTTCTTAAAATTGTGTTTATTCTTTTCTCTTGAAGGAGAAAAAGAGCACAGGTGGCTGGTCAGCTTGTATATGGGATTTTGCTTACCAATGTTGTTTATCATCCCATTGTACGTTTTAAATGTCTTATAATTTTGTCAATTATACCTCATTAAAGCTGAAAAAAAGTCTGTCAAATCCAAGCGGATAAAAGAGAATATTGTTTGCTGAGTTTTTGTTTTTGTTTTACTTCAAGAAAATTAGTAAACTCTTACTGGATAATTTACATTTTGAAAGTGTTTTTTTTTTTTTTTTTTTTTTTTTTGAGAAATAAATTGTAAATAACACTCTTCTGATTAGCAGGGCTGCCAGGAGCATTGTCTCATTTGTATATCGCACAAAGCCTCCTGAAGAGAAGAGTGAATGCTGAAATCCAGCCTATGCAATCTAGCCTGTGTTCAATTTTTCAAGCTCTGCACCCTGGTGAGGTGTGAGTTCAGGACAAGTGGTGCCTTTTCTGCTCATTCTTTTCTAAGAAAGAGTGACTTTTTATAATTAGCCCCAAAGTACCATATGTGCTAGGGAAGCATTGCTGATCACGAAGATCTGACCTGGGGAATATTTATTTATTTTTTATTTAAAAAAATTTTTTTAACATTTATTTATTTTTGAGAGACAGAGACAGAGCGTGAGCGGGAAAGGGGGAGAGAGAGATGGAGATACAGAATCTGAAGCAGGCTCCAGGCTCTGAGCCGTCAGCACAGAGCCCGATGCGGGGCTCAAACTCACAAACCGTGAGACCTGACCTGAGCCGAAGTCAGCCACCCAACCAACTGAGCCACCCAGGCGCCCCTGACCTTGGGAATATTTAAATTACAGCACTCAAATTTTTTATCTTATACCATTGGTGAAATTTTTGAATAAATAATAATCAAATAAGCCTATATTCCTCTGAGTGGATTTTAGGAATAAAAAGGCAACAGGCATTTCTTATAATGCAGTGGTACTCAAAGAGTGGTCCAAAGACCATCACCCCCAGCAGTATTAACTGAGAACTTGATAGAAATGTAAACAGTTGGGTCTCACTCCAGCCACTGAATCTAAGTCTAGGGATGGGGCCCAGAAACCAGTGTTTTAATAAGAACTCCATGTGATTCTGAGGCACATTAAACATTGAAAACTACTGGTTTTATGCAGGGCAGGACAAATTATGGCCCCCAAGCTCAATATAGGCCACTGCCTATTTTTATAAACAAAGTTTAATTGGAATATAGCCACTCCCATTTACTTATGCATTGTTTATAATTGTTTTCCCACTACAATGGCAGAGCTGAGTAGTTGTCAGAGACCAAATAGCCTGTAAATAAGGTTGTTAGATTTAGCAAATAGAAATATAAGATGATTCATTAAATGTGTTTTTCAGACAAACAACGAATAATTTTTTTATTATAAGTATGTTTCATGTAATATTAGTAACCCAACACACAAAGGCTAAAATATTTACTATCTGGCCCTTTGCAGAAAACGTTTGCTGACTCCTGCTTAATGTAATGACTTTAGAGTGGACTTGCTTCTGATAAACAAAGGTGTGTAAGAGAAGCAATGAAAAAGGCTGTAGTCCCAAGTACACATCTGGGATTCTGGTGCATCAGGTCTCAAGGACTTCCTTCCCAAGAAGGCCAAAACTAGGAGACCAAATTACCTGGATGGAAGGGCAGCTGGCACCGCTTCTTTTTCTGTTTATTAAACTCATTTAATCAGTTGCTTTTCCTTTTTTTAAGTGCCTGGTATTACACATGTCCAATTAAGATAAACCAGATGTACTTCGATAATAAATGTTTTTTTAAAATATCAAGCAGATGTTTTAGAAGCATTATCTAAGTAATTCAGAAGTGGTTCTGTGACAATAATAAAACTAGACATGATTATGAAAATAACCCTAACCCTTTGAAAACTGGGGGGGAAAAAGCCCTTTGAAAACAATCCTTAGATCAAAAAGGAAATCTAAAAATTACTGATAATAAAAGTAGTATATATTAATAAGTACCATACAAAGATGTTTGTTAGAGTAAGAGTTAATAGTTTGAAATAGTTTTATTATTTAACAAAAAGGAATAAACATAAATGAAATAAAACAAAATAAAATTGCTGTAGAGGTTAGAAGCAGATAAACAAAATTAACTTAAGGAAGACCAGACAGAGAGGAAAAATACATACTGGAGGAAAAGAAAAGTTTCTAGGTAAATATAAATCACCAAAATTCATTAAAGAAAAGATAGAAATCAAGATA